>CAKAOJ020000064.1:1617500-1780000 GCA_916701645.2 Sebastolobus alascanus
TCCCATTACAGGAGAACTTCTGATTATATGTTAGACAATGGAGCGTTATATGAGCTGAAAGTGTAAAAGTAGTACAGAATGTCTGCATTTGTGTTAGGAAGTGGGTTGAGTAGGAAGGAGGCAAGGACATCTTGGAGAAAATATGGACACCAATGTTTCACTATACCACCTACTCAACAAAACCACCATCTGCTGGCTCAAGGTCATTGAACAGTACTTGTGCCGAGATGAAAACAATGCTCACAATATGGTGTTTCAAAGAAACAAGACTGAGTCTGAAGCCTGTCAGTGGCCCCTAGAGGCTGCAATAGGTATTACGCCCCACTATACAAAAGAGTTTTAAATAATAAACTACATGCTGATAATTCCTTATTAGCAATTAGGCAACATGTAGTTACTTCTAAAATCTCTTGTGTTGGGCTACGACGATCTTGTCATGGACGAAAGTGTTGGTCAATAAAACATGTTCTCCTGATGGATTCCTAGTAGTAGGTCGGGGGGTTACTAATAATATTCGGCACCATCTTTTGGGGACCAAGAACATCAAAATCAAATGTCATGGCCGGCAGGAGAAGTGTTGCTGCTGACCAAAGTGGACCAACAGGCCGACCAGCCAACTTGGACAGCCTTTGCCCACAACAGGGCCTAATCTCAGCCTGAAACCGGTCTTTTTTTTCCACAACAAAATCTGGACATCATGCAGTCATCAATCCTTCCATTTATCAGTTCTCCAGAGTGCCTATTGTGTTCGAGATAGCGGGGGGGCTGGAGCCGATCCCAGCTCACATTGGGAAAGAGGTACACCATGGACAGATTGACAGCGTATCACAGGGCTGAATATATGGATAACAACTTCACACTTACAGGCAATTTAGAGTTCCCAACTCACCTAACTGCATGTCTTTGAACTGTGGGAGGAACATACAAACTCCACACACAAAATGGGTTCAAACCCCAGACCTTCTTGCTGCGAGGCAACAGTGCTAACCACTGAGCCATCGTGCACTCAGTGAGGGACGAATGAATATCATGAGAGCATCAGAGTTCACTGTTTTTGATCTGAAATTTAAAAGAGGTAGATTACACAGCATGACAGTGACCCGGAGCACAGAAGTAATTCTACAAAAGAAGGGCTCAAATGGGTGAAAATCCACCGGTGGTATGACCTACTTCACTCAGGTTGTGTTTATTTATTATTGAATGAAACCAGACACTAGTTTGGGAGAGAAAAGAAGAAAAAGCAATGATTTGTATTTAACTTAGGAAGTTTTGCCTGTTTTGCAGCACTGTAGGTGATATTATTGGGTTTATAAACTGTCTATGAAACAACAAAGAAAACCCATGTATATATAATTTCTTCTAGTAGCCTATATCACTTTTTTAAAGATTATTGTATTGGCATTTTCACCTTCATTTGACAGAGGACAGTGTAGGAATGGGGAGAGAGACAGATGGTATGCAACCAGGCCGGAATCAAACCTGGGATGTTGCAGTTATATGTCATGAGCTGTAACCACTCGGCGCTCAAGCCTATATCACTTTTTTGACCCTACAGTAAAGCTAAAGCCAAAAGTTTGCAGTTACCCGACACATCATCAACTTCTACAACAGACTAATGCAGGCAGCTGCAGCTAAACACATTAGGCTCGGTGTTCAGTGCAGATTAAAATCATCACATCTTGGTCTGCCGATTGCTTGTGTGTAGCAGACAGAGACATCTACCCGTCGGCTCATTGTTTCATGTGTGACAGCACCTTTTGTGCAGCTTGGCGTCGGACGCTACTCACTATATAAAAGGGTCAGGCAGGGAGCAGAAATAGAGAGAAAGATTATAGTCAGAAAAATTTCCACAGGCACAGAGAAAAGAGAATATGAAGACAATAAAAGACTGGGTGGAAAAGAGTAAACTGCACTGAGTAAGACACACACATACACACACAAGATAATCAGTATGATGCCTTCTTTCGGTGGAGAATAGTGTGAGAGAGATGTTTATATGAATCAATGGTAACATAACCATAGCATGTATTACTGGACACAGGTTTTCTGGGTTCTTGAAAATATCAGCCTTATAAATATGCCCTTTAATTTAGTCAGTTAATAAATAAAAATTGTTATATATTAACTTACATTTGTTTGTGAGATGTTTTTAGATTGCAGCCTCACAGCAAACATGACATGTTCATAAATGACTGTGATTCATGAGAATTTGCTTAATTGACTCTCAGTGTCATAAAAGTCTAGGCATCCTCTTACTCATATTGTCTAAATGCTATCAATGAGTTCCTAAACTGAAACCCTGCTGTAAAAGATCAATAAACCAAAGCACAAGTACAGCGATGATACCATGGGGACAGAATCATGGAGAGAGAGAGCAAACGCAATGATTTGTTGGATTCAAAATGCACTTAAATGAAAAAATGCAGGTACAGGAAGAGATACAAATTTGTACCAATTCAACCTAAAGTAAAAGTGCAGCTCCTACAATCAGTTAATGTACTGTACAGTAGCAAATCTAGTCAGTTCATCCTTGAGTCCAGGTGGACATTTGTGCCAAATTTGAAGAAATTTGCTCAAGGTGTTCCCGAGATATCACGAGAATGGGTCGGATGTGAGATCACACTGACCTTTGACCACCTAAATCTAATCAGTTCAGGTGGATGTTTGTGCCAAATTTGAAGAAATTCCCTCCAGTGTTCCTGAGATATCACGTTCACAAGAATGGTCCAACCCAAAAACATAATGGTGGTCGCCGTGGAGGCATAACAAACAAAGTAGAGATGTCAAACTGGTGAGGACAATGTCCTTACATTGAATAAGGTCTTAAAGTCCAGGGTTCAGAGTTCACTGAGTTCATTCAGTGACTGGGCGAGCACCACACTGACTTTCCACCATTTGGTACAATTAAAGTGAACTTTGAGCACAAATATGTTGACCTCCCATTGGACAGTGTGTCCAATGTAATTCTGGCACTGATGAGAGGCTGAAGTTATGATCCAGATAATTTTACTGTAGAGAAGAATAAATGAAAAGGTATTGCTGTGCATCTCTGAGCTACTGGAGTTAATATTATTCCATCGTCCGTAGCACCTTAGTTAGCTGCTTTGTAGGATTACATGCTGCACTGGCAGATAATGAGAACTGTTGTAACCCAACCAGATGAAGCAGCAAATCAAAAGAATGAACATAAAAGAAGTTAAACGCTACATAGATCGTTATGAGTTGAGTGTTAATACTCAGTGTGATCAGCAGCACCAGATACTTTTTTTAAACTGCAGAGACTCATTTGATTCAGTCAGTGCTAATATCAAAATCATTGATTTAAACTGAACAGAATAAATCCATGCAAAGTAGTCAAAATAAAACAAATAAATCAGTACATGTTCTGAAAATGACAACATGTTTTAGGGAATTTGTTACGAGTTTAAGGGGATATTCCAACACATGCACGATGGTACCATAGTATACAGTATACAGCCTCCTTCACAGAGAAGACCATGTGTCTTCAGTGAGATGGATTTTTCTGAAAACTTTCTATGTTTTAAGAGAAACTAGTTTTCCAAAGGACAAAGGTACAACAAACAAACCATACACAATTAGGATGGCGAGATATAAAAGTGTGTGACACTTTATTTTTTTAACCTGGGCCACAGAAAGGATAGGCCAGCAGGGGTTTGATGCAGTTTTCACACGATATAGCCTGACTAGCCTGTGTGGTAATAAATTCCTGTTCAACTGAATATTTTTTTTCTTCCTATCTCCATTGTGGAACACACACCTTAACAAATTCTTTTCTTAAATTTTACCTGTATGCACAAATATTCAATACCCAGGTAAGCTATCTTCAAATGAGTGAATTGCTGAGCATGCTGAGCGGTGGGAAAGTTATTTCCCAAGTCATCTCTCTGAAGAAGACATGAGAAGAAGCCTGTAATATTCCTCAAAGAGATGCAGCAAAGGAGAGTCATTTGACTGCCATGCTGTGTGTGTGTGTGTGTGTGTGTGTGTGTGTGTGTGTGTGTAGGGGGGAGCAGGAGAGGTGTCCTTGAATGGCTGGATGGTGAGATAGAGGGCGTTTGTTTGAACAGCCAAGAAACAGAGGAGGTGACACCAAAGGGGGGTCGGACACATCGGGGCTGGTAATAGGGGAGATGTTTGTGTGTAATGTAAGTTGACTTGAAATGATGTGGCGTACATGGTAAAGACAGAAAGAGAGTGAAAGATGGTGATGAAGAGAGAGATAAAAGGGGGGAATGAGGACAGAATGTGTGAGGGATAAACATGGGGGAGGGGGGTTGAGAGAGAGAGAGAGAGAGACAAACAGGGAGACGAAAGCAGAGATGGAGGGCAGATGATGAGGCTCCTTCAATGAAGATGCCATACCCAAACAGATGCCAGCTGTTCCACTGTGTGTGTGTGTGTGTGTGTGTGTGTGTGTGTGTGTGTGTGTGTGTGTGTGTGTGTGTGTGTGTGTGTGTGTGTGTGTATGTGTGTGTGAGTGTATGCAATCATCCTCATGCTGTTGTGAGCTCATTACAGGAACAAATCTGAGAAGATTGGTGATGATGATAGAGATGATGGTAATGATGATGGTGGTGATGATGATGATGATGATGACGATGATGATGATGATAACATAATCATCATAACAACAATATCTGCCAATCTCAACCTGGATTCTTTCTGATTTGATGTGATCTATCAGTGGACTATTTTAAGTTAAAAGGAACTGTTGCACTGGTCTACCCTATTAAGGGTTAGGGCTTGTTCACATCGAGCAGTAAAAGGGATCGGCGACGAGAAAACATCCCGATCTCCCAATCGCTTATTTTCTGAATATGGGTAGTATATATATATATATATATATATATATATATATATATATATATATACATGCAGTATATATTATTGGATGATCAGAGAATCTGTCTTCCTGAAATTAGTAAATCTTTTTCAGTGTCCTTTTGTTTTTGTTGTTTTGCATGCAATGCACAAACGCATAAATCTTGAGGTGAAGTGTTTGCAAGTTTATTTTCCAGTTTTTCAGGCCTCATTATTACTGAGGTAAAGGACTGCTGAGGTAGTGTGACGCTGCATTTGCTTCATTCACAGACACATTTAACAATGAGTACAAAACAGTGATTCCATTGTGTTATATCTCTGCCTTACTCTTTATTATGAATTAAGCAGAGATTTCCGAATTCAATATAATAAACAGGACGACACGTCTGCTGCTCAGCGCGTTCTCTTTATTTATTTCCTTCTTCCGGTATACCCAACACCTTTCAAGTAGCTTTGCTGATAAAGATATAAAACACAGCAACTAAGACTTGCGCTCAGTTAGAGAGGTATATCGCTGTGTTACTTTCCTGGCTAAATGTCTCACACATGCTCTTTTATGTTTCCTCATTTTCACAAACTCTTCAGTGTCAAAATTGGTTTTCTATATCATTATAACTGGCCTTAAAAAGTGTTGGACTCTACTTGATGCGACTTGCCGACGCCCTGAAGCCAACAGGTGAGCCTATTGACCCTTGAAAAGCCACTAGTCGATATCAACAAACACCAGAGGCTCACAGGCTGGAGGGGGGAGATTAGATGGAAACCTAACAAGTGACTTTCTTGTAGCTGACATGTCTAATTCTGCCCATACTTGGGATTTAGACAAAGGGGAAGATGGGAAGGATAGACACAAGATAGGGAAGATAATGACAGTCTCTCTAGCTCACACATTTCCCAGGACGCAGACGAACAAACAGAAAGATAAGCAGACTGACAAGTGAGTATAACAACCCCACCAACATGTCAAGCCTCTGCCTGTCTTCTCTCTCAGGATTTAGATACGAACACAGATAGACAGAGGAGCAGAAAGACAGAGGGAAGAGCAGTGTGGGCCTTAAGGAGAGCCTCATTGCAGCGTATTGTTTGTGCATTACAACATTTGATGATGAGCGTTTTGGACATGACAGGCTGCTAACCCTAACCCTGCTCGGGTGATGTCAGAATGCTACTCTGTCCATTACACCCAACAATACAGACGTGTAGGGCAAAAACATCATACTGCCAGTTTACCTTGGAGCATTGCCAGTAGTGGAGCTAAAAATGGAAAGTTTGTCCTAAGGGTGGTAATAAATGAAAGGCTATAGGTTTTATCCCATTGGGAGCATGAATATGATTTTGAGATACATTATATACAGTATATATATATGTTGTGTACAAGAAGGAATTTTGGCCTAGGGGTGAAAAAAATGGGTCAACAAAGTGTTTGACTTTGACAAGAGAGGCTGCTGTTCTTCTTACCAACAGTCAACATTGTTTCATTTAATCATGACTGCAATCATTTCACAGTAGTTACTTTATTCCAAACACTGATCTGTTCCAAGGCTCAAAGAGCAACTACACCCAAGATATAATTGAGCTGCAGTCACACTTAAAAGAATAAATCAAGTCATGTTGTACATGTACAAGGATGGCTGCTGGTAACGTACCTGCTTAACAAGACTTCACAGAAGCCGACAAAGAGACAACATCGTACATGATCAAGAGATGTATTTTTCCTCTGTGTCTGTAGACACAACACACACAGCTGCTTTATCCTGAGCTACTCCAGACACATTTAAGACTGACAAACATCAATGTTAACTTAACCACTCTAAAGAGCACGGCTACGGCTAAATAGTGCCGTTCCACACTTTAAGAGACTCTCTCTTAGAGCTCACACATAACGACATGTTATTTTAAATTTAACAGTTTTGTTCCTATAGTAGTATCTCTCACGATGAAACGTGACTATAGTGTAAACAAACATGGTGGATGACGGGCAGGAAGAATTAGCGATGTTAGTTTTTACTTTGTACTGAAAATTCACGCAGGATGGATGGATGAAATATTGGAGACAAGTTAAATAAATACTTTTGTTGTTGTCACAGATCAACAAGTTGTTCCTCCATTCCTGAACTCCATCTTACTACTACTTTATGCTTCACGTTTAGCATTAGCTCATGCATTAGCTCATGTTGCTGCGGCCGCAATGACGGCGTTGGTTGTCCTTCTTTCTTCAGTCAGTTTGGTTCCCAATATGCTATCGTTCTTTCGCATGACTGCCTCATCGGCTGTCCTCGGGGTTCCCCACACACAACAGGATATCCCATCGTAAATATTGAACATGTTTAATATTCACGATTTGAAATCGGTGCGGCCAGGATGGACTTCCGAGCCGATCGCGGGATGCAAAAAACACTCTTAACATACCTCACACCACAGGAACATCTGGAATGATAATCTTTAGAACCATTAAAAAACCGGGGCTTTGCTGACGATTGTCTGGAGGGGGGAACCAGGGAAAAAGTCCAAAATTGGTTTGATTCTCGTGTAGTGTGCATTAGTCAGTAGCTAGCGACTACAACTCAGGTACCCACACAGCCCCGACGTTTGACGGAAGTTCAAACTTGCGTCTTACAAACCTGGCGTGTGGTGTAATATTTGTTGAAATGTCAGCCAAACACACACAGCGAGCAGCACGGCACTCAGCCCTCAATCATCTCTTTAACGTTAATGTTTGTTGCAGTCCTAAGTCAAAATTTATTGACAAAAGATAGATGTGATCATTTCTAAAATTCACATGTTTTTATCCAACAAAATATTCTGCTTCAATCCATATATGTTGGCGTTTAGCCTTTCAAAAACAACTTTTTCGACTGCTAAACCTAAAGCCTGTGAGCAGGGCAAAGACAGGTGAGATCATCTTCAGAAGAAGAATATTCATGTTTTGTTTTTTGTATTTTTTCCACAGGCCATTACATATCAGTCAAATAGTGTCAGAAATCCCTGTGCAATAGCCCTGTTAAATATTTATACTGTATATGTTAAATGCATATTTATTCCAGCACCCTTTGCTTTTTGAACCATTGCACTACAGTCTTACTGTTAACATTTTTTTAATACTGTTTATATACAGTATATATTAGTAGTCAAATATTAGTTTTAACTTTGTTCAGCTTTGTTGTTGTTTTTAGCTGTATATCTATGTATGTGTATGTACATTGAGAGCAACAAAAATATCCCTTGCTTGTGTTCATGTACTTGGCCAATATAGTTTATTCTGATTCTGAAATAGCATGGCAACTGGGCAGTAGTAGTCCCGATCATATTTGAACCAAACTTATCATTGATATTGTCATCCAACAAAAACATAAAAAGACCAAAAAAAAAAAAAAAATACGATTTGTTTTGGATGACGTTTTTGTTTGGAAGAAATAATACAATCAACCCGACTGAAAACCTTTCTGTCAGCCAGCATCCTCTACACACACGTGAAACATCTGCCTGGCATCACAGCTTTACAACGCACTGTAAATCACACCACCGTCCACAGTAACATTTATTAAATCACAAATCGGATTGGCCGTGAGCTTTTTGCAGGTTAATACAGCCTCCCTGACACACACACACACACACACACACACACACACACACATTTGTCTGTCAGACGGATACTCAAATATTTGTGGGTCATAAAACAGGGGTCGTTTATAGTGCCCGGTTAATGGGACAACCACTGCTGGTTAATGTGAGGCATTTTACACAGATGCACAGTGTGATGTTACTCTTGTATGCATGTTGGCACAGAACTGTGAGAACAAAAACATCAGTTTAAAAAGAAAAAAATCATCCAGCAACCAGGCAACGGTTTATGTGGAAAACAAAAATAATAATACATATTATGGGTGTCAAAATTCTCCAAATTCACAATTTGATTCAATTTTCCATGTAAACATGTTTTTCAGCTCTGACTGCTATGAAGCAGAAACTGTTCTCAATCGATTTTGAATTTTGGACTTTGAACTGCAACAGTTGATGATCAAGGGCTGAGCGCTGTGTGTGTGTGTTTGAGAGACAGAGTGAAGAGAAGATGGAAGGTAATAAAACTTGCACACTAAGATGCTAATGGTAGCCTATAAGTGATGACAAACCATGACTCTTCTTAGGCATGGGCCAGACTGCCCCGGCGAGCAGCGCGTGGCAAAAGTGTACAATTTATCTAAAGGCAAGCACACAATTCAACATAAATAAAGAAGAAATATTTACTTGGGTTTAAATGGATGTGCTCTTTCAAGGAAATTCCTTTCTTTATTTAAATCAACAGGAACAGGATCAAATGATGACTAACTTAAATATAGTTTAGAGTCACTTCAGCTGCCATTAACCCTGTCAATGCCTACTTCAACAGACTGCTTAATGATGTAGGTGTACTTGGATGGAGCACATATTACATCTACATCTTGGAGGTACAGATGCATTTATGATGCTCTATGTAACCATGTAGCTTCTGTTTTCAGTGTGTCAGGGACGGTGGGTCAGTTTATGCTCGTTACATTCATAGTCTCGTTTCAAAATAAACATCTGTGTTCACAGGAAACGTATAGTTTCCACTCATTACATGCATACAGTCTCTTTTTAAATAAAATTTCCAATGTAGATTTACTGAGTTTTTAGGTTTACTTACGCAACAAAACTACTTGTTCAGGTTTAGGCAACAACAATACTTGGGTAAGCTTAGGAAAAGATTGTTGTTGGGGTTAAAATAAATACTTCTGTTACGTAAAACTCCTATTACACGGCTTTGTTGATTCTGATTGGTCAGTCACAGCGCTCTACAGTCTGTTATTTCTTTATAGCAGACCGTTTCTATGTATAACAAACCGTTGCTATGGGCACAATTCTGATGTCGGCCTCTGGCGGACCGTTTCTGTGTCAAATTATTGATTTCTTAAGTAAGTAGCCGTGTAATAAGTAAGGGATAATATACAGCTAGCGGGTCATTTTTGTGAAATAAAGTCCTTCAGGGCGATGAGAAACCCCTCCGCTCCGCGTCAGGATCGCAAGTTGCTCGGCTCGCTGTACATTATCCCTTACTTATTACGTAACTGACGATAGTAAAGTACAGAAGTTACGTAACAAAACTGCTGTAGAATAAGTCAACGTTGACTTGGTTTCACAAGGGACATGAACAGCGGCCTCCTGGGTGAAAATCTTGTGTTTTTTTTACTCGTCCATCCTCCCCTCCCACCAGACCTGAATGGACTTTCTTACTCTTTATACTACATCAATTCCTCTGACTGTCTAATAATGACGCAGGTGGGTTTATACTGGAGTCAGTTGAAAGCCCGGTGCGTCTCATATAGACGCTAAAAGGTATCAGAGGCCCAAGGACACTGACCAAGCGGCGGTATTTGATGAGTTGGGAGTTTGACCGGCTTGATTTATTAAACGTTGAGGCATTTCACTGGTGAGAGAAAACTTTGAGTTCCTGGCAATGCGAGATGACAAGTCAGGGGATCATCAAAGTAATTTGGATCATCCTCTGGGGACCATGAATATAAAAATAAGGATTCACTTGTTTAGATTGTTTTCATGACTAATACAAAGCAAATCTATAGAAGAAGAAAACTTTGCTCTGTAACGATGACACCACTGTTCTCAGAGCTGGCTGTCCATCTGCTAAAGAGCAGATTTAAAAGAGACTCGGCTCTGATGACTCTTACGGTGCATCTTCGAAGTCTGTTTCTCCAAACACTCCATGGTTTTCTACCCTGTGTTCCAGACGCTTATTCAAATGCCTCTGGCCAAACAAGCACTCAGCACTTCACACCATTCACATTAACAACAGCAGTGAAGATGCACCTTGCTGGTGGTGGGCCTTTATATAGTGCAGTTTTCATACTTTTATTACTTTTTACATATTTTGCTCTCACCTCAGTTTAGCTTCTCAAGCAAATTGAAAGACCTACAAGTGACGCCGATGTACTTTTCTTTGACTTCTGATGTATATCTTTAGTTGTCTGCATCATTAAGCGTGTTCCTCAGAAGTGTTTTATGGGAGGAAAGATGTCTAATCAAAAGGTTTCATACGCGACCACAAAAGTTTTTTTTAAACAAGAATACCAAAGACTTTTGAACTTCAGAGGACGCTTGTGTTGTCAACTCAGTTCTTCCGCTCAGGCTTTAGTTGAATGAGCAGATGGTCGGAATCATAGAGATAAAAGAAGAACTGTCTTTTATAATTGGAATTTATATATATTGCAACTACTTCTTTTGATTAGCTGAAACATATTAGGCCACATAGCAAAAGTTACTTTACACTAAAATGTGTAAATTAATTGAAAAGCTAATAGTTGAAACAAATTCAAGCGAAACAAACTTTTTTTCAGTTTGATGACATATTATGAACACTTCGTATCGTAGCTGTCTGCCAGTAAAAACCTTCTCCTCAGTTCACCCCTATTTCCTGTACTCCAAACACACAAGACCTCCATAAAGCTCTGCACAGAGAGGTCATCACCATCATCTCTTACCCATTCAACCTTTGACTGTTGCAATGTACTACCATCCAAATTTGTGATATAACCCTTGACTCAAACCTCACTGGAATGTTCTTCATCTTCTATAACTATTTGTTATGTGTTATGTCTACATTCCCCCTGTCATGGTTTGTTGGTCTGTATCAAGTTGTTTCTGGATGAATGTATGTGTATCTGGCTGTGGAAATTAATCTCCTCTTTGACATTTAAGCTCTGGGAAATATTTTAAAGATAGGAGGTTAATGCAGGATAGCGAAGCAGTAGACAGTGTGTGCGTGGAAACATACACATTGAAGGTACAGAATTTCACTGACTTTCTGTCATGAAATATTCATATTTTGTGGGGAATCTCAGTCTCTCCATCTTCTCTTTTCTGTCTTTTCTTCTCTCTCTGTGTAAGGAGCTACAGTATGGGGGTGCTCTATTTGTCATATTCTCTATAGGCAACTAATTATGTCTCACTCACTACCACACACACACAAATAGACATCGACAAACATGATGTAAGACCTGTAATAATACAACTTAGTTGTCGTAATCCTCACACACACTGTAGATCCATGTGGAAGGCAGTTAAAGCTGCAGTGGGTAGAAATGGAGCAAATATGATTAAAAATAGTTATTTTTATAAAACGGTCACTATATCCTAACAGTAGTGCATGACACAAAAAAAAAAGCATGTGCCTCTGTGTCCTCCAGTGCTCGTAACGGCATCTGCAGGATTTCACAGACCGGAGGAAAACAACCAATCAGAGCTGATCTGGAGTCTGCCGTCTATGAGAGCCGGCTGTCAATCACTCACAAACTCCGATCAATTGGTCAAACTAGGCAGCGCTGATCAAATATGAATCAATATTCTGTTACTGTAATGACTATTTCTCTCCTCAGATGTTTTCAGAATCATCTTGTAGTTACTGTTTAGCTGTAAAATGAGAAAATTTGTGACCCGGCAGCCATGTTGAGATCAAGTTGAGTAAATAACAAGTTGGAGAACAGCCAATAGGAACGCTCAATAGGAACGCTCTCTCTCTCTGAAATGACCTGTGATGGGCCAAAGTCTCCCGTCACGGGCTAGATTTTTTAAAGCCCACAACGGTTGCCTTACATATAAAGTGATAAGTCACTTACTTTTCATCCTGATATAGGCTACGGCCCCCCACCATTCTTGTGTTTAATTGCATATTTCAGACGCGGGGAGAGGGCCCGCAAACGTGACTTTGAGGGATGTCTACACTCTCGGGATGGGGAGAGGAGACGCTGAGCTAAGACAAGCTCGTGTGTGCTGTCCACACATGGTGTAAAAACAGCACTCGTGGACTCATCATGACACAATTTTGTTTAAAAAAAACGTGTGGGGGAAGCCTCTGAGTGTCTGACAGAGGAAGTGTGCTGCAAGTAATGACATGAGTCCGTGCTGCCTACTAAAGCGCTCCTCCCGTCACGGCGGCGTTGAAGAACCAGAATTTAACCCTAAATTTAACCCCGAAAAGTTACATTTACTAAGTGGTTGTCAAAGTTGTCAAAGTGGGGTTCCTTGGTAGAGTTCCAAAAGGTCAACGGTAAAGTAAGAATTAACTCTATTTTGCTGTTTTAGTCCACTAAAAGGATTCCAAGGCTCCCAGGTGAGGTATTGTGTCTACTGGTGGCCTTATATATTATATGTTATATATCTGTAAGGACAACTGAATGACAACTGCAGCCAGGTTATAGTATAAAAGACATCAACAACAGAAAATAGCTGTGCGAAGCATCGATTGAAGTCAGTTAAAGTAATGTATGTCATTAAGAAAATATTTAATTTCTTCTCCTTGTGACTGTTTCGAACTCTAAATTGATGCGAGCTACTGTGTGATGTGCAGTACAGTAGACTGAGAATATATCAGATATTGTTGCAAATATGTAAATGAGACAGTGAATAGTTAAACCAGTTTAAAGGATCAGTTTAAAGTGATCACATCAGATCCTCTGGCATTTAATGTTTAAGCAAATGTTAATAATGTGTGGCTGGTGATCGTTTTGTGTAAGGCAATAGTTGGATCTCAGATACCATAAAAACATTTCAGGAATACGCTACAGTTTAGAGGAACATAATGAAATGTCATAAAAATATATTTGAAACAATTAATAAGAAAAAAGGTAGTACAGGTTAATATTTCTGTCTAAATATAGACATCAGCATGGACCTTTACCTTCCAGATATAGCAAACAAATACACAAAGGAAACAAAAGGAGTGATATTTTACAACAAGTCCTCCAACTCATACAACCACATAGGTGGTTTGTTGCTACCGTCTAATACGACGCACAGGAACGTTTCCTCAATTTGCGCCCCTACTGGTGGAAGGAGATCACACTTCCTCTTACCTAAACCTAACAGTCGCAGTTTTAAACACATGGCTAACGTTGTGAAATGGTTGCAGTTTGGTTAGGTGAAGTAAGTTACATACATAAATTAACCTAAGTTACGTATGTGATGCAAGTTCAGTATGTTACATAAGTTAACTTGTGTTTGTAAGTTAAAATAAGTCAACGTTGACTTTTGGTTTGACACGGGACACAAACAGGAGTCTCCTGGGTGAAAGTCATGTATTTGACTAATCCACTCACCCCGACCTCCTTTCGCTTGCTCTTTATACTTCATCACCTGACTTCCTCCTTTCCTCCCATTATAATTACTACCGCCACTAGAGGTCGCCACCTAACAAACATAAATATGTAATAAGCTGCTTGTACAAACGACCTATAGGGCCATTTTTTTTTCAAATTCTGCTAATTGCCAAAGATTAGTTTAACTTGGTGACTGTTATTATTATTGACTGTTATTTTTGTTATTGTTAGTAAGAAAAATGACAGTTGTGGGTTTGGCTGACCTCGACCATTGCCACTTGTTGATACAGAATACAAGCTGGAGTCCTCAAAAGTCAAAGTATCCTCAATAAAATAGACTATGGCTGACAGTGGACGTCAATTTGGGACAGTACTTGGACTGTGACTGATGATATTTCACAATTTCAGTCATGTCACCAGAGCGCTTACCTTTTAAGACGTCGTCTCTGTGCAGATTTATTAAGTCTGAAGAAGAGCTTGTGCTTGAAACGTTACTTACTAAGATGTGCCAATAAATTGCACTTACAGGGAGCTATACAGTGTGTGGACCTTCTTCTACGTTTTTCATAATTTCAGACAAGAACGCAGATTGAATCAAGGTGTGTGATGAAAAATAATCTATTAGGTTTTATATGAATCTATCTCAGTATGAATAATATGAAAATGTTGTGAATGTGAATATTTTAAGTGCCATGAGTATATAATAAAGTATATGATTCTGGGCCAAAAGAGATTAATATTTCATTGAACAATGATATATTATGTCCCATTCATATTTAGTATGAAGTGTAGAAGCAGCTGCACACACACACACACATACACACACACACACACACACACACACACACACAATAACCTGTATTTTCTCATCGAGAACAAAGCTCAGCATGGTTTCTACCTCCTGACAGGTGAGGAGGTGAGATGAGGAAGGCTATGGCAGGCAGTTATGTAACTGCTGCATTGTGTGTGTGTGAGTGTGTGTGTGTGTGTGTGTGTGTGTGTTTGTGTTTGTGTGTCAGTCATAACATTTGTTTACTATCCATCAACGATAATGTTGGCAGAAAAAGAGTCCAATTGTTTCGACGCTATGATGCAGATTTTAAGAGCATGTGTGTATAAGTGTGTGAATGTGAACCGGTAAAGCTGAAAGTACATGAAAGCTCAAATCATTCAGGGAACTCAACTACAATGTCGTTGTAATGGAGTTGCTGCGTGACTCTTGATCTAAACAGGATTCTGATGTGGATTTATATAATATAATTTATATAATGGGGTTGTGATCAACGGAGAGTTTCATTCTTGTCAGGATGAAAACACCCCCGATACAGGTTCATACTGATGACCATTACAGTACAATAAATGTGTCTTACAGGTGGACAAATATCCCATTTCAATCAAAGGTTAATATACGAACCCACATACTGGCTTGTTTGTATCAGATACATGTATTGAATGACACATTTATTCATATTTTTTTGGCCACTGGGGAAGCAAGCTGGAAACATAGCATATGTCATATTATCACCTTATAAAGTTGTTCTGATGAGTTATCGTGAATGAAAACAGCTGTAAGCAATGAGAGCAGAGTTCACAGGGCAAAAAAAACAAAAACAAATAATGAGTTTAAGGATTTTAAAAGGCTCCATAGCTGTGACGGCTGCCTCGCTGAACTACTGCGCGTCTCACACGTGTGGCGTCCACACTGGCAGCGTTTCTGCTACTGGGCTGCAGCTGCCAGCTCTTTCTTTCTACATAGAATTTGCCTTTCATAATGGCCATTTCATTTCCTTATAAATGTAATTTCTATTTATTTTAGACAGAAAAAGGTTTAGAAGTGTGTGCTCATTTGTAAATAATAGTAATAATCCACAATTAATACCACGTACTTTATTCATTCATGCAGCCTTGCAAGTCGCTGCATTTCCTACAACACAAAACACTTGAGGGCTTTTATTAACGGAAGCAGGAAGTGTTGATTTAAAAATAAATCTTTACTTTTTTTCATGTCCGTGACATATTTCACAGATATAGATTTAAAGTGTAGTAATGTTGATGTTGACGATGATTTTCACTGTCTGTTGTTGCTGTGAACCGCGCGGCTCGCCGTAAAAATAGGCGAGACCCCGAATCTCTAGAAGAGACGCAGTCGAGCTGAGCCGCGCTGCTCTAACCTGTTAACATGGACACCGAAATAAAAAACAACAGGTTCCACTGACGTTCCCTGTGTGGTCGGGACGTTTGAAAATGCAGCCGTGCATCAGGTCTCTGCCATAGCTTTAGCTGGCAGTGTGGACAGGCAGGTTGAGAACTTTTTTACTGGATATAAACCGACCGACGTCCCACAGCGACGCGGCGCTCATTCTGTAATTTTCTCAATCCTCAGTCCAAAAATCAAAATGTATTGAAAAAAGATAGACAAAAGCATGTCGGGAATTTGGGAAAGGATTACATCTAACGAAATATTCTGCTTCAAGCCATATTTGTTGGCGTCTAGTCTTTCAAAAACAACATTCACTGCGGTCAAAAACAGTTTTCTTCCCGGCATACACCTGTATTAACGGAGCGGTCTAGCAGCAATCTAACAAGAACAAGACCATGCAGAAATCAGGACACGGTGAGTCTGAGATATTTGTGAGATTCTCTTCTATTGTTGCAGCATCTTTCTTATAAAACTAGACACATATGTATAGCAGAGATTATTTTTAGGAGCGCACTCCGCATGTAATCTGATATTCAATGTGTTTAATATATCTAGGCCTCTATCTCTATATGTTTCATTAGCTATGCAATGCTGTCAGAGAATATTCAATATGTTGCTTTGGAAATAAAGCTCTGATTGAGGAAAAAAACTTTTTTTGTTGTTTTTAATTCCAATCCATCGATCGATTGATTGATTGTTAGTGTTACCAATGATCAATTAAGGAAAATGCTTAAAATGTGCATCCCTAGTAGAAATAATAAACAACAGCATTCAATTTGTCAGTGATATTTTAAAGTCTTAAAAATATGAGTCCGACAGATAATAATTCCTCGTTCTCGTTTGTATTTTCTTTTTCTCCTGCTGTCTTTCTTCTTCTCTCCCACTTCTCCTTCTTTCTTTTGCTCATCTTTATCTTTGAGTGTTTTGGTGTTTCACCCGTCATTCGTCCTTGCTGTTTGCTCTCACATCTTACATGTCTAATTGACAAAAAAAAAAAAAAAGCAAGAGAGGACACACAAGGACAAGTTGTCACGGCAACAAAATTATATGAGAAATGAGCGAGGACGTCAAAGAAAGCGAGTTAACAAAGAGAGGCCAGTTAAGCAAGGGGACAACACGTGGGGAAAAAAATCATGTGAGACAGGAAAGACAGAGAAGGATTTACTGGAAAAAGTGAGGGCAGTTTAGATGTATGAGCAAAATAACAAACTGGGGAGAGATGTGTTACATTTTTTTACGTCCAGTTTCAATATGTTGCAACGTATGTATGTATGCCATTGTTTTAATGATGGAAGAGAGGAGGAAAGTTATTAAGTGGACAGAAAATGGAGGTGGATGTGTGGTGAATGAAACAAACAGAGGAAGAAGGATAGAGGAATGAGGACAGAATAAAATGATCATCATGAAATAGTTCCAAACAAAAGCACTATTTACTCATGTTTGAATTGTGTTTGCTAAAAACTACTGACTGTTTTATGAAATCACAAAAAAATGAAACTATAACAGTTATTACTACACAATATACTATTTGTGAACAGTTTTTAAAGATGTATGTCCAGTAGGAGCCAGTGGGCATGGGACTGTGTCATAGACAGGGTATGGAAGTCAGAATGTACTTAAAGATGGACTTACATATTGTTGGTTTTGGTCTCTTAATGGGATTTGTTGACAATAAAAACAAAAATGAATAATGCAAGCCTTAATAGGACCTAAACTTTAAGGATTTAAGGTTATCAAGTCTATCTTAATACAAAACTCTAATGCCATATGTTTGGAATTCTTAATTTTAATCATTCCCCCTGTCGATACTGGCTGTGAAGCGACCCTAGTGTGACTACACTGTACAAATCCACAGTCTTAATATAACTCTAGGCTTTGGTCGTCATTTGGATGATTCCGATTCTGCTCATCGATTCCGGTTAACGATTATTGATTCCAGTTCTTTGAGGAGCGGGGTCAAAACAGGTCACTTAGACACCACAACTAAGAAACCGATAAACAGAATTGAAATTGAAATTTCTTAATGAATCCTTTGGATTCGGAATTTTGGAACCGGTTCTAATTTGCAACCGGTTCCCGATGCCCAACCTAACCCAGTGCAAAACACCGAGCTGCAGTCACGTGAAGGTTTGACAGGACCAGCAGTACGTAGATGCACGTCAACAACTCACGACATCAGCAAAAACAAGCTTTGATCATAGCTCAAGCCCTTTTTAAAAACACATATTGAAAAATAGTGCTCACAGTGTTGAGTGTATTCTGTGTTATATTATAGTATATTTCCATTGGTTGGTTTGTAGACTTGGGTCGTAGCCATAGACTGTACATAAGAAGTGGACGTCGTCACTGTGACGTCACCCGTTGGTTTGTGGACTGCCGTTTTGAAGCCTTGAGTTTGGCATTTTGGCCGTCACCATGTTGTTTTTTTGCAACCAGAAGTGACAGAGAGCGTGGAGCTCAGCACAACCCAACGCTGAATAAGACGTTTTCAGGCGACCAAAAAGGTTATAATTAACTTTCATGAAGAGGAAACACACTGCGAAAGGGTTAAAGTTGTAAGACGAAAACACGGACAACTCTCAGACCGGACAACGCCGTGGTAGCGACCTGTCAATCACAAGGTAGCCCCGCCCTAAAGCATCCCCTGCTTTATGGTCTATCTGACTCTAAAAGGGACCATAATTTACTAAATGAACATCATGCTGTATTGAAGAAGACTTGAAACTAGTGATTGAGACCATAAACTCATGTTTACAATGTTTACTGAGGTAATAAATCAAGTGAGAAGTAGACTAATTTTCTCATAGACTTCTATACAACCAGACTTCTTTTTGCAATCATAGACTGTATATAAAGATGGACGACATGACAGTTCCCCAAAAGTGAAGCCAAAACATCTGGATCGCCCCCTGGTGGCTGGCTGCAGTATAAGTCATAAAGCCTGTCTTCTCCATGTTAGTGGATGGGACATGGGCCAAACTAAAAAGTCAAAGTACATGTCAAATACATTTTTTCCAAAGATGGTTTCTGTTTAGTTAGTTGCTATAAAAAGATGTCATGATTGGCAGGTGTGAGTCTCTCTCTCGCTTACAAGCTGAGTCCGTGCTCGGCTTGCGATTGGTTTCGTGAGGTTGACCTCGACACCGCGGCTCCACCGCACGATCACTACTTCGCAGACTCTGGCTCAAAATGACGTCAAAACCTTAACATGGCAGCTCCCCTATCTGAGATATTTTGGCTTCACTTCTCTACAGTGGTAGGAAGTGCCTTTGGAAAAAAAAAAATAACAGAGGACAGAGGAGATGATAAAGAAGGAAACAGTTGTCAAGAAAAATGAGAGGGAGCTAAACATGAAACACACAAAATACTAAGTGAGAAAAGAAGGTTGAAATGGAGGGAAGTAATCAAAATAGAGAGGACAGACAAAGACAGGAAAGGTGATCAGGAAATATACAAGGCAAGATGAAAGAAAGAAATGAGGAAAGGATGGGAGAGGAGGAGAGGGGAGGTGGCCAGAACAGAAGAAAAGAAGAGAGAATTGTGGGAAAGGAGAATAGGAGGCACGGAGGTGCAGAGCAGACGAAAGAGTAGCGATAGGGAGATGCCGTTAATTCGGAGTTCAGAGAGATTTTTTAGTTTGACACACTCGGCAGGAGGCCTTTGACTGCTGCTGCCTTTGAACTACAGTACACACACACACACACACACACACACACACACACACACACACGGTTGGCCAAGGATAATGTTAGCTTGGAGGTAAAACAAAACAGAGGAAAAGAGCACAAATGGAAATAGCCACAGATCCTTATTTGTGTATTTATTTCTATTGGTTCATCTTGCCTGTAAATGTGACATACTATCAAAGGCCACGCTGGCTTCTACATACACAGATATCATCATCGTGAACATGAATAACAAACATGACACGGAATAAATCTCCTGATGGTCATATTATGTAAAGATGCTGAATACCTGCTGATAATAATGCCAATAGAATTATTAACCCCACAAGGGGACAGTACAAACCTCCTGTAGACCAACTGCCTTGTTATGGAGTCAGATCAGTCTCAATATTAATGAACGCACACGGAGGGATTTACAAATGTATTTTGTGATTTATATATAAATGGCTCTCTCCACAAAAATAGTTATCGTTGTATATTTATGTAAAACAAATCCACATGTGAAAAAAAATAAGGTTTACAAATATAATTCTAATGCGCAAACAAATATTTATTGTTTTAAATACAGGGTTCTGACGCACTTTGGAGAAGTATGGAAATAAGAAAAGAGAATATGGAAAAAATATTTGTGTTTCCAGACTATTGCCCCTATGGAAATCAGATTAATTGGATTGTATAAAACATGTCAGCCCGTTTTCATTCCAAGAACGATGCTTTGTCAAAGCCGTTGGCGTTCGATACTATGCACAAAGCACCCTTTAGCGCCTGTATGAGACGCACCGGCCTTTCCATTAACTACGATGTAAACCCATCCACAGCAACAGTAAACGCACAGGTAAAGTGCTGTGGTGACGTAGTTTAAAGAGCGAAAGACACATACAGGACAGGAGGTGGATGGGCCCAATAAACACAAGGCTTTTATCCAGGAGACTGCTGTTTGTGTCCCGTGTGTTACGTTTCACTTTCACTTTACTATCAGCTGTTTGTGCCGTGTTCACAACGTCCAGTCACATTTTCACTTTAACAACTTGGTAGTTTTAAGCCCAACTGTGCTGTTTTTTCCTAAACCTAACTAAGTGATGTTGTGCCTAAACCTAAGCAAGTGTTTAATGTGTGTTTAACTCACAATATTAAGCATGTGTTTCTTACGACCGAAAAGCAACGCCAAGGGTTCTGACAAAGCATAAGTGATGAGTTTGGATGAGATCGTGTTGAACGCGTTACATGTCCCTTATGAATTAAAAAGAAAATACCACTTATTTGTTACAGACATGTCTTTATTTTTTGATTTTTTTTTTCCAGCAACCCAAAAATCAAATAACTTGTAGTGCCCACATATATTAGAAAAACCACCTTGCATAAAATCGGATTTTAAAAAGTTGTTAAAACTACAGATATGACAAATTTATTTTCTTAATTTCTACCTAGCTATCTACCTAGCGAGCCGCCATGTTGGAGTGACGCCATTGCATACGTAACGAGGTTGGTTCACCTCCGGCAGTGGACGGCCAGGCGGTCAACACTTTGGGTTAAAGAAGTAAGATATCGTTCCAAAAGTAAATTATTGTGCTTTACATTGGTTCTTGACAGCTATGACATTTTTTTAATTTGCCACCAGACATTGTGAGACGCCTTTTCGTCAGTTAATATGAAAAAAAAAACAGCAGCATCAGTAAACAGTGTTAATCCCATCGTTATAATAAAGTATAAAAAAATAAAAAATAGTAAAATAAAAAGACCAAAAACAGAGCTAAAGGAGAGTGAATAGTGGACTTACATTTATCAGGTGGACACAAACACAAAGACTCCTAATGAATGATCATGTTGCTCTGTAACTGCTGGATGTGGAAATAAGCAACTGTTTGCTAACAAGTTCACCATATCAACTTAAAATGTGATGATATGATCAATGTGCTCACAACTTAAGTCCACTGCCCCCAGGTTATTGCAGGTTTAAGATGCACTGCTTTAATTGAGCTTCATCAGCTACCATCCTTTTGTACAAAAAACCCACACAAACAGGAAAAGTCTCCTTTTTCTAATACTCACACACACACACACACACCTTACACAGAGCTAGTGCCTTAATGTCAAGCAGTGAGCACAGATGAAGGGAGGGAAGTGAGGTAGGCAGGAGACGGAGAATGATGAGAGCAGGAAAGAGACAGACAGAGGGAGGAAGAGGTGCAGGAAATCAGAGGAAAGGGATGGAAATCAAACACTCATGACAGAGGATCTGGTCTTGAAATACAGATGGAGGGACAAGAAACTGGATATCAAGAGATTGATCAAGATAACGAATGTTTTTGGTGTGTGTCAATGAGAGAGGAAGAGAGATCCAAGTTGGCAGTATTAACACAAGCAGCGTCTTTCATCTTCAGTCAAAAGTGCCGTTCCACTCTGCCTACTACCAACCATCTTAGAAACATATTACTGTGGCTTGGTTTGCCTTCATTCCCTAATAAAATGTTGTATGCTGCATAAAAACCATAAATCTTTCTGGGACGAACTTCATTTCTGGGCTACATGAATGACTTGATGTGAGTGAGTGAAAGTGGATTTTCTTCATTAGTAGTTAATTGGTAGAATTATTGCATGAAATTTTGCAAAATTGGCCACGTTACCTCAACGTTAAAAATCTTAATTTGCTTGTGTTTTATTTATTTACAGTGTTTTTTTTCTTAATGTGAAGCATGTGGGGCCCGGATGTCTAGCATGTCAGCTCTTGTCTGTCCACTGTCACAATAAAATACTTTTTACAACATGCTGTGAATGTGTTTGTATGTATTTGTTGTGTAAATTGAGTGTGTGCATGTAGACTCTGTGGGACACCCCAGGGAAGGAACGGGCAGATCGAAGGATCACACCAGAGAATGAACTGATGAAAACTTGCGGCGGGAAGAGGAAGGATGAAGGAAAGAAGATATTTTTGTTATGTATTAGCACCTTTGTAATGAAAGTCCATTGATCTTTGTTCATCAATATTCTACAGATCAGCAGAGAGCTGGGTGAGGCAGAGGTACCACCGTAGGATACACAAACACATTTGTGTATCTACACTTCTAAGGGTCCTCAATTGACTGCATGCCTTCCTTAGCGCAGTTGGAGTTGGATTAGGGGGGATACATTATCAGTCGCTAAGGCTTTAGACATAACCAATCAAATCACCTCGTTCCCTTCCCTCTGCCACACTGCTCTGATAATTTGGTGGCAGAATGGGAGCGTTCTCTTCCACTACCAAAGCTTCTCCCCTGAGGAAACTGATGCCCATGTGCACAGAACAAGCAAATATACAGCACCTTCCATTAAATTAGCTCAGGAGGAGATAACACATTTGGTTAATTTGTTTTGCTCTGGTCCTGAGAGAACAGTTGCAGAGTATAGGAAATGGCTTAATGATATTAGATGGTTCAATGATATTAGATGAAAAGCCAAATAAGAGTTGGAAGCGAACTGCGGGGACAGTTTGGCTCGAGGAGGGGGGGCTTTCCAGCAGCCACTCCCAGACATCTGTAGAGGAGGCAGCACGGATCCACAATCTGTTATGTTCAATGACAACACGGCTACATCCATAACGTTGACATTCAAATTCTAAGCCAACATTTGAATCCTGCAGTTTGGTCGTTTTTTGCATGTCTATTCATTCTGTTTAAAGCCAGTATTTCTGGACAGTTGCAGATAAAGATTAAGCTTAGAGATGGGATAATATATGTTTATTTCGTGGATCACGATAAAAACACTCACAATAAGTTGATTGCGGTGAATTTCCATTTTCGGGATAATCGTGAATATCATCATGAGTGACTTGAAAAAGCTGCTATAAAAATACAGGAATTATCATGTAAGAAAGAACAGACACTATTTTTTTAAAAATGTATCCTTTATTCATGCAGGGGGACCTTATGATTTAAGATTACCTTATTTAAGATTGTTTGATTGTTTGTTTTTTACTAAAAAGGATGTTCACTTTAAAAAAAAGTGTGTCCCATGCAATAAAAATAGTTGTTGTTTTTGTGCCGTGTTAAGAGTTTTAAGCATATTTTGATGATTATTGTGAAAATATCGTGAATTGCGATTATTTTTTCCAAGATAATCGTGACATGAAATTTTCATATTGTCCCATGCCTAATTAGGCTACACTAATATTATCAGTATTATACTATTTGTAGAATTAGATTTCAGTGGTGGCTGTCTAGGATCGTTTCCAACTTGTCAAAGTCAAGTCAGAATGTATTGAAAAAAAGATGGATGTAATCATTTCCAAAATTTGTTTAAATGTTTTTATCTAACGAAATATTCTGCTTAAATCGGTATTTGTGGCGTTTAGCCTTTCAAAAACTACATTTTCATTTTTTAATTCTGTATTTAAATAGCAATGCGCCAGGTGCAAAACACACGTATGATTAATAAATGGGCCTTAATACAACCCCCTTTCCCCTGGCAACTTACTTAGCACATACATTATGTGTTTAATTAGCAAAAGTAGAGTTGGCGACACCCTAAACGCACTTGCGCAATGCACTTTAGACCATGCGCTATAGATCGTTTTATATAAGGTCCTGTGAGTGTGAGAGGAACGAAAAAGAAAGAACTAGAGAGAGAGACAGCGTGCATGCATTTAGACAGAACAAGAGAAACTGAAACTGAAAAGTTTAGTAATTATTTGTATTTAGTTAATTCAGTTATTGTCTTTAGGGAAGTTCCACTGAGAAGAACAGCTTGATGACATCATCAGGGTTATTTTTGTCAGACTTCAGAAAGCTCCCTTCTGAGCCAAAGAGAACCTTGTACAATTCTTTTCACAGGCTCAGTAGTACTCTGTGTTACAAATAAGCTGATCTTCATGTGTAAAATCGATGCGGTGCCCCTTTAAAGAAACGGCCCGGACCTTATCTCAAAATACCAAATGGCTGTGCATGAGGATAAAAAGAGAGCACCATATGGGAGTGCCGCTTTGCCAGTTCAAAGCTCCACCACGTAACAAGCACCGGCTTCAACAAAAGACCTTTATTCTTGAGCTAACTTAACCCCTGAAAACCTCAATCTAATTGTGTAACACACAGTTCTTTAAGACAGCCACTTTTACCACAAGGCCACAACACTAAGAGACAATGTGAAAGGTTAACACTCAGGGTATCAATGTCAAAGGTGCTGTCAACACCATGAGATAATTCATCTGGCACAACCACTGATAGACTGCTCCTCTCCCAGGGTTTTCCATAAGCACCAGCTGTACGCAGGACGGCCAGACATTAAAACATTTCCAGCCTTTCTTACTGTTTTCTTTCTTTTTTCACAATGAGTTGCGTCTCGCTCTACTGATGTAAGGTGCCTTGCATCCAATTTAGCTGAGCCTGAAAGTGAAAATTGGACCAAAAAAGGTGCCAGTAGTTCCATGACATGATCATTGCACTTCTCTTGGATATATTTATATGCATATCTTGGTAATATATTCCACTTAAAATGTAATTTTGTTTGCATTTCATTACATACAACATATATTTCCAAAGTGTGTCCATAAATGTATTTGGTTAATAAAAAAATAAATAATAATTTTCTCTCTCTCACACACAATAGTGAGTGAACACGAGGAGCCAACTGTACATTAATTTAGATTCGTATACAGTGTAACAGAGATACTGTAGTGTGAATGACAGGATTTGTGTGTGTGTGTGTGAGAGAGAGAGAGAGAGAGGATGAGAGAACAAAGAGAGAGCAGAGTGAGTCGTACACTCACTTTCATTTAGAAAACCATTGTGTGATTGGCTGTCGTGTATCTAAGAGGTGGGGGGGGAGAGTCTCCCCAAAAAACAACCAATCGCTGCTCTTGATAAAGATACTACGACACTCCCATTGGCTCTCCTAACAAGCAATTGACCAACTGAACTTCCCTGCCCAAATATGGATGTGTGGTAACCCGGTCACCATCAGATCACCAGGGGCTCTTCTTTCATTCTTTGAACCTCTCGGTTGCACCATTTTCTCTTTTTTTTTTTTTCATTCTCAGAGGAAATGAAGATAAAGTGTGAATAATAAGGATTGCATCGTTTCAAAAGGTGCACTCTGTTTTTAGCTCGGTGCAGTGAACATGGCAGCATTCAATGCATCAATATGGCAATTATCCAACTATACAGAAACAGCAACCATAACTACGACCATTTAAAGGTCAACCCAATTTTTTCAGTTGTTTGTAATAATAATGTAATGTGCTAAATATTGTGTGCATGTGTCAGAGTTTTTGTCATTCCCTCAATTTCCTGGTCACGAGTGAATTGGAGTTAATGTGAAAATTCAGTGACGTTTAGCTGCTTGACTTGTTCACCGCATCCCTCACTTTATGGTATTGCAGCCTCAATTTCTTAAGTTTATCATTATTCTGCTGTTCTATTGTACCCACGCGCGTGTAAATACTCTCCAATTATCACATGAATTTCTGCATTTTTGTGTGTATTGTCCAGTTGGGCTTGGGTGTTTTCATTTGCCAAAATTTCAAGCAAGCATTTAATTTCTTCGTTAGACCAGAGAGATCCTTTCGCGGCCACATCTGAGCTGGACAGTCGCAAAGTCCTGACAACACGTAGTCATGACAACGCGTTCTAAATAGCGGTCCACTTCCGTGTTTTGGTACAGTTGGCTTTCACACCTGATGAGAATCTTACCCGAGTACACATGAACCGTACTGCAGACCACCTTTTCAAGTGTACTAGGATCTGGAGCCGGGTCCCTAATGTGAAATCACCCCGAATCTTCCTTGATTGTCTGTTTCATCCTTTGGTCCATGGAAGCAAACAAAAAGTGAGTGCTCTCTTTTGTGCAGCATTTTTGGTTTGGTCATCGTTACATTAGTGTACGTGGTATCATCACAAAACAAAGGATCAGCAGCATGACCTTCGTCGTGTACATGCAGAACAATACAATGGTCTAATTTTGATCATAGCTAGACACACTTCTGGTGTCTATAGAAAAGGAATCAGTGTCAGTGTATGCTGTTATTTTGTGACTGACACGGAGAGTATCTACTTGCAGTAACAAGACGTTATAAAATGCATTTTCAGTGAGAGGAAAAATGTCTGCTGTGTGGCAGTTGTTTGATCTCAGTGACCCATTAGTGAAGCTGCGACAGGATGATGTGTTAGGTTGTGTTAAGACTCAGACTGAGGCAAAGCAGACACTTCGAATCATCCTAGAATGACACCACAGTTGAGCTGATCCTGCCTTTAAAATTATACTTCTACAGCGTTACTTCCTGAAAATAATTACATAAATAAATGACTAAAATTAATTAAATACCACCAACTCTGGTTTGAGAGTAAAAGAGAGACTGAATAAGTATTAGATATAAATAAATAAGTAGCCACCGTAACATTTTCACTGTTTACTAACCCTGTTTGAAAGGAGTCTTTTGCCTATTTTTAGCGGGTTTTCCAGTGTTTAATAAACTTGCATATAGACGCAAATTTTGGTGGAAAAAGGGTATTGCTGTGAATTAAGTGTCCATCAAAACATGGTTCAAGGGTATGAAACAAAGAAAAAGCAAAACACCCATACAGTAGCACCAAAGTGATTACTGTATATACGAAATATACTACAACTGTTGCACACAATACATCTATAAAAACCAATCAAAGTCGTACATGGCACCAAAAAAGTAAAGTTATCCGAATCGGCTCCATAAAAAAAAAAACAGCTAATTAGCAAAGGTTTAAAATAGCACCAAAATCTCTCCAAAATCATTCTTATTTACCATGAGACAAGGCACTTGATGGCACCATGATGTGGTTCTTTCATGCTAATCACCTGTGATGGTGTGAGGCAGCGTACGTTAGTCAGTGCAGAGGGCTGCTGCGAGCTGAGGACCGGTGACAGCGTTAATCAGTCAACCAGTAGACATGACAGCCTTAATCAAGGCAATGAGCGGATGGCAGGAGTGCTCGCTAGCTGAAAATCAACACACAGTCCATTTGTACGTCTCAATTGCTGACTGTGATGCATATAAATAACTTGCATGGCCCATTACACTCATCACACGCTGACAGAAACACACCGGGTTACACGCGCGCACACACAAATGTTCTGAGAGCGGCTCAATCCGACAACTCTCAGAGTTGTCAGAGTGAATTACCTGCATGTCAAAATGGAACAGATAAATTGTCGGGAGAGCACAGCAAATTGACTCGGTCAAGGCTGCTGATCTGTTGTTGTAGTGCAGAGAGGACAGACAGATAAACTCTTAAACACACACACACACACACACACTCACTTCAGTCTGTCTTGCCCAGAATCCATCAAGTCCAGCTCCAGTCGGACTACACTGACACCACTTAAACCACAAATTGAACATGAATTTAATAGTTAAAAACACAGAGCTATAAAGATATGGTTTTGTGAGTTTAAACAGATATTAGGAATAGAAGACACACTGATTAATGTCACTTGACAAATTGTATTGCAAGTTACTATAACTTATCCGAGCAGGTTTACCTACAAAACTGCTGTTTTGGGTTTTTGCATTTGAAGTAAAAAATCAAATAGGGCTTTGTAATCTGTGAATGTTGTTGTAGTAAACAAAAAAACAGCATTTTAATAATAAACGTTAGGTTTCCGAAGGTAAATGTACAATGCATATGACCTTTTAAGGCTTTGAATGTAGAGGTTACATATTTGACAGATTTATAGCTACTCACATACACGTTTTTCCATTGATCTACCTCCCAGCTACGCACTGATTTCACTTCATTTCGGTATGATACTACTGTAAATTGGTAGCTATTCAATGTGCCGTATGTATAGTGTATTTACACATTTTTTTTGCACTACATTGCTGATTTTATTTTAGTTTAATTTTGTGTATTTTTCAGCCGAATAAACAGGTGAGCGCTCGTCTGCCTCGCAGCATGGAAACAGCCTCTGTGCTTTACTGTATTCTGTCGGTACAACTGTATTTTATTAAAGTATGCCTAATTTATAGGCTACATAGTCTACAGAGTATCCGACTGGGAACAGGAAGTGTGTTATTATCATACTGTCTGAGATGTGTCGGTGTTTTTGTGACAACCGCCCGACTCTCTCCTCCCCGTCTCTCTGGAGCTCTGTACTTCACTGTTGTCTGATGTCCAATAAACTTATATTTTGATGTTATAAAAATGTTAATAAAATGTACCCGGATTCACGATATTACTACTGACATCCCTGTAGTATTACGTCACAACGTCTGCTGTATTAGCCGTGTGTTTACTACGTGTTTATTTGCATATAGAGCGGGGAAGTGAGATGGGATCATTGAGGACGCATCTTAATACCAGATCTGAACAGCGCCTTAAGCAAGTTTGAAGTTTCTTGATGTTGTTTTCCAAAGTGCATTGAACTGAACTGAAATGAATAGTTTCCTGGCAGGTAGGGAATTCAAACAGGACACCAGTCAGCGATAATGTCAAGTATACACAATGTGTAGTTAATGGACTGAACAGGTAAAAGAAACACTGGCCCTCTGAATTCCTTTTTAAAATATACTTTATTTGACTGAGAAATAGTGGCAGGTGTCCTCCCACAGTCGCGGATGAATTAAGCTTCAAACGTACCCGACATGAATACACAAGTGTGACGCGTCTGAAAGTTGATTCATTGTTACATTTTGTTTCACAGCTGTAGCTGCAGCAGCAACAAATTAGGATGAGGTTCTGTCTGTCAGAGTTTGATGGGTGTATTTGATGTTCGCCCCTTTGAGAAGTCAGGTGTTCTACCTCCACAGGGAGACATGGAGAATGAGTGCAGTGCATTTGCAAGTGTTTGTGTTTCTGTTTAGAGACTCCAACTAATCCCATAAAGCTGAAAAGGAGTCTATCTCTGTTTGTCTTTGTATATAATTGATCTGTTTGCAGTCCGTCCAGGGTGTTAGATGCCCAGTGCATGCTGGGATATATGCTCCACCCACCTTCCACATCATTGACGCTGAATGACTAATGTCTGAGACCCAACAGAGGCCTCACAAATCAAGATGCCTGTGTTTACGACAGAAATCGAAATTTTGTCTGGCTTTTTCAGGAAAAAAATAAATCTCCACCAGCTATGCAGCACATCCAAATCATATTTTTGAACCCATAATCACACTCACAAATGCTCTTTTCTCTTGATGTGAATTTGGAAAAGCTTTAAATAAGTAAAAGCTACAGTATATCAGCTGTCACCACCATTCTTCTCTTTTTTCCCCCTTTATTTTCCTCCCTCTCATCTTTCCTTTTATTGTGTCCAATGAAGCAGAAATACCACCAGCACCGTCTTCAAAAGAGAGAAGAAATTGTCCTTGTGCTACAGTTCTCCCGTCATGATGTTCCTTTGTTGGCCTCATCCCCTGGCATGCACTATCAGACGTTTTGAGACCCACTTTTCCAGTTTAATTTGACCAACCTCTGAATCCCCATGTTTATTTTCCACATTACTTGACTTAACTGCCGACATAACTGCCTGGCTGGTGTTAATCTGCTATTGTCCTATTTGAAATCTTCAGCTTCATTTTTTTCTGCCATAACTCAGCCAATAAACTAAGCTGCACCGTGCAAATTAACATAACAGATGCGAAAGGAAAGCGAGAGGAGTTACTTAATGCATGTGGCTCGTTGAGTTACCTGCAATTACCTTTAGAATTAAACCTGGAGTGGCTCCATCTAAATGAATGGTGATGGGTATTTTACACCAATTTCTACATTCCTGCTCATTTGAATAAAACATTAGATAGCAATACTAAGGTAGAGAAAGAATAGAAATGTGGAGCTCCAGACAACATTTTGGCCAGCCTCGTTTAAGAAAGTTGATGCACGGGTGAAAGACTGGCAGTAACGGACGATCCTGAGGGAGTAACGCCCGGGCCACAAAGGGAACGCCAGCAGCGCGTGACGGTTGAAATAAATAATAAAAAAATAATAATAAATAAATTGCACTGTTTTTGTGTATTTGTAAATCTAAGAATAGGAAAATAAGTCAGATAAGGCAGTCAAGGAACAGTGATTTCTACCTTTATTGACCCCCTTAGTCTGAGTCTATAATTATACTAAGCCTCATCTATTTAAACCAGAGACTTTCCTAAAATGTAGTTAGTCCAAAGCCTACCCTTTAGAAAAAGGTGTAACCTCTGGACAATTGTTGAGTCAAAATCCCCCTACTACTCTTTCTCTTTCTCTTCATCCTCGTCCTCATTATCATCTGCCCACGATTTCACTGGCTTCCACTGAACATCATCCATGTTTACTTCTGTACAAAAACATGCTGCATGTTACGTCTTTGTTATTGTGTTATTGTCTTTTGCTCATGCGGGTCAATTCAGGATCGTGACCATTTCACACTGGAATCTTTTATTGGCCAAATTTTAAAAAAAAAACATAAAAAAAATGTGAAAAGCCAAACAAAACAAAAAAAAATCAGATCTGAGCAATAAATCAGAATTGAGCACTAACGCTTCATCCACACTGCGAACGTCGCCTGGCGGCTGCGTGATTAACGCATCAGGTGTTCACACAAGCTGCGTTTCTGCAGATGCAGCTGATGCTGCTGTCAGCCCTTTCTTTCTACATAGAGTTTGCCTTTCATAATGCCATTTCATTTAATTATAAATGTCATTTATATTTATTTTAGACAGAGAAAGGTTAAGAAACGTGTAGTAATTTGTAAATAATAGTAATAATCCACAATTAAAACCCCATACTTTATTCATTCATGGAGCTCTCCAAGTCACTGCATGTTCCACAGCACCGTCCTGCACATATTTCAGAATAAAAGCTTTGTGTTAACAAATGAACGAATTCTGTCCATAGAAAAAACGCTTGACTCTTATTTTGAAATGAAAGTGTTGATTTAAAAACGAGTCTTTACTTTTTTTCATCTCCGTAACATTTTCTACAGATAGACATTGAAACTGTAGTAATGTAGCTGATATGATGTCAATATACAGTCAATAGATCACCGTCACTGTCTGTCAACCTGAGGCTCATTCAGAACTCCACGGCATCGTGCGTGTACCCTGGTACAAGTCAAAAATGTACGTCTATTGTTACATCATTTAATTTCACGTTGGAACAACTTAATCCTGACAGACACCTATTTGTTTCCACATGTAATCTGCCCTCCAGAGCGAATGGAGTTCACGAGTTTCTGTTGCTTGAAGCAAACTTTGCCGATCTCTGGACTTTTTCTCTACAAGCTGTGACTCTCAGCTAATTCAGCGGGCCGACCCCTCAATGTTGGATGATGAATGTTAGCTAAATTGTCCCTGTGCTCTACTGTATAACCAGCCTCTCTGCCTCTCCTGACACTTCTCTATAAATGCCGACCCACTGGGCTAATTTAATAAAAGCCTTTTCTATGTTACCACGGAGACACACTAGGTAATTACACCCACAGCCTGACCTGCACGCACATGTTATTATGGGATACAGAATTGATCTGAGCGTGCCCAGGGGTTGCCAAGGGAGACGGATGGCCACCGCCAAGTGTCTCGTCTCCCGTGGCCATGGAAACGCAGGGCAAACGAGTGCATTAACGAGACGTCCGCTAACAACACCCTCCACACACACAAACACACTATTGAAGAACAGTTTGGTTAATTTTGTCTTCAATCAAATAGCCAGATTACCACGAGACAAGACTCCTCTCTGTCTCTGACACCTGTACAAACAGCAGCCGCTTCATTTCAATCCAGGAGTCAACACACTCAGTCAATCGTTTGGCCTTTTAGGCACGGAGACGAACAATGAAGTACTAGAAAAAGAGCAGTAGAGAATGAGAGGGAGAGGAAGAAAACAGGCTGCAACCTTTTAAAGACTTCATTTAAAACCCTGGTGTGTTTTTAAGTTGTTTCATTATTAAGACAAGGTGGAGAGAGCGAGAGAGGATATGTGTGTGTTATTTCATTATTAGTAGGGGAGGAGGGGGCAGAGTGAAGCACAGGAATTGTCCAAAGACTTTTAATTGGATTGCTAAAGCGCTTTCTTAATTGAGTTCTGTATTCTTGCTAATATAAAAGTGTACATCTTTATGTTGTGCTGTGCTAACACACACACAAAGGCGTGCACACAGACTCACACCTAAATTGAACCCAGGGGGTCAGAGGTAGCAAGAGGAGATGAGATTTGATGAGTCGAACGCCGGACGCTTCAGCAAAAATTCAATTTAGACGCCCTTAGATTGACTGGTTAATTTCTAACAGCTTACCTATAATAGCTTTCCTTACTGTCGCCTTAATTAAGTTCTCACATTAATGCTTTAGTTGGGGATCAGCGCTCTTTAGAACCTGTTAATGCACATTTCCCTGGTGGTCAGAGCGCGCACACACACACACACACACACACACACACACACACACACACACCTATAAGAGGTGAGGGGAAGTGGAGAAATTAAAAACACAAAACCTTCGTCTCTCAGCGACCACACACACATCGACAAGGTGTAGAGGCCCTCAGGAGCTGCACCTGGAAACGGCCAAACTCATCTAATGTCATTCCTCGGAGATTAGGGCCGCACTCTGACGAGCAAAGAAATATGGCCGCTCACAGAGTTTCAATCATAGACCAAATTTATTCCAAATTGGTTTTCATTTATGTTCCGCCTGTGTTTTTTTTTGTCAACAGAGAGAAAATGCTGACATCAAGGGTTCATTTGCACTTCTCCTACCTGTAGGCTATACAAGGAGCATCTGCCACAGCGTGCTAAAACATGAAATTCAATCTTGTAACGTGGTTGGAAAGGTTTCCTCGCTGCACTGCGTAGATCCAAGTCTGGGAAGTAAAAAAAAAGGAGTGTATTCAGGCAGTTCTGGCAGGTTAAAGAAAAGTCTGAATGTGAAATAGACTCAATTGAATTCCCATTGGTTTCACTGAAGGAGTTTACTGATTCTATTTGGAACCTGTTGGCGAGGCGTATTAACTTTGTATTACCACTTTACACTTAAGTGTATGAATTGATCAAGTGGATTTAATGAGTTTAGCTCGTTTCTTTCCCAGCTGAGAGGCTCTACTCAGGTTAGACGACACATATCTGTACACACCAGGAGCCTGTATCCAGAAAGGTCTGATGATCTAACGTGATCTTCCCTCGGCTGGATGTTGTAATGCTCATCAGGTTTATAGCAGGTTATAGCTGGTTATGCCATAGCTGGTTGCTGTTACACAGAGGAGGCTGAGAAAAGCTGAACTTCATATGAAACGCTCGAGTTAACCTCTTTATACAGAGATGATAAATAGTTTCCATCTGTGTATTTCAAGCCTCAATAAAAAGTCAAAACATTGTGTTATACAATACTGATATTTGTCTAATTATCAAGCACTCTGTCGCAACATATAAAAGTGCTAAGTGCAAAGTTATTGTCCATATGCCAATCGCAAAATGTGGCACGATGAAGAAATTACTCAATATCAAGATATACTTTATTTGTCCCACCGTGGGGACAATAAATTAACAAATAAACAGCACAGAGCAACAGCACAGGCAATAAGAACACACATAACATAAAACCACCAATCCTAGAAAAGATAAATCATAAGACCATGCAGCTGCATGAAAACATGTCTTCTCAAACTGTCATCAAGATGTAGCACACAGTTGTTTGTCCCCTAAATATGAATAATATGAACCAATAACATGCACTAAATAGTAAATGGACTTTGCATTTATATAGCATGTCAGCATTCACCCATTCACACACACATTCATACACTGATGGCAGAGGCTGCCAGAGGATCCCATCAGGATCTGATCTAAATACTCATCCACACATCACATCCATTGACCACAACAGTGAGTTAAAATATGAGCACAGTGGTTTTAGTGCTGAGGTTTTGTGATGCGCTCTTTGCTCTGCTCTTTGCAGGATGAGTAGGAACCTTCATCAGTTAATACTAGTGCAGCGCCCATTCAAAACATGGCTGTTCAGAATGGGCCGAATGCTTGGCATGTGCAGGGGCAGACTTTACCCAGAAACACCAAACCGACATGAAAGAACTAGCAGCGACTGTTGCGTCACCTCATGCAGCCTGTGTTTTGGCCAAAAAGTTGCACTTAAACACACCGCGAAGACTACAGCTAACGGCCAACTACCATGTACGCTCTGCGCCTGCGTGAGATGAAATAACTCTCCATACCAGCAGGTAGTCTGTGTTCATCATTCAAAAAGAGAAACCGGAAGACCGAGAAGAGCGAATATACAAGCTGTTGTTATGATACGTACTTGAAATAAAGCGGGCTTTACCGAGCATTTTCACAACACTCTCTCTCACCACTTAGCTTCATTCCAGATGTTCATTTGGTTGTGAATCGCCATGGTAACTGATGCTGAACACCTAACCTGCTCTGGAGCAGGTTATGTTGGAAATAAGAGATCAACTCGTATAAAAGCACCGCCTACTGACCAACCAGACCTCGGTGCGCAGATCGTATAATAATATTACATAAATATGAAGAAGTTTAAGTCATAATCCAGACTAAAAACAACACAGTTTAAACTATAAGATGCAGGAAGTTCTGCTGGTAAAAAACGGTGTGAAACGGACTTGGGAGCAAATAAAAATATAATAGTTGTGCGTTTGAAGTCCTGCAGACTGAAGGCGTTGCTTTGCGTTGCTACCAATACTTTTATGTATACTGTGGGTGACTATAAGATATGAAAGCAAGCCGCTTACCGCATTGAATTATGTTCTCATATTTCTTTTTTATTTGCTCCCAAGTCTGTTTCACACCGCCGGGGTCGGGGACGCAGCTGGGAATAATAATGTATCTTCTAGTCTTCTATTCTATTCTATTCTATAAGCTACATATTAATTTAACGGAATACACAAAGTAATTATAGTCAGATCTACCCGTGCTCTAGATCGGGCATTGATATTACAAGTATGTTAATTTACGCATTCACACATTGGCAGTTTTTTTCTTTTGCCAGCTGTCCTTCCTGCATTTGGTAGATTCAGCTGTCTCGCTTTTAGCCTGGATTATGTGTTTAACTTCTTCATATTTGTGTAATATTATAGTTATAAAGCCCGCCCCTTTTATGTGAACGCACTCATAGCCAGATTGAGAAACCCCGGGTTGATTTACCGTTGTGGGACCGCTTAACGTGAACGTTAGGGTTAGTTAAGAAACAAAAAGATACCCTGCATGTTGAACTCGCTTTGTAGTACAGGCTTCTGAACAGCCAATCAGACAGCTGACTGTTGGCCTGGTGTGTCAGGGCCTTTAAACATATACACCATGAATATAAACAAGTCTGTTAACAGTTATAAAATATTCAGGGTACCTTTAATGTATACTGTAGGTGTAACAACATACTAAGTTGTATTTTATGAATAGGATCTTGCTGTATTTGTCCAACACACCTTACTGACTGACTCACAACTGGTCTTAACAGTTTTAATTTTGCATTAATGATTTCAAAACACGGCCCCCAGATGTCGGCCATGAAACGCTTCTATTCAAAACAGAGAAGATGGAGACTCAAATAGAAATGGCTGACCGGTTCATGGATGTGGAGCGGATGATAATAAGTGGTGATGTGGATAAAAAATATTAAGAGTAACACCTAAACTAAGCAGAGATGAACTCAGAAATGGAAACAGCTTACACCTTCAAAGGTTTAACCTTGTATCTGTTTTATCTTGGGTTCATACGCAATATAGAATAATCAGAGTCCATTTCCATTTTTTTTTTTTTCAAGAAAAGCCTCATTATTAAGCTGAAGGTGTTTTATGATGGAGGAAAGGTATTTCATCTTGTGGAGCTTCCCTTGAGTAAAATATCGAGTGAACCACTGTGGCTGCTTTTTTATGACCTGCAGATAAATGGCTGCCATGATGGCTAGTTGATATTTTTATTGAAATTATTTTTTTCTCGGTTTGATATGTCTGTGTTAAGGTGACAAAATATGATGTTGATTTTGGCAATTGCACACATCTTTTGATAAAAGAAATAATCTGCAAAGTTCTTGAAATTTCATCACAAGTAAATGTTTGTAGCAGCTTTTTATTTTCTTGCAGCAGCTTTTTTATTTTATGTGGTGTGTGTGTGAGAGAAAGAGAAGAAAAGGGGAGCTTCTATAGTAGGCATAGTTAATATTGCATCATATTATCGTAAATATAATCTTGCATAAGTATCATTTGATCTTCCATTCATATGGGGAGAAAATAATCAGAGCCCCAGAGCTCCATACGGCGAGGAGATGGAGAGGATTTTATTTCTTCCTTTTTTTTTCAGCTTAATTCCCTACTGAGAGCAGACATTCACCTAAATAAGCTCGGTTGGTTCATTTGTGGACATGAGAAAGTATCGCCCACAGCTCTGGAGATGATCCATTTTCAGTTATTGATCAGGCACTCAAGAGAACATATGAACAGGCCTTGTTTCAGAGAGCGGGATTAGTGAAAACTCTGAGTTAGATAACCCCGAGATGAGGGGAACTCTGGGTTTTCAGCTCCAGAAAGAGCAGTAACACAGTCAGTTACCATGGTAAAGCAACCTTAGGGACCTGTTTCACTAGCAACTGGAATCAATGGAGAGAGAAAAAAAAGTATAACAAACCGTAATCTGCTCACGGGAGCCATTGATGACGATTTTCTCCTTTAGTTGGTCATATACAGTATATCACGGCTAGTTAGCAATACAACCAAAAGTTCTACCAAAGTTCAGTATGGCTTTACCTGTGATTAGAGGTTACTGGTGACCCAGAGGGCCCTCGGGGGCCACATCTGCAGTGACATCTGCCCAGATATATCTATATCTTTTCATAACATATAAACCTACATATGTGCCAAATCTGCTGCTTTTGTTGCAAAATGCACAATTGTTCAAATTAAATGCCCCACTACAGGGTCGCGGGGGGGCAGGAGCCGATCCCAGCTGACACAAATAAATAAATAAATAAAGAGAGAGACAGAGAGAGACATTTTGTATTCAGGAATGCTCATGTCAGTGCTCTGTCCAGCATTACATACACCAACTAAATGACATTTACAAAATATCACCAATATCCAACAGTTTCATAAATGTTTTTATTTTTAAGGTTTGCCTTCAGTCTTTCAAACAGCTGTTTACTGACTTAACGGATTGTGCTGCATTATTGGAGGCGTGTTGCTTTGGGTACTGATGAGACGATACAGACTCACAAAAGTGAACTTTGTGAGTTGTTGAATTTAATAAATACACCTATACCAGGTATATCATATATATATATATATATATATATATATATATTCTTTATGATATAAGTGATATAAAGTGAAATAATTGCTATCTAATCAATGTTAATTGCAATCTAATCGATGTGTCTAATAAATGAAACAATACCTCCTCATTTCACTACAAAAACCCAAATAAGGTGGCAGCTGGCTGGAGGGAGATCTCCAGGGAATTAATGTTTCCTACTGCTGTCGGCTATATTATATGTAATTTCCAGTAAATATCAGAATATTTAACGTGTGTTTTGTGTTTGAAAAGAACAAACGTAGGAAGATAAGTGGTTGCGTCTCCAGTCTGATCTCAAGCTCAGAGCTGATATGTGGTTTGTTTACATGACGTAACAGAAGTGCATATAAAGGATTGGACTCGGTGTAGGAAGGTGATCTTTGGGACAAGTCGATATTTATGCCACTGGTTTGGAAGTTGAAGTTTTGAAGTTGTCACAGCTGGCTGCAACAACCAATTGATTAAACTGATTAAAATCAATTGTAAAAATAGTTGGCAAAGAATTTCATCAGCAATTACGTTATGATGCACGGCACGCGCTGTGGCAACGTCTACATGGAGGCAGTAATCCAGCCAATGTTGCACCTTTTGTAGTTCACGTGCTGAATTACAGGAAATGAAAATAACGCCGTCTCCTTCGTCTCTGGAGCTGTAGAGTAAACATTTGAACGATACAGCGGAGAGAAGTGGCAAATGTGCGATTACAGGTTCTCATTTAAAAACAAACATAACGGACAGAACCGCTGTGATGGATCAATATAGCTGGCACCTGATAAAGCTGCTGCCCGGCGACATCGATCCATCAAAAAACGGAGAGAAAAAATATGGAAGGTATTTCTGTCAGTTACGTTTGTTTTTAAATGAACCTGTGATTGTGCATTTGTTCGTCAGAAGGACACAAATCAGTTGGAGATGGCAGATTTAGCTAATGCTAATAAGCTGAAATTTGGTCGGAGAGACACAACAGTATCATCGTAACGTAACGTTTAGGACTTTTGGGAATATTTCATGCCGTTAGTGAGAGACAGTCTAAAGTGAATTCTTCATTTCTTCACAACAGAAACTTACTTGAGCAATAGGCTATCGGATCAAATATAATAAAAATCAACTTTATTTATAGAGCACTTTGCATTCAAGAGATGTAGCTCAAAGTGCTTTAAAAAAACAACAAAAAAAAACAGACCATTAAATATATCTGGAGCATTGATATAGCAGCAAACAACTCTTAGCTATGCAAAGATATAGAGGAGTAACGTCTACCTGAGCAGAGAATGAAGTCGCTCTCCCTCTGTGTGTGTAGTAATCGAAGCTTCTCCATGCTTTGTTGACATAGCCGGGCCAGCTGTGCGTGCTTTTAGTGCAGGGGTCTCCAACCTTTTTTCCTCTGAGAGCTAATTTGACAAAATGAAAGTGTCCGAGAGCTCCACATAGCAGCACCAAGTTGTACATCACCAACAGCAGATATCATTTCTGTCTTACTTTCATGGTCCTTTAATAACGTTTCAGCCTCCTCAGTCATCGCTTCTATTACAATCCCTCCGTAGGTGAAGGGCTTTGTGTTTGGTTAGGATGTGTTCCACTAAACGAAGCCTCTGCTGCAGCGTTGACCTTCTACTTCCTCAGTCTAGTGAACAGAGACTGTCGTCTTTTAAGCCTTGTTTTCAGCTCTTTTACCTTCTCCGTTCCTAAACTGCTACCAGACGGAAAGTCCCGTGAAAAGTTGCCGTGGACTTTGGTGAAGTGACGCTAGACGTTACATCTTTTACAGACTGACACGCTTGCACCGCAAATGAGACACACACATTAGTCATCACCCATTATTATATATTTATTACAATATTTTTTTGCGTTTTATTGGCCTGGCTATTTACTGCGGTCATTGTCAGATCTGGTGTTCGCTTGTCAGGTTGAAGGCAAATAAATCTGTTGAATATAACATGTGCTGTAGTTTGAATTTTTACACAGAAAAACAAGTGCAAAGGTAGCTGTACCCCAGATCCCTGTTTTAGTGCATGTTTGTGCATGTGAGCGAGCCCAACTGATTAACTACAGCCGCCAGTAAAAGCACTGTTTTTTTATGTTTATCTTTTTATTTTTTAAGATGTGAGGCACCATCGTGACATATAAGATATGTAAATAGGGAAGACAGAAAAGTAAAAGCATTTTACAAGAAGACAAGTAATAAGTTTTCTTTTTTGAATAAAACGCTGGAAAAAAAAATGTATCGGATTAATAATTGATTAAAGAAAGTAATAATTGACAGATTAATCGATTATCAAAATAGTCGTTAGTTGCACCCTAGTCGCAGCTGCAATAACTGCATCTTGCGTTGTGACATTCAAGAGGTCAACAGTAGGAATACATTTCACGTTACACAGTAATCTACCAGGCTCGTGCAGCTTGTTGACCCTTTCACCTGCCGTTTGTGGTGCGTTTCGGCTACAAATATTCTCTTTTAGGGAAAATGCTTTTCCACCATGACCCTGATCTCGACTTTGCACTCCACAGTGTCGCATCCCATAATGCCAGCAACCTTATAAACCTGACAATCCATGTGTGCTTTTGTGTGTACATGCATGCATGTGTGTGTGTGTGTGTGTGTGTGTGTGTGAGTGAGAGAGAGACTGTGTATGGTAATTAGTGTTTTTGTGTCTCTTTGCGTGCATGCCTCCTTACCTCTGTGTGTGTATGTGTGTGTGTGTGTGTGTGTGTGTGTGTGTGTGTGTGTGTGTGTGTGTGCGTGTGTTGTCAAGTAGAGTTTTACAGGCCAGACTCTGACATAAAGCCTTTAGCGGCCTGTCATGGAGCTTTATAAGGTTAAACCGAACAAGGCCTAATCCAGACCCAGAGAACATGATCTAAGTGTGTAAGTGAGTGCACGTGTGTGCGTTTGAGAGAGAATAAAAGAGAGTGAAGAAGTGAGAGACAGAGAGAGAGAGAGGATGACTGTGGTTGGGGAAAAACTTAGTTCATCTTGACTTCCAGGCAGTAGCAATCTATTGTGCGTACATGTGTGTGTGTGTGTGTGTGTGTGTGTGTGTGTGTGTGACCATGGAGGGTAAACTTTAAAAACCTTCTTGAAGATTATCCAAATTTTAACTTGAGCATTTGGGCATGTGCAAAAAAAGCTAAGTGCTGTATGAAGGAGCTGTGCAAATTTCATCTCTAATTACACAGATTCTTTCTTTCTGACTCCTTTTACCTCAGAACATGTAGAAATAATAATAGAAAAAAAAACTGATATGAAATATATAATGCCTTCCAGCTAAAAAAAAGTGCAGAAGGGGGAAAAAAAACTCACAATCTCAAATGTTCTCTGATTGCGCCATTAGCTCAGTTAAAGGTGTAATTACAGAAACTCCTAATCTTTAATCATCTTTTAATTACCATATCATGTAGTCATTATAGCAGCTCCTGGAGGGAGGAAGTTAAACTTTTTACTTTGGTGTTTAAGGGTAATTATTTTGGCCCTGAATACTTGGCTGAGTGCAGACGTGTTCTTAGGTGTGATGATACACATCTCCTGCACCTTCTTTCCATTAACCAACTTTGATTTCACACCATCATTATCTGCTGGTAATATTTGGCTAATAAAGTCCTTCACAGTATCTTGGTAATTTGTTATATCTACATTAAAAGTATATATATAAAAGCTGGCAGCATCAGCTGTTGTTTTTAGTGTTATCTGTTTGGGGGTTTTGGCTACAAGTTTAATTTTGGAAGTATTTATTAGCTGTTAAATTGTTCTTTTAACTGCCAACTGTTAATCTGCTCGTGAGTGAATATCCTTTTACTGAGCTTACACTGACAGTTTGAGGACAGCGTCGATGCTGCAATCTACCAAGTAAAAGAAGAAAAAAAAAAATACAGTTTTCACTTGAAATGACATCCAGGGTTCAGGTTCAGCTGAGCAACATGGATTCTACTCTGTGAGCCGACGTCTGTGAGACAGAAACAGTTGTCAGAGCAAAGCGGTTGGCTTCAAATGTCATTTAACCGGAAGACATGCACCCCTAAAACATAATTCACATATTAATAACCCCGATTAAATCATAGTCTCTTTTGGGTACATTTTAAAAAATGGAAAGGAATTTGTTGCTTTATGGTTAATCCAAATTAATTGACTGTAAGTGTTTGTACATCAAGAATGATGTCAAACTATGAACATAAACATAGTAAAACATAGGCACACAGATTTCACATAGGAACCAAATCCTTTTACCTAAAATGACTTGTTGTCAAAATAATAATAATAATACATGTTTTAGTTTATGAAACTTAAACCATTCGGTTAAAGTTGGGGACAGATTGTCCTCTTTGTTAAAAGAAACCAAAAGGGAGACAGGTTGCACACAGGTTGTATCTTCATCCATCCACCCTGACATCCCCCCAACTGAGAAGCCAAATCAGAAGGGAGTCAGCGGTGTGTAAGCGCCACTGAAGCATTCAATCAACACCAACTCCGACCTCAGATACAGTATCACTATCCTGTCAGCAGCACGAGGCCACCAGGCTGACTCATATCAGATATTTACTGCACAAAAAATAGTTTTCAAGAAGGCTCAATAATGATTATGCAAGAAGAAAACTGCATTATTTGTATTAATTAATTGATTTTGTTGGGGAGGGGGGATTGTTACATTTGAAAGTGGAACCAAATATGTTAAATAGTGACAGATATGAAAAGTGCATCCATTCAACCTTCATTTTGACTCGGAAATACTCTGAGGTAGAGAACTCATTTATAATATATCAGAGTTTAAAAAATAATAAACAATCAGAGGCATCAAGAAACACTAATAAGAGAAATAATATATAGCTGAAAGCAATTTTAATTTAAGGCAAATGAATCAGCTAAAACAAAAACAACTGGACGTGAAATGGGATGAAATTAAAAAAACAAATAAATTGCCCTAAGGATAAAAGGTAAGCTTTAGATTGTTCTGCATGTTAATCCATGTTGCAGGTGCGCAATCGGAAAAATGGATTTTCCAAGCTCAGTAAAAACAGCCTGCACTTGCAACATTATCCAATCATATGAGCATGTTTGATGAGGGCCTGCATTAAAAGACAACAATGAAGCAAGGTAGGGGGTTAAAAAACCTTATAAATAAATAAGTGCCAGTGTGTATCACGACTTACAGAGAGAGAGAGAGGGCCGCCCAATCTTAGCATACAGCTCACAATGATGAGTATTATAATTATATCCAGTAATAAATCTTAGTGCAGAGAGATAAACAGCATCCAGGGGCTTCAGAGACGCAGCTGAAGCATGCATGTAGAAAATGTCACCATTGTCCAAGACTGATAAGAAAGTTACCTCAATAGGCGTACTTCAACACTGCAGAGGGAAACACATTTTATTCCTATAGAAGAAAACATTTTTTTCCCTTAACATGTTCACCAGTTTAGTCACATGGTACTTAAAAGTTACCTTCTCATCAATCCAAAAACCAAGATACGGTAACACTTTATAATTACCATCATTTCTAAACTTAATTATTACTTAATTTAATCTTTACAAAGAATTCAATTATGATTAATATTGTTTACTTATTATTAGTAATGTTATAATTTCTGTTATTGTATCATTAGGTTGTGTAATATGAAATAGTTTGTTTATAAATTCTATATTGTATCATAGCTGATAGGAAACGATGACAATTACATTCATGATTACATTGATAAAGTATTTATTAACAGTTTATTGTTGTACACATTATACAATTATTTATACTATATTAAGGATTCGTTAGTGATTACCAAATGATTTTTACATTTGTAAGAAATTGTTTGTAAAACATCTATAAACTTGACATAGATAGATGGACAAGAAAACAATTATTAACTATTGACAAAGTATTAACTGTCTATCTACATATTGTTTATAAATGCTTTACAAAGTATTTATTTACCATTTAACAAGGTATTATAATCATCAGTTGCAACTTAATAAATATTTTTTTATAATTTTATAATAATAATAAACTTAATATAATAATTACAAACCCATTATTAACCATTAACAACATGTTACAAATATCTGGTCTATCTATCTCTTTAATGTTTATAGATGTTTTACAAACAATTCTTTAATCATTAACAAATACTTAATATAGTATATAAAATGTGATAATGTGTGCAACAATAAACTGTTAAAATAACATAAATTATAGCATTACTAATAATTAGTAAACATTAATTATAATTTCATGGTTTGTTAACAGTAAAATAACTATTGATTAAATTGTAACTATCAATTTACCATTTATAAATGATAGTTATTATAAAGTGTTACCCAAGAGACTTGTACTCCGTGACTCTTTCAATATTGTACCATTCTTTGCACAGATGGCAAAATCATCATAATCAATATTTTTGGCTCTGATGAAAAGCATGAATTTGTTTTTTTCTGCTTTAAGAACTAATTAATGGTAATTGTGAGCAACATGAAAATCATCAAAGCAGTGCTGAAGGTGTTTAACAGCAGAGCGTACAGCATCCGCATTACAGTACAATAAACAAAAGAGAATCATCTGCATAAAGACGTATATTAGTCCGAGTTACAGAAGAAACAATATGTTCTACTGTATATAAAGAGTGAATAGAACAGGACCCAGACATTTAGCCTTGTGGGACACCTTTTTACGATTTGCACAAAATCAGATTTAACATTTCAATAGGTACACACTGCCGTCTGACCATGAGGTAACTCTGAAACCTTTTATATATAATATCATCAAATCCAATACCATGAAGTCTTTTTAAAAGCAATGCATGATCAACTGTATCAAATGCCTTTGAAAGGCCAATAAAAAGAGCTGCACAATGTTTATTTCTATCCAAAGCAGAGATGATATAATTTAAAACAAGAGCAGCAGCAGTAACAGTGCTGTGCTTCTCTCTAAAACCTCATTGGTGTATTTTTGTTTAAAGATTATATCATAAAACTGCAAAGTGTGGATCGCCTTTAAGATTTTTCACTCTGGAATAACAAGATCACACTACATACTCCTACATAGGCACAGTACATATGTTAAACAATAGAACCACATTGGTACTAGATACTGTTCTTGATTTTGTTTTCCACTGCAGATAGTACCCCCTCAGTAGCTGGATTCTTAGCTGATCGTCACAGCGACTCTGCGTGAAACTATCGGCTAACTCACTTTTTTTTCGGAAAACTTGATTCGTCGACTCGGAATCTCGACTGAGGTGATACCAAAAGAAGTACCAGCAGGACCGTTTTATGGCAGTATTGGATTATTATATAATTTTTGGCATCTATATGATGAAGTATCTTGAGATTCCAAGTTTTAATTTGCTGCATTTGCCGAAAACAGACATTCCTGTCTGATATTATTATATAAACTTACATCTGCCATGATCAAGATGGATTAGATAGATAGATAGATAGATAGATAGATAGATAGATAGATAGATAGATAGATAGATAGATAGATAGATAGATCGATCGATAGACGGATACTGAAGTTACTAGGTGCGAAAGAAAATATCGAAAAAAATTGAATATTGCAATATTATGTTTTGTGATACTGTATTGATTCTCAAAAACACTGTATCAATTTTTAATTCATAGTTTACATGAAAAGATTAACTCGGTCAATACTTGATTTCCTTTGCAGAGAGATGCACCCTCTCAGTGTTTTTGCCCTCTCAGAGGAAAGCTATGATGTGGGATTTTACAGGGATTATGATAAATGAAAATGCAGATCCAACTGTTCTGATTTCATAAAAAAGTAAACTTTTTTTACTCAGATTTTATGCCAATGGTGGTGTGTTCTTTATACTATGACAGTTTTCCTAAAATTAGTTAAAAAAAATCGCAATATATCACCGTTAGTTACAGTAACGCAATATAGCGCAATATATTGAATGGTAACCCCTGTATCGTGATACGTATTGTATCGCCAGATCATTGCCAATACACAGCCCTATAATTTACTTTATGCCACTATGTCAGCACAATATGTAAACTTATCATTGGTTTTTACATTACAATTCAGCTGAACATTTAACGGATCAAACAGGTTTAGATTGCTTGTCCAACAGTAGTTAGACCTAAAAACGAGGTCAAATTTTACCTCCTACATCTAGATTCACTGCTTCATCTTTCTTTAGGCTGAAAAAAAGGTTTTTCATCAGTTGCTTTGATGATTATTTCATCAAGGAATGTCTATCTGCTTTCATTGCAGGATAAAAGAGGGAAGTGGGTACAATTTAAATCAAACGCAAAGGTGTCTACACTCCTATAATTACCTTGTTTTCTCTTGTTGAAAATAACCCGAAAAAGTCTGAATCTATGTTGGAGTACTTCATTGGAAATGGTCAAGAATCTGATTGCTCACTGTAATGAAATTACATTTAATATTTTTTCTCCATTAAGAAAATGAATGTAATCCTATTTCTGGTGATGCTTTTCTCAACCTAAAGGTGGACGTGCAGTATATGAGCGCTGTGTGTAACGTGACAACTCTCTTTGGCATTGCAGGTATTAACTGACACATAATTACCATAGATTTTGAAATTAATCGGTTATTTTCTCTCTCTATACCCTTACATATTATTCATATCCATCATGGTGATTACTTCCTGTGAAGTTTAATTACGGCCATTTTAAACTAGACCGGTCTAAGCCTGCAGTAGTTTTGGCAGCCATTTTAAAAATGGCCACCAGGGAGACATTATGCTAATTCTTTGATAGTACTATTGCTAAAAGCACTTATAATTAGCACATGTGTAGGCCGAATCTCCGTCTGTGAATAATTAGCAAATGTGTGTGCCAAATTTCTCTCTCCCTTAAAACATCATATTGTGCACCGGCTGCTGCTATCAAAGACAATGCATAAGGATCCTCAACGTGTTTTTACTTTTTTAGATTCATGAAACAGACGCGTCAAATATTTAGTTTGTGGCCTAAACAATGAGGGACTATATTTCAGAACTGAAGAACCAGATTATGATTATGAGAACCTTGAACAAAGTCAAAGCGGTTTCTGAAGTTGTTTTAAATATATCCAGTATATATATATCTTGACAAACTTCAAACTTCATGTCGGGTAGCCTATAAAGTACAAGCATGGGCAACATCACCCAAACTGGCACTGTTATTTTCAACTATGACAGCATCGAATCTCCTCACTGCCTCCAGGCTCACTACCGCTGCCACATTAGCATCACATTTGCATTAGATTAGTGCTGCAAAAAGAGTCGACACGTTGAATCTGCAGCTGTCCTGCCGTCATCTAGAACCAATATTGATACAGTGAGACTGCTGCTTTAAAAAACACAGAGAAGAACGTTGACAGGGATGTACTGAAAACACGGACACATGGGACGCCTGCAGAGCCAATTAAACATGAGTCCCATGTTTGGTGTATAGTACCAGGAGTGAAGAATGGGAACTAGAGCTGACACTGTATAGAATCTGGTAAGGAAGGAAGGAAAGGAGGCCAGGGAGAGAGAAAGAGAGTTTGCTAAAAAGGTAAAAGAGATCAGAAAAGGAAATAAGGATGCAGCTAGAAGGACTGCCATCGGCCTATCGGCAGATAAGATGACTTTCGCAGATGGCATTGACCGATGTTTAGCTGTTGTGTTGCATCAATTTTGCGCCAGCTAAATGTTGTGTTGGTTATATCTCAGGTATATACACTGTATCAGAGTCCAGAGCGATAAAAGGAAAACCTCCCCAAAAGTCATGAAATACTGGTTAGTCATTAGAGTGACATTATTTTTGGTAAGATGACAGAGCTAAGCAGCAGTAAGTGACTGACTCTGTGAAACATGGAGATCTCTGACCTCCCTTTCAGCTCAAAGGTTTGAGGATTTTAATGCTCAGCCCTGATCCAGCCACGTTATCTCAAGAGCTTTGGAGAAATGATGTGATGGACTAAAGCAGATGTGCTGCTGACATCATCATGTCATTGCTCACTCTGTCTCAATGAATCACTCTATGACAAAAGAGCTACCTATATGAATGTTACATACACCGAGGCATGGGATCACAAAATGCATAGTTGAAATAACAAATTAAACAAGACTATAACTTTTGTAAAAAAATGAATAGCACATTATTCCTCTTAATGATCATATCAATATGTAATTCATAAATGTGTACAAGTTGTGTTTGTTCTACATTCAGGGGATTTGCTGCTACAGCCACGTGGTGTCGTATGATCAACAGCTGATAGTAGCTAGTGTTAGCTAATGTTAGCAAATTTGTTAGCTGTATGTATGTTCAATTTAAACATGAAGACATCATAGATGGAACTTGTAACTTTACTGAAGATATTGAACCCTAAAAATATTATAATTAATATGTTTGATAAAATTCCCAGGGTCCCAAAAAAACTATGCATTTCTCAAAATTCGTCCAAAATATTTTAAAGAATTTCTTTTGGGGGTTAAATAGAATATACAAAACCTCTATCTCTAAACAACACAACCAACCTTGTGGTGGTATGTAATAATTTGAGTGTTTTTATGATCTCTTGTTTGTTCTTACAGTATATGAGATGAGTGATGTCTTAGAAATCTTCAAACTTAACCACTATAACGTTGGTTCAGATTACTTACCAGCAGCTGTTGATATCTGTGGATATATAGATGCACAGTGGATACTTTCAGTTGATCTAAAGACAAATATCTCTGCACCTCCTCACACTATTCCTCTTATGGTATGTGGGTAATCATGTGTGAAATTAGTTTTGATTTAGTATTAGTAGCGCTCACCTGATGCATCAGAGACAGAGACATTTGCAGCTGATTGATATCCTGCCACCATTTGTTCTGGTGGAAATGCATTTATTTTTTAATTAAACAGTTACCAGATCTTCTAAAAATACATACAGTTAAATTCCAAATATTTCAGAATGAGTGTAGATCTCAAGAGTTTGAGTAATAAAACCCAGTTTCTATGCATCACTGATTTTCTGGTGTTAAAGTGTGTTCTGTACTGTTGTACCAAAGTACAAAGACAACATACTGAAGGTGAGAAAGGTGGAAGAAAGTCTGGTTGTTTCAAAAAGTCAGCGAAAAAGTGTTAGAATGGAGAATCAAAAGAAGGGAAGGAAGAAAGTCAGAAAGCGAACTGAGGTGCTGCTGAGTTGACTGAATATAAGTGATGTTGATATGATGAAGAGCCACCGCTGTCCTCTACTGTAATCAGTCATTTTGCCCTGACAGACTGGAATTGGCCATTTACTTCAAGAAGGGGGATAAGAGAGCAGTGAATATAGATAGATGGATTGGAAAAAGATGGACAGTCAGCGATAAAAGGAAGCATGGAGAGACGGACAAGTGTTTGAGAGAAAGGGGAAGGCAAACAATGCTGATATTGAGAGAGGGTAATGTGTACGAGTGTGGAAGATAAAGAGAATGAGGGATTGGTAGAGAGTTGTGGGGCGGGGGGGTGAAAGAGATCAATACCCTGTCTGGACTCATCCAGTCTGTGCTTTATTTCCTACAGGCGATGATGAGGTGATGATGAAGTTCTGATGAACACCCACCTGATTAACATGTCAGATTTACTCTCATCCAAAGTTTTCGGAGGTTCATTTTCAACAACAGAACTTCTCACACTTTTGGGTGTGTAGGTTAGCATCAGTCTCCGATGCAGAGCGGCACTGACCAAGCGGTGATAGTAGTATAGTGTATATCAAGGCACTGATGAGTCTGGTTGATGCACTGACGGTGGTAATACAGCAATTCCAGAAAAGAAAATAGTAAGTGGAAAAAGTGGCCAACGCGAATGAATGAAGTCTGTCCATAAAAGTGGGCTCTTAAAACAGTGTAATTAAAATAAAATTAGTTATTTTACATAGTGACTGAAATCTCATTTCCTTTATTGCCACAGCAGAACTACTTTTAAATTCCTTGTTTGATCCAGATGATTTTTGTTTTGCTCAGATACTGTATGTAATGAATTCATCAAACCTCAAGGGAAGAATGTGACAAAGAGATACTGTACAATCACACTTTTGATGAGCGCTTTGTGGGAGAAAAATAAAGACAAGTAAAAGCTGTGCTTTTAACATTTGTGAGGAGAATAGAAGGCAGAAATACCTGGGATTCTCTATCATGAAGCCATGTTGGTAAATCTGACAAATGAAGGACTTGTTTTGATGTGTGAGCCGCTGCATAATGACGTGTTAAAACATGTTAGGCATGAGAAGATGGTTCTACATGAACACAACAAACATCAAAATATAGTGGACTGATCATGGAATTTGCTGAGTGAATTCTTGCCCCACATTCTTGAATTATTATGACCCCATGACCTTTACCTTAGTGCCCGGATTAGGATAAACTTTATATTTTAGCACTGCTAGCTCTGAGACCCACAATAGACCAGTTTTTGTCTTTAGGGGGGTCCAGGGGGTCTTTAGGGGGAGATAGCAGGTCAACAGTAGATGTCACATAGAAGTGGTGTACATCATATAATCTTAAACTAGGAGTTTTAAGATTAATTTGAGATGCTGCTCAGCACTGTGTAAAATTGTTCTAGTCATAAATCAGAAATAAACATTAATCAGTTAATTAATTAATTATTTCAAATTAATTGTTAAAGTGTATAAGGGTTAAGAACATTATGAGTGAAGTATATGATGGTCATCCCCATGCTCTATTATGTCTCATAGATTGTTGCAGCAATTTTCGGGTTGATACCGTTTGTTACACAGATTTGGTGCTAAATTTAACCTTTTTTTCCACTTGAGAATTGATAAAATTGATAAATAATCCCTCCAAAATACCACATTAAGACACCAAGACCTTGAGGAAAACCATAGAAAAGCCTTTTGAGATTTTTGCAAGAATTGCATTTTTCGGCGATTGGATGGTGAGCACTTGTGTTGTGTAAACTGCTCAGAAACCCCCTTATTGTCAATCTAAGAAGGAAATCTAGGAAAACCATCCATCCTCTGAATGCTCTAGGTCTCTAGTTTGATCCATCCATCCTCTGAATGCTCTAGGTCTCTTGTTTGATCCATCCATCCTCTGAATGCTCTAGGTCTCTAGTTTGATCCATCCATCCTCTGAATGCTCTAGGTCTCTAGTTTGTGGCTGTAAAGTTTCATGAGGCTGTAATTATCCTAGAGGTCACCACAGGTCATTTTATACAGTGAGGTCAAGTTTAAAAAAATGTACACATGAATACAGTTGAGCTCATTGGATCCACCAGAGTCTCAGTTTTACAGTGATACCCAATTTATGTAATTTAAGACTGTTTAGGGACCCCAGCAAGCAGAAATATGCCCTTTGAAAATGGCCATGCCAGTTTTTCCTCGCTAAAAATGTATCCCAACTTTGGAGCGTTATTTAGCCTCCCTCCCGACATGATACCTGAAGCTTCACTCTGGCCCCAAAAACTGAACCTGCCAGAGCCTCTGAAAGACAGTAAAGTCAGTCGGGATCGCGGGTCTCTCAACACTAGTGAAGAGAAACATTTTCAATATGTGGTTCTTTCAGTTAGGAATATTCAAAAAGTTTATTTTCTTTTAGATACAACTGCCTTGAATCCATTAATGAGCTTCTTTATTAAATGAAATGATTACCTGGCTCTCCACTGAGCACCCCTGTGGTTTATTTTAGTTCGGTGCCTCTATATACTCTCGTCTTTAGTCACACACACACACACACACACACACACACACACACACACACACACACACACACACACACACACACACACACACATACGCACACACAAACACATCATAAAATGCATCTAGAATCAGAGCTTAGGATATTGGAGCTGTGGGAGAGTGGGCTTTGCTGCTGGCGCCGTTCAAAGCCTCCTTGTTGCTTTGTTTTTTTGTTTTATTTTTCATGAATTTTAATCAAAAACATCTGTAAACAAAAAGCCAACAGGCTGCATTAGGGTCGGCCTGTTCCCGGTGCTTCAGACTGACGCGTCGGCACTTTTTACTCTTCCTCATGTTTAACATGGCTGACCTTGAGAAAGAACTTTTCCTCAAACAGTGTAGCTACACTGTGAATTGATTTATCATTTGACACATTATAGGTTGATCATTATACAATAGCGTGGGTTTTCTCCAGGTTCTCCGGCTTCCTCCAACAGTCCAAAGACATGCAGGTTAGGTTATTGTTGACTCTAAACTGTCCCTAGATGTGAGTGTGAATGGTTGTCTGTCTCTATGTGTCAGCTCTGTGATAGTCTGGAGACCTTTTTATTGACCATAGTGACATATTCTCTCTTTTCAAATCAAAGTCACGGAATGAGAAATGTGAAAAAACACATTTCCTCCGTCTTGTTGAAAAGGTATTTGCTACCACCAAAGTTCTCCTGTGAAGCATCTGTCTGCTACATGTTTCATTAAAACCTTCCCAAGTGCCAATGAAGATATGTCATGACGATTTTGCTGAAATATATAAACTACTTTACTTTCTGTGTAATAGGCAAAAACAGTAGATTCCTAAGAGATGTCAAAGCTGAACCGAGCTTCATTGACAACTTTGCTGTATTCACTTGATTCACCATATTCCAGTGGTGAGCAGTCTGTGATTCTCCCACCTCAAACTTTGATTTTTCCAACAGCTTTCAAAAAGCTGCAAGAGCAAGAATATTAAAGCTGACTTCCACAACTGTCAGGTGAAATTCATTCTTCATCTCATGACGTTCCTCTCAAGACAGGCCTTCAAGTTCCTCTTTCTCCACATCCGACCTACATGAACGTCTGATATTACCGCCAGCAGAGACGCAGCATTCAGAAATGACACCTGAACGAAACCAGAGGAGGTTAACTGCCATCTAAACACGTCTTCATGTGTAATTTGACTATTAATGAGGGACAAAATTAAACCTCTCTACACTTATACTCTCATGGCGTCATCTATCATTCAAACACTGTTTCTGGTTGCATGAACAAATTAGTGAAATGTAAGAATTTACAAAATTGAACTAGTATTTTTGAAATTGTTCCAATCTACCACAATAAATGAGCTTTTACCATCTGGTAGACGATACAAAGTCCCTCGATGCAAACTGAACCGTTTTAAGAACTCGTCTGTGCCCACCTCCATCAAGATTTTATATTTTAAATTATATTTCTTGAGGCTGAAGGTTGTGCAATAGCGTCATGGTGTTCTCCTTATTCTTATCTTTTATTTTTTTTCTGTTTTTAGACAGTTCCCGTGCAATATGAGTTGTGTGAGGTTTACATTGTTCGTGTTTCTCTGTTTACCTGTGGATTGTTGTTTGTTTCTATGTATTGTTGCTGCTGTGGAGGCAGCTGATGATGTGCAGCACTGAGTCCAAAACAAATTTCCCCTAGGGGACAATAAAGTATATCGTATCGTATCGTACTTCTTTACGTTTTCTTCATTTTATTCAATAACATGTTGCTTTAAGAAAGGGAATAAAAATTAGAAATACTTGTCTTTGTTAGAGACATAGAGACGTTTTCTGTCTGACCTTCAGAAACAGAAAAGTTAAGAAACACAAGTTTGGTATACATAATAAGTAAATGTGTTTTTTTTCCCAGTGATTATATAACAGATTTATAACAAAAACAAGACATGAATTGTTTTCTTCATAATAATCGCGTGATCTCATGACATCGGGAGAATCCAGCTGCCGTGCAAAGGGAAGATATACGTGCACTACCTGCCCAAAAACCACACGTGCTTGCAATTCACATGTAGGACAACGTGTCCAAAAAAACATGTTTTCAGTTCACATGTGTGCTCTTCACATGTTGGGCGCACACATGTGACTTTTTCATAAATGGTGGATAAGAACATGTGATTGAATGAACCTCATCCATTCCTAAAACGGACGGCTTGTCAAAGAACGAAGCCTCCGAGAAAAAGTGAAAGTCAAGACTGTTGAATACCGGATCACCAAGGGTTTGGTACTGACATCATGCTGCTGGACCCAGAACCACAGACATGTCTGCAACAACACAAACCACTCTGCTATTTATTTTATTAATAGTATCTATAATACTTGACTGAATATTATATAAAACCCTTGATACACACAATATATACAGTATACAGTATATATATGTATATATAGATTTATACATATATATCTATATATATAGAGAGAGAGAGTTTTATTTTGTTTCTGTTGAGTTTGAATGAAGTGAAATGAAGGGAGGGGGAGGGTTGTGCATGCCACGCTTCGCACACACACACACACACACACACACACACACACACACACACACACACACACACACACACACACACACACAGGGTTTCCGCAAGAAAAGTTGTTAGGCCCGTAAAAATGGAATAGCTGGCCCACCTTAAAAGGTCCGCCCACCTTCTTCAGTGAGCGAGCCTGAGCTCACTGAAGAAGGAACGAGTTGACGCTAGCAAGACACAGGAACTTGGATTGGGAGTTGTAGCATTTATTCACGGACAGCCTAATCTGTACGAACTGCACTGCTACGTTCACAGCTATAACGTTACTGTTACCTTCATACTCACCATCCGTCACACACACACACACACACACACACACTCCCTCTCTGTCTCTCTCTTGACCGCACACTGACACTCGATAACTGATCTACGCACTATGCATCTCTCTCTCTCTCTCTCTCTCTTTCTCTCTCTCAGATGGCCTCCCACCCAGAGCCTGGTTCTGAGCTTTCTACCCGTTAAAAGGGAGTTTTTTCTTCAAGAATGCATGCTCACATGTTGGGTCTCTGAATGATAGAGTACAGCCTAGACCTGCTCTGTATTAAAAGAGATTACTTCTGTTTTGATTTGACGCTATATAAAAATAAATGAAATTGAACGGACTGCCATTCCTTCAATGAGATGGCTAATTGTATACATTTAGTTTAAAAAAACAGCTAAAAATATATAATCCCCTGATGATTAGTCCCGACAGCGGGTCAACTTAAACACTGACAGAAACCCTGCACACACAAACACTTGAATATTAGTATGTGAATGTTAGGCTGACGGTGACCCGAGAATCTACTAATACTTGTGTGTAGATCCATTTATTGTTGGTTTGGTTCTGCACATGGGTAAGAAGAAAAGAATGATTTCTTACTCTCAGTGCTATGGACACTTGTGCAACAGGAAACAGACTTTCAGGAAGTCTTTAGGAGTCAGAATCCTTTCAATTTGTTTTTGAAATCTGAGGAAATCTTAGATTTCTCTACAGTACTTAAAACGCTTGATGCAACTGGGCAGCGAATGTCAGCTCAACATGAAGGTAATCTCCAGGAAGTGAGTCAGATGTTTTCTTTGAAGACTGATTTTTTTTTTTTGGGGGGGGGGGGGTAGCAGTCCCTTTATTCAGGTACCTCCCTTAATGTGAAATAGTGATCACTGCTTAACATGCTCCTGCCAACATCAGATTTTTTTACCTGTAGCTCCACCTGCTTCATCTACAAAGACTCCGCTCCATGTTTGATCGCTTCCTGATGAAAAAACTAATCTTTTACTAATGTTTTAACACCACATCAGGCCTGTACATTAGATTAGGACTTCCACCTTGATCAAAAGGGCCTTTGATTAATAAAAAAAAAGTTGTGAAATCAACTGAAAATCAATTCTTTAATACATTGAAGCGAGTGGTTTCTGGCAGTAAGCGAGTGCTGTGCTGTCACACTGGGAAGCAGCAGGAGTATATTACACACTGAGAAGTAAATATTCACTTAGAGATAACATCGTAAGCACCTTTTCTCTCTTTCTTATGCCTCTTTCTCCCTCGCTTGTCCCTCTCTTTCTTCTCTAAATATATATGTATATATCAATCTCTCTCTCTTGCTGGTTGTAGGTATACTTCACTGACTACACATCTCCAATGCTTATCTACACAGAGCAGGCTGCAGTCAGTAGCTGTTTGTGTGTGTGTTAGCAAATATAGTGGCAGGAGCAGTGGATTTTGGACAGCGGGGTTTGGACAAGGCTTTTTTTTTTTCACAAGACAGATTCATCTATTTCACACACACACACACACACACACACACACACACACACACACACACACACACACACACATGAAACGGTGCAGAGTGTGTATATTGTGGTGCTTACACCTCACAGAGGGGGACATTTTAGGGGATTGCGGGGAGGAGGTTTAAGATGTGGCACACAGTGAGAGTTGAGTGGCTTGTCTTAAAAAGCACCGACGCTAAACAGATTTTTATCAGGTAGAATTTTTTTGCCGGGGTGCCACAATTTAAAGGGGAAGTCTGACAAAAAAAAAGGGAGCTTTGGGTAGTTTCTGGACTGAAGAATCACACCAGCTGAGTGTGTGGGGATGTAGCTGTAGACACTACATTTATTGAATTATTTTAGTCCTCTTTTATTTATTTGTTTAAAGCAAAAGTATTACTTCATTCTCTTGATATATTGAGACCCGTCCGCAATCCCGACTGACTTTACTGTCTTTCAGAGGCTCTAGTAGGTTCAGTTTAGATATGTGACTTTTTATTGAAATAGGAATGTATTGATGAGCTTTATTATGTCTCATAAGTTGTTGCAGCAATTTTTGGGTTGATAACATTTGTTCCACAGATTTGGTGCTAAATTTAACCTTTTTTTCCACTCAAGAATAGATTAAAATGATCAATAATCCCTTTAAAATACCACATTAAGACACCAAGACCTTGAGGAACACCAAGGTCTCGGTGTCTTAAGATTTCTTAGGTTTCCTAGTTTCATATGATAGCTTTAGCTTAAAGCTATCATATGAAACTAGGAAACCTAAGAAATCCATTGCTACCAAACAACTTTCAGGAAAGAAGCTAAATAATGCTCTAAAGTTACGCTAAATTTTAGCGAGGAAAAACTGGCATGGCCGTTTTCAAAGGGGTCCCTTGACCTCTGACCTCAAGATATGTGGATGAAAATGGGTTCTATGGGTACCCACGAGTCTCCTCTTTACAGACATGCCCACTTTATGATAATCACATGCATTTTGGGGCAAAAGTCATGCAGTTTTTTTCATGCAGTATCAATGTGTCATTTCCGCCTATTCTAAAATGACAGTATGAGATGTAGTGAGACCATTTTTTTTTTTAAATTTGACCTCACTGTATAAAATGACCTGTGCTGACCTCTAGGATAATCACACAGCCTCATGAAACTTTACAGCCACAAACTAGAGATCTAGAGCATTCAGAGGATGGATGGCTTTCCTAGCTAGATTGACAATAAGGGGGTTTCTGAGCAGTTTACACAACAGAAGTGATCGCCATCCAATCGCCAAAATATGCAGTTCTTGCAGAAATCTCCAAATGTCAAATGTTTTTGATCCCAAATCCCAGCATGTCTTTTTCTATGGTGTTCCTCAAGGTCTTGGTGTCTTAATGTGGTATTTTAAAGGGATTATTGATCATTTTAATCTATTCTTGAGTGGAAAAAAAAGGTTAAATTTAGCACCAAATCTGTGGAACAAATGTTATCAACCCAAAAATTGCTGCAACAACTTATGAGACATAATAAAGCTCATCAATACATTCCCATTTCAATAAAAAGTCACATATCTATTTCACTAATACATTATAGCCAATTACTTTTTTTTTCTCCAATTTTCTAGCATTTCCTACAAGTGCAGTGTCTTTGGTTGCCAACACAGATGCTTGACTTAAGGGTGTGCAGAAATATTTCACTGCCCATATCAATAAAACATATTTACTTTATTATTTATTTTATATGAATTTGTACTGGCATAAAATTACATCTCTTTCAGCTGGCTGACTGTGTCTGTATAACATGCCTGAATCTGTCTCGTGTTATCTGATGTTGGAAAAACTGCAGATTTAATAAGATATGATAGGATAAGACCCACTGAACGGGCATCGTGATGTACGTATTTATGGATAAATAAACCAGCTTTTTTTTTTTATTTTGTTCACTCACATTTTAAATAACTGCACTGTGAAATAATCACTCATATCAAAACTTCTTCTTTGAGTAAAACCACAGATAACCAGCAGTTTTAGGAAATTAATAAGTTAATATGTACTGTATGACCCATCATTAAAGATGTGAGGAACAAATGGAGCTTGGAGCTGAGTCACAAAAAAGCAACGGTGGCAACAGTTTTCTCAAACTTAACCAAGTGTTTTAACTCCATCCACCAGAATCATCCAGCATCAACACACAGGGTTCAGGAATATTGCCCTTTCTCATGGATTATTAGCTGCATTGTGAGGTTATATCTGTACCAACTCTTGTCCTGCCTAGATTTAGAATACAATTTAAACTGTATTGAGACGCTTGCAGTCGTGCTTTAGTTGATCCTCCTGCCAGACTTCCTCAAAATGGGACAAATGTCCACCTAGCAATCAGGTAGCCGTTGAACAAGGCAGATAAAGGAATAATTAACCTACACATGATCATTTTTGTATCAATTACTCACAACTTGTTACCTTGAATCCTTGATGAAAACTTTGTCTGGCATGCCTCCACGGTGAACGAAGAATGAAAAAAAAAGCAAGAAAATTCTTGATGAATTGAGGTAAATAAACATCCGTTTACAAACTCGCACAATTTGTGAAGTATATTCCAAGTCTCATTAATCCAGTCGTATGCTCACTGCTCCCAAACAAATCTTGGCTAAAACTTCACTATTTAAAACACTTTTGCATAAACAGTCTCATGCGATGCGCGCTACTCGTCCATGTCGAGTCTGAAGTGTTTTAAATAGTAAGGTTTTAGTAAAGATGCATGCGTTGGGAAGTAGTGAGCATACGACTGGATAAATGAGACTTGGATTATACTGCAGTGAGAGTTTGTAAACAGATGTTTTGATATAGTTGTTAAACGCGCCCTAAATTTACTTCAATTCATCAAGACTTTTCTCCGTTTTTGGATCCTCCGTTCACTGTGGAGGCACCAATAATTTCTTCAATAATTCAAGGTAACACGGGGTGAGTAATTGATATACAAATGGACTTTTTGCGGGTGAAGAATTCCTTGAAGCCCTGACCTGGTCCAGCTGAGCTGCAAGTCAGTCTTTCCTGCAGAAATTGTGGCCTCGAGTCCCTGTCCAGTCCTCTATCCACATTATTCAAATGGCCTTAAGCTATAAAGCTACCAGCTCCATGGAGCATGACCTCTGACCTCCCTATGTTTCTCTGGGTGAAGGTACTGTATTATTAATTATCTGTCCAGTCACAAGCTGGACAGACATCCTTGTAGACATCCATTCATTCACTCTCTCCTTTGTGTGTGAGATGCACGGGGTCAAACGGGAACCAGCCAACTGAGCTGCACGTTGTTGGACTGACAATCCTCTCGCTGTGATGTGTAAGTGCACATCTATGAGCCACCGTATCAAACCTAGATACTATTTTGACCATTTTTGGGGGAAAATCCTTTTTTTTTTTCAGGAATATCCACCTCCTTGTTTGTCACAGAAAACTTTTGAGCCAGCGGAGGGAGCTCGGCAAGTCACAGAGGTTGTGATAAGCTATTTAAGAAGCCATTTATATTTCATTTCAATCAGAGCAAATCCACTCTAATTAAAAAAATTCATTGTAAACTGCTCAACCTTTACTGGAGACTTCCCATTCCCAATAATCAGGTGAAGTCATTAATGAGCGACCGCTAGCGCTTAATTTCTCTCCCCACTAAGTCCACTCTCCCTTTTGCACTTTTATTTCCTTCAGTAAGAACGGAGCAGTAAAACGATAAGAGAAGTTGCCGGGGAGAAAACCTTTAACACTTGGAGTAATTACTTCTCTTTGTGTCTTTCTTTTTTAAATTAATTTTAATTACAGGCGTCAGCGTTGCCTGTAAATGTCCACTTTCTGCTAATCTAAAGTAATGTGACTGCTAATGAAGAGGGAATTGAATGTGTGGAGCCAAGTGGCCTTTTGGATGTGAGACACTCCCCGCTGGCTCACTTACCCAGTGGTCAAGGATACATGGGCAGGTGTACACACACACACACACACACACACACACATAAACAGCACATGTAGGTTATATTTGAGCACCAGCGGCTTGAAACTTGGTCTCTCACACACAAACACACACTCAGACAGATAGAGTTAAAGCAGCAGTGGGTAGAAATGGAGCAAATATATATTAAAAAAAGTTATTTTTATAAAACGGTCACTATATCCTGACAGTAGTGCATGAGACAGGTAATCTGAAAAAAATCATGTTCCTCTGTGTCCTCCGGTGCTCCTAACGGCATCTGCAAGATTTCACAGACTGGAGGAAAACAAGCAGTCAGAGCTGATCTGGAGTCTGCCGTCTATGAGAGCCAGCTGTCAATCACTCACAAACTCCGACCAAACGGTCAAACCAGGCAGTGCTGATCAAATATGAATCAATATTATTTTACTGTAATGCCTATTTCTCTCAGCCTGAAAACAGAGCCATGAGGAGGAGCAGAAGTCTAGTTATCTCTCAGAACACTTTTTGTCCAAAAATAATCTGCTTTTCCGCCACTTTAAGGTTGGAAAACACTCTCTCTTCATTGAAGCTAAAGGATATTTGTACTGAGTTAAATAATCAAAGCCAGGAAAAGTATATTTCAATTGCTTATGCATAGTGTATGAATAAACATCATACAAAAACATCTGGTGATGCTGCTTTCAGCCGCTGGAACAACCTTCCAAAGGACCCGAGAGGAGCTGAAAATATTGATATTTTTTAAACGTAAACTAAAAACCCATCTATTTAGTCTGGCTTTTATGTATTGTTTTATAGTTTTATAATTTTATGTTTTTTATTGTTAATACTTATTTTATTTATCATCATCATTATAGTGTTTATTTTACTCTATTTTATTTAATCAACATTTTATTGCTGATCATTATTATCTATTTCATTCTATTTTATTTTATTACAATTTTATTATTTTAATACAATCTGCTTATTTTGTGTAGTTTCATCATTTTTTTTTTTTTTTTTTTTATTGTTATTTTTATTTCCTTGTATTTTATTTATCTTTTATTATCTTAAATACCCATCTTTTATTGCTTTCTTATTCAATTAACTTTGTCTTGGTTGTGCTGGTGTGCATTAATCTCTAAATCCATTTTTAACAATCTATATATTTTTATCAATCGTCTGTCCAGCACTTTGAATTACATTTGACTTGTTTGAAAGGTGCTATATAAATAAAATTTGATTGATTGATTTCTCATTTTAATCTGGTCAGCAGTTGCACGGCTCCGTCTCAGCAACCTGAACTGAAGCCTTTATTTACGCTTCTAGTCTATATATATTTATTGACAATACGTGCGTAAATGCGAGGGTGATGCCCAATAAAAATAAGCACTGTATAATATATTTATCCACATTTTTGTGCTGTGGATCTTTATCAACTGTTGTGTAGCCTAATTCAAATGAAATCACAGTAATCTGACATCCAGCCCGCTCCAGTATCGTTGTTGTTGTTCGTTGTCGCCGGGCACATTGTCCGGTGCGCCGTGACCGAGGTCTGCTTGGAAAGGCCCGACCGTGAGTTTTACAGCACCGCTCGCCCGCCCGGACCTCGCCGCTTTCCGAGGCCACGGAGCACTCTCTGCGCAGTGTGTCCTCTCTCCTGGTGAGGAGGGACGGGATCTCGGCTTATTAGCCTCTTCATGTTGCTCTCAAAGTGCTCGAGATTGATGCATTTAACTTTAAAATGTTTAAACTTTTCCTCACCGGAAGCACCAAACCGCAGTCTCTCAAAATCCTGGGGGAAACACTGTATTACGTCATCCAAAGTCCAGATAGATCCAGAGTCCATATAGGATTGACGTATTGTAAAACACTATCACAACAGGTCTTACTTAAGAAAACAGTTTGACACCAGATTCCTAAACTACAACAATAAGGAAAAGGTTAAGTGAAAAAGCAAAGGAGGCTGCACGTCTGTATGTTCATCTCTCTGAGGTAAGACTTTAGAGGAATAGGAATGTGAGTTAAAGTGCAGAATTTGCATATTTTCTGGGATGTAGAATTTGGACCGATATCTGGGTCAACCTGGTCCACTCTCTTCCTGACCGCAGCAAGTCAATATGTTTTTATGTTTGTTTTCACATCGTGATGTCTGAGCAGGGGAATCATTCTAGAGGTGAAAGGGAGGATGTCCATCAGACGGTCTGTAAAGTCTGTCTCACCCGGCCTTACGGAGCCGCTGACCCACTTTAAACGACTTCACAGGGAGACTTTTAGTATCCAGTGACTGGTTAAACGCTGCGTCAGAGGCTTTTACACAATGACAAAACTAGCATCCTGGGAACGCATCGATTTACACGGAGTAATGTGGCGTAATGGGCCTTTCACACAGAACGTGGCAACGGCACCACCGCGCTCTGAAAGCCGTTGTTTCAAACGCGGCGAAGCCAGCGCGGTGAAGCCAGCGGTGAGCGGAGCGTGAACGGCGTCCTGTGTGAACGGCCCTTTAAGTCTTTATGCTGACTGGCACATAATAGCTTTCTGTAGTCAAATAAAAGGTTCAAAATAATTCGCTAAACACGGATGAAACCATATTTCAAAATTATGAATAGCACACACACTGTTACATCTCAAGGAGCGATTACTATACGTATGTTAAAGCTGCAGTAGGGAGAAATGGAGCAAATATGACTAAAAAAAGTTATTTTTATAAAACTGTCACTATATCCTGACAGTAGTGCATGAGACAGTTAATAAAATCATGTTCCTCTTTGTCCTGATCTGGAGTCTGCTGTCCAGCTGCCGTCTATGAGCAGCTGTCAATCACTCGTGAACTCCGATCAAACGGTCAAACTAGGCAGCGCTGATCAGATATGAATAAATATTCTGTTACTGTAATGACTATTTCTCTCCTCAGATGTTCTCAGAATCATCTTGTAGTTACTGTTTAGCTGTAGCATGAGAAAGTTTGTGACCCGGCAGCCATGTTGAGATCTGTTGAGGAAATACCAAGCACCGCCCACCAGCCGGAGCACAGCCAATAGGAACGCTCTCTCTCTCTCTGAAATGACCTGTGATTGGTCAAAGTCTCCCGTCCCGGGCTAGATTTGTTAAAGTCTGAAAACAGAGACATGAGGAGGAGCAAAAGTCTAGTTTTCTCTCAGAACACTTGAATTACAATATGCTGAAAGGTTATTATGGGATTTTTGCCCAACGATGCCAAAAACATTTCTGCCTACTGCAGCTTTAAATGTGAGCAAGCAGGTCAAATTCAAGATCGAGACTGATTTTGTGTAATATCTTGAATCATTAAATGTTTGTTTGGGATCCAAATTGAAATGCTGTTTTGTCGCTGAGTGAAGCCACTGAGCAATAAATACTTTGTGTCCCGGGCTGTGATTGGCTCGTCCCAATACTGCAATGCAACACTGTGGGAAAAAGAAATAGGTCATGGCTCGACGTTCCAGTACCAAAGCAACACAAGTATAGTAGAAGTGTTGGAGCTTCGCAAGACAGAACGGCGTGACAAGACTTTGAATTTCAAATCATAGTCAGAGAAATGTTTACTCATGTTTCGGTCGGTCAACTTTGTTTTTCAGTTTGTTCCAACAACGTAGCGGTAACTAAAGAAGTAGGTATACTCTAACGCCTTAGTAGAAATCGTCAAGGGCGTAGAATTTGTCCTTACCGATATCCAGCGAATACTGAATTGTGAGAAAGACACTATTCTTATACTAACAGTTATTTGCACGGAATTACGGGACAAATCACGTCCCGTACTGATTCAGGAACACTGCATTTTATTTTTCAAACGAGACGATCCCGAAGTTAACATTTGTGTGAACAATAAGCTGCACAATGGTGAGATATATACGCCTGGTCAAGTGTTAGCTTCTGTTTTCCACCTCTGATAAAGAGCAGCTGCTTCTCTGGACGTCATTCAGAGAGAGTCCCAAAGAGTTGTCCTGAAGGGAAACTACCATCAGCAAAGAAAGAACGTCTTGCACAGCAGACTATAGGACAAGAAGATTATTTACTCTAAATATTATGATGTTATTTACATTAAATTACAACTTTATTCTCATAATATTAGGATTTTTTTTCTCAAAAGATTACGATTTCTCAGAGAACAAAAATGTTTTGAATGTGCAGAAATGTTAGCACATGAGCAGCAACATTGCTGAGATATCCCATTAAATTTTTTATATTTTTATATGTTCACCTGGTGCCTGAATTTAGTGTTTTCCTTTAGATAAATAAAGACATTTCCACCATAAATTGGTGATTAAAGATTCACCAGGATGCTGGAAGTGAAGTCCCGCCCAGACCCCCCCGCTTCACATGTGTTGAACTGAAAACTAAATCCCAACTCTCCAGAGAAGGGCAGTAAGTAGTGAGCATTATTATCACATCATTGTGAAATACTGATGTGATAAATCTGTCTCTATTTTTTAGAGGTGAGACGTGAGAACACTACGAATACATCCAGAATGATACCAAATAAAATACATAAAGAAATAGTGGTTGGACAATCGGGAAAACATAAATCCCTATGTGATGGTCTGCTTTGTGTGTGATTTATCTGTCAATGAATGTGTGTTGAAGCAGATGAAGACATAAATAGCACTTGAGGTGTAACAGTATTCACGTCAACTGAAGATGAAGAAGAAGAAGAAGAAGAAGAAGAAGTGGTTATTGAGCTCAACTATTAGAGCTTAGAGAAGTATTAATATCTGAAAAGCGGCTTTTTCTGACATTTATCCAAATACATATTACTATAAAATATATTGTTATTCAGGAAAATAATTTGCAAAAGCGCAGCACACAAGCACACAACATAATCTAAAAGAAATTAAATGAAAATATGGGAACAGGAGTAGACAGACTGTCCGACACCCACTTTCTAATCAAAATGACTGATTTTACGTCCATTTTCACAGCAAGACTTCAACATTATGCAGCCAGATGCTGCACAGTGTTTCCAACCATGCTCAGATTATTACCTGACACACACACACACACACACACACACACACACACACTATCACAGTAACAGCACGCTCATACCTCCTTGGTGGTTCATCGTGTTGCAATCCTCCAATCCGCCATTTTGTAAGATCTCAGAAGAGGTGCAAAAAAAATATCCTAAAATGTCCGCCATGCAGAATGAACTCAACGAAACAAACCCACCAAAAATATATTCCATGATAAGATAAAATTTAAAAAAAAAAAATTAAAAAGTTAAAAAGAAATCCAACGCCTGGCTCATGCTGACGAAAGTTACCCTTAAATATTTTTCATCTACAGTTTTCGTTCAATTACTTTGTGTCTTGAGGATTTGTGGGGTGATTTTATCAGTTTTCCTTGGCGACTTGATGAGCTTTGTGAAAACTCATCCCTCGGGTAGCAGAGCTGTGGGCCCATAATAATGTCATCTGTCTCTCCCTCTCTCTCTCTCTCTCTCTCTCTCTCTCTCTCTCTGCCTTTTCAGAGATTTGTGTGTGTGATAGAGGCCTCAGTGAGAGACCAAGCGCTAACCTTTACTGCATTGGCTCACACTTAATCCCCTCACCCTGGGGTGACACACACACACACACACACACACACACACACACACACCCCTTCCACATGCTTCCCCCACTGTTTCTCTCTCACACACACATTGCATTTTGTAGACTCATCCAACATTAGTGTGCATATTTCAGTGTGTACCCATTTGAGCAGCCGTGGGTTTGATCAAATAAGCAAAGCGGAAAAATCAACACAGACAACAGCAAATATGATAATATATTAGTGAGTGGGACCAGCCTCTTTCTTAAAAATTATTTAAAAAAAATACCCCTCTTTATAACCATATTGTCCAAAATCCCTTCTTCATTCACTTCATTTTCCCCCTAATCTCTATGAACAGATTTTGCATCAACACGGAGAATCTGTCGGCAATATGACAACATTTTGGAAGCGTTCTGGTTTCCGTTTGCAGTCCGAGCAGTATCGACCAATCAGGCTTTGGTTGAATGCAGGTTAAACAGTCCCGTGGAGAGCAAAAGAGGTGGAACGCACTGGCCGAAATGCAATCTGGGAACCCGCGGGCTATCGTCTGATGATGATTTAGCTTTTTTATTGGTGTAAAATGAACTTGTAAACTGGCCACTGGTGAAACAATCCGGTCGTACACGTCGTCTCTCAACTCCCAACTCCGGTCTCACGTCTCAAGTTGCTCATCGGACTGTAAACACTGATTTAAATATAAAGCTCCTTATCGTAGTCAGAGCGATAGCCGATCTGAGGTTGGTATTTCCCAACTTACACTCTGTAGTCTATAGTGAGCAGTAAATCTAGATTTCTGGTACTTATGAATCATCATCATTTTATGCATGATCAATGAATGATGTAGTGTCACATAACTGCAGTTAGATTGTTAGCACACTGACAATTGTGACAGTAAAATGATGGAGAGTCAATAGAGTACATCAGGAGTGGTTTCAGACAGATCTGGGATGATGTTAAAACACAGATATATGTGTGTTTTAACGTGGACGACACTGGTAAGTCTTTACATCTGTGATGTGGATCTATATATGAAATGATTGCATCTCTTTACATGTTAATATTACCTGTTTCATCTGTTGCATATGTGAGCAAATCTGATTTACAGTCTTACTTTTACATTTCTACGTTCTAGGGTGTTGCTACTGATTGTTGCTGTGTTTTTACGTCTTATTTTATTTTATTATCTCATCCGATATTTATTGTATTATGTGTAGTTGCATCTGAGGGACTTGCTTATTTGTTATTTGTCTGTTTTTTTTCAGTTACGCTATTTTGGGATTTTGTTGAACTACTGAAATTCAAACTTGAACTTCGTTGGACATAAACTCCAACTCAAGCTCAAACTTCAAATTAAATCACTTTTAGTGAAGTGAGTGTAAACACGGCCAAATTTCATGTTAATGTAAAGGATTACTGTTACTGTAATCTGATTACTGTGTACGTACAATCACCATGATAGATCAGTTTTAGTCATAGATCAATGATACAGATGTGTGTAATCAGATTACTGTAATCAGGGTACATATCATCCGTTACTAACCATGAACCCCTACACACACACACACACACACACACACACACACACACACACACAAACACACACACACACACACACACACACACACACAGACACACACACACACAAACACACAAACACACACACACAGTCCTGACATTGTCTCTTACTAAACAACAACGATAAACACTGCAGGAAACTTGGACATGAAAACACACACACTGGCTCACACACTCATACGTTGTCTCTCACACACACACACACACACACACACACACACATACACACACACACACATACACACACACCCCTTGATACCCTCAATAGGAGGTCGGGTACCGCAGGTAGGGAGCTGAACCTCTCTGTGGAGTTTTGGATTATGGGATAGCAGTATGATGCAAGGGAAAAAAAGAGAGGTAGGTATGAACAAAGAAGGAGAGGAAGAAAAAGAGGAAGGAGATAGAAATAGAGGTGGAGGATGATGAAGCAATGAGGAAGAGGGGGGAAGGGAAGAAGGAAGGAAATCAAAAATGATGCTAGAGGAGGAGGAGGGATGACAGGAAGGAGGATGAGGAGGAAGGAGGGAAACAAGGACACAAAAAATGAAACGGGAAGAAGAAAATGGAAGCAAGGAATGATGGAAGGGAGAAAAGGGGAGGAGAGAGGAAGGAGGAAAATAAGTACGGAGAAGGAAGTGGAAGCGAGGAGGGAGAGAAGAAATGGAATGAAGAGGAAAAGGGGAGGAATTAAATCAAATTGACTTACATGTGCCGTTTTCCACTCGTTCACTTCAGAAGCAACTGATGAGGAAGCTCTAAGGAAGGAGAGAGGAGGAGGAGAGAGAGAGAGAAAAAGAGAAGGAGTCACTTAAGGTCACTTGTCTTTCAAGGAAAGAAATTCCTGGAAAATTGAAAATGTTAAAACACAAAAAATTCAACAAGATATTTATTTATTTTATGTTATTTTATTTTTCAGTGTAATAAAGCAACACAAAGTGGACCGCTGGCTTTCTGTGAAAACCTGACTTTGAGTCAGAAAATTATTGAAAGGTTTGAAAAATGTGCTGAAGAGAGGTGGAGCTTTAAAAAATAAAAAAAAAATAAAACATAGCATTGTAAAATAGTGTGCAACCTTCATAACTTGTGTGTCCGTCCAGCCGTCAGTGACACACAGGCTCAGCAATAAACTGCAAAACTGTTTTTCATCATGACCGCATGCTCTCATAAACTCTGCACTCTGTGTATACAAGCTCCTAAACTATATATGAGTGCATAATATGACACTGCATGTGTGTGTGTGTGTGTGTGTGTGTGTGCGTGTGTGTGTGTGTGTGTGCGTGTGTGTGTGTGTTTATGGTACAGTAATGCAGAGAGCGTTCTGACAGCAGCTCTCTAGCGCCATCTACTGATCTGGACACTATAGGAAACCTGCTGGGAAGCTACCACAGCAGCACTGAAGCCTCCCAGTAACACCCAGTAGAGCGGGTTAAGTTGGAATATAAATGTGTAATGTGAAGCAATATTCTAAATATAAATAATATAAAATATAATATGAACGTGTTCAGGAAGCAAGTGCAACTCCGTGCATTACACATGAAGTGTAAGTGTGGGGGAAGAAGAAGAAAGGACGCAGGAAGGGAATGAAGAAGAGATGAGGAAATGGGGAGGGATGAATAAAGTATAGAAGAAAGAAGAGAATGTGATATTTCCATGTGTGTATATGTGTTTGAGTATGTTCAACAATAAGAGGAACAAAAAAAAGAGTCAAAATGTGCATTATAAAATGTCAATGAAATGTTTTAACTTGCATTATTATTTGCATAAATAAAGAGAGTATGCACATTTCAACTGTGTCACAATTTTCTTTAATTTTTCTCTAGTATAAAGCTTCCAGTTGATTCATTTCCATCAAATTTTATTCCTCGGCTTTTGGCTCGGCATGAGAGTCGCCTTTTTTAATCCTTTTTTCTTTCATATTGGTCTTAACACTTTTATTATTTTAATGTCCTGTTGGTTTTAAATTGGTCTTAGTGTTGTTTTTGTATGTATAATTGTACAGCACTTTGGTCAACCTTTGTTGTTTTTAGATGTGCTTTATAAATAATTTTGGACTGGATTGAAATTAAATTTATTACATTAATTACACTTTCATATTTCCGGTTGGTTAACTGGCAAATGTGTCCATGTATTAATAATGTTGGAAAATTGTTAACTTTATGTCTCAGAGCTACAATTCTACAATTTCATTTAGCAGACACTTTTGTCTAAAATAATTGTGGTTAAAATAAAATAAATGTGTTGTGTTTGTTTGAATTGTTTCCTAATTTTTTGTTCTTTTCTATGAAGGTTCATCAAGGATTTATTAAGAATATGAAAACAGATTCATTTTTCAGTGTATAATCCTAATTAGCTTCAATTCATCAGTAAACATATTTTCAAATAATAAAAAAAAAATATTAAACAAAATGTGATTAAATGAAACAATGGTAACAGACTATTTTGTGAAATTCACATCTACACACCGTAATTATGTGACTGATTTTTCTATCATTACTTCCCTCTTCAGGGTCATGTGAGAATAGAGTGTATCCCAGCATGCACTGTGGCAAAATGCAGAAAAACAACCTGAACAGATCTCCTGTCATTCTCATATCTCACACACACACACACACACACACACACACACACACACACACACACACACACACACACACACTGTGAGCTGATAGAGGGAGGAAACAGGTCAGCCGAACCAACGCTGCTCTCAGAACAAGCTGCTGATGACAATCAAACCCAGAACACTGTGAGTAGGATTCATCTGTCATATTCATGTTTGTATCTTCTTTACACTTTAACACATTACACTTCATCTTTACTCGTTATCATTTACATGATCTCTTTCTGTTCCATATTAGAATTATACTTCTGCTGTCTACGGTACGACATCTGCATGTGTGTCCGTCCTGGGGAGGAGATCCCTCCTCTCCTCCTCCGCTCGTCCTGAGGTTTCTCCTAGATAGGGATGCACCGATACCGGATCGGATATCCGGCCGATACCGACTCAAATAGCTGGATCGGATATCGACAACGGGGCCGATCTATTCAATTCAGTTCTTTGTTTATATACATTATATACTGCCATTTTAAGTCATGTCTAAGTTTAGAGCAATTTGTTGTGTATTAAAAAAAAGATTCATTTTGACATTTTTGTTTGCAAAGTTGCTAGTGTACAATTCTTATTTATTTATTTTTTATTTCTATTAACAATAAATATCAAAGGTGGCAAGCCTATTCATCCCTACTTTTTTTCATTTTGTTTATTGTTATTATTATTATCATTATTATTTTTTTTTAAGTAATATGGTTTGACTAAGATTATGATTATTATTATTATTATCACTTTTCTTTTCGTTCATTGGCTATTAATTTGAAAAAGAATAAAAACAAAGTAAATGTAGTCCTCCGAAGAGGGGGGGGGGTGGTGGCGGGCCAAAAAAACAATAAATATCAATTCAGTAAATTTATATATATGTATTTATATGTATCTATGTTAGATTTTGTTTTATAAAGTTAAGAAAGCAATGAAAAGAATGACTTCTACACAGTGAAGCAGCTGATTAATTAAACACTGGTATCAGATCTGTACTCGGTATCGGCCGACACCAAAAGCTCACGTATTTCTATCGGTACTGAACTACGGGACGGTACGGGACTGAAAAAGTTGGATCGGTGCATCCCTATCTAAGGATACAGGGTGTCATATGTTGTACATATAGTAAAGCCCTCAGCACAAATTTTAATTCTGGGCTGTAGAAATAAAAACAGACTTGATAGAGAAGAAGAAAAAAAAAAAAAAATGTCATATGGACAAATTTATATTTATTGAAATTAGATTCAAGCAATTAACAATATTTAATGATTAACATGTACATATTATTTTTTGAAATATGGTTGTGTGTGTGTGTGTATGTGTGTGTGTGTGTGTGTGTTTGTTTGTGTGTGTGTGTGTGAAGCTGAATAGGATATATATATATGTTTTTAACATTTTGGTTTGTTTTGTTTTAACTTAGACGGCTGCTTTTTTTGGATACATTATAGTATTATAGTATAATATTATGGAAATAATAAGATTTCTGATCTAAAGACCTTATACAGCAGAGTATTGTCATGTTCCCTACTTTAATTTCAAACATGCATCGGGGTGTCTGATTAGAATCAGTCCAGCTAAATACTTCCCTTAGACAGGCAGAGTAGCATTATAAATAAATAAAAAAAAAAACGTGATCCAATTTGTAACCAGTTAGCAGCTCCAGTGCACCGCCGTCTTTAGCGTCTTCACTAACGGTACAATGTGCGATCCTGCAGGAATTTTCAATTAAACTGAAGTGCTGCAGGTCTGTTTGTGTGGTAAATCCATCAATCCAATGCTGAGCAGATGGATACAGAGAATGAATCACTACACATGTACATTTGTGTGCTTAATGGGTAATTACAATCAAATTACTGCCAGGGAGAAAAAAACAACAACTGTAGACTGCATGTTGAAGGTGCAACAAGCTGGCTGTATCTCTGTGAGCTCATCATTCGTTATCTGAAACTCCGACAGCAGGATGAGAGAGAACCGTGTCGGCCATCAATCACCTGTCCGAGAGGACGGAGCGGGACACCGAAAACTATCACCTGGAGTTTCAACATGATGGGACAAAACTGTCTCTTTAAAGGACAGATACACACACACACTGTATGTGGTATAGGCACTTCCTCTCAATAGCATTTAAATTAAGTCTTTTTTTTTAACTTTATGCCAACACTTTTTAAATGTGAATTGTTTCGAACACTAATATTTAAAATGTGCTGGTGATTTTGTCACAGTAATATATTTACCTACTGTATGTCCTTTTGGTGTGGTTTTTATATTATTCTTTGATTGGTATGTCACATTCTGGAATCTTTTTGGGAGAATATCAACTGCAAATCTAAATTTGAATGGAGATTATGTGAATTTTTTTTTTTTCTGTCGTTAAAAACATTTAGAGGTGGTACGGTAGCTTTTTCAACTCGGAGTAGTGTGTGCAAAGGTTGCTGTAAGGCTGCATACAGCCCCAATAACCATCACTAGTCCGAGGGAAGGGCCGCCTGTAGCCTGAGAGGACAAACCCAGGACAGTAGAAGCCCAAAAATAACTTTAATAATAACTACTTTTGCGCTCCCTTGCTATAAATATTGCTTATCCTCGCAATATTTTTGCGTTCCCTCGCAGTACTTTTGAATTCCCTTGCAATTAATATTGCATTCCCTCGCAATACTTTTGTGTTCCCTCGCAAAAAAATATTGCATTCCCTCACAGTACTTTTGAGTTCCCTCGCAATACTTTTGAATTCCCTCGCAATACTTTTGCGTTCCCTCGCAAAAAATATTGCATTCCCTCACAATACTTTTGAGTTCCCTCGCAATACTTTTGAATTCCCTCGCAATACTTTTGTGTTCCCTCGCAATACTTTTGCATTCCCTTGCAATTAATATTGCATTCCCTCGCAACACTTTTGTGTTCCCTCGCAATACTTTTGTGTTCCCTCGCAAAAAAATATTGTATTCCCTCGCAATACTTTTGTGTTCCCTCGCAAAAAAATATCGCATTCCCTCACAATACTTTTGCGTTCCCTCGCAATAAATATTGCATTCCCTCGCAATACTTTTGCGTTCCCTCGCAATAAATATTGCATTCCCTCGCAATACTTTTGAATTCCCTCGCAATACTTTTGAATTCCCTCGCAATACTTTTGAATTCCCTCGCAAAAAATATAGCATTCCCTAACAATACTTTTGCGTTCCTTCGCAATACTTTTGCGTTCCATCCCTCTTCTTCCATTCCTTCTGAGCGATATGTCTATTTCCACTCAGTTGCTCCCAGTGCAACGCTGCAGTATGGATCATGTAGGCGCATTAAATCAGTGCTACTAAATACTTGCTATAAACGTGCTGCAACAACGGATTAATGCTTAAAATATAAATAATTTATCGCAACTAAACACTGTGGTTAAAGCAGGAAAGTCAGTGTGCCTAAATGAGTCTGCATTGATCTGTGAATGAACGTGAATGATTCTTACAATCTGCTTTCCACAGCTGCTTCATACGCTGCTGTATGAAAAGCTCCTTCATGTTCATGAAATCTCTGCAGTATCTGAAGGCAGCAGGATAATATGTGTTGATAAATCTGTGTGAGTGCAGTACCATTACTGTGTTTACCTTCATCAGATCGCCCGAGAACTACAGCAGGTTGCTGCAGTATAATCATAAAGACCTCTACCCACATGAGGCTGGTCGGTTATAACTCAATATTCTGTTGGTTTGTATGAAGGAGACATCCGGGGGACATCATAGTCAAAAAGTAGTGTCTCATGTTTTATCCTTGAAACACATAGCAGTGCAAATGCTGTTGTGTAACATTAATTACTAAATAAACTAAGTGACCACGTATGAGCTGAGATATATTAGAATGATTGCTAAATAGCGTTGGCCCGATATAATCATAGACAAGAAACGGTTTCACTCTCGTTATTTTAGGCCTAGTAACTGATGGAAAATCATCTCCCGTCTGTCTTTGGGTGCAGATTTGTGGTGATGTGTGTTGTGTTCATCCTGTTTGCTGAGCTGTCGTTATTATGTCACGTTTAACTGTGATTGGCACGGCTGTTTCAGAGCTATGAGACCAGTGATGTGACTGGCTAAGTAATAATCACCAGCATGCCGCACTGCTGCACATACTGTAGGCTACATGAACCAAAATAGAAGGTGTGCATGGAGAGACGCCCATACTAGCACCTTGCGCTTGACATCATTATTAAACTTTCAACGGAGGGTGCAAAATATTAAACTCAGGGTGCAACTCATACTTTTTGCATGCATTTTGCAAAATATGACAGCTACACGTGATCAGACCCCCGGCGCTGAGGTCTGCACTGGCTGAATCCGAGTCACTACAGAGCCACTAACTGGATGTGAGGTCCCTCTCCAGAGCTGCCGAAGTAGCGACAGGACTTCAGATGGATCTCACTTATGTGAAAACGATGCCACTGATGTCTTAATGTCTTCATATTTAAGGTCTTATCTCAAAATATATGTCCTCCATAAAATGAACCTCCCCCACGCAGTGGCAGGTGAAAGTGGGCCGGGGGGCCTCACCCCTCAGAAAAAAAGTAATTTAGTGCCATGTGTAAAAGTGTGCTTGGAATATTACACGGCCCACACGTACACACTCTGCAGTGGCAATATACACACACACCCATTGAAACAGCCTTTAATATAAACCTTGAAATGTCGAGTCGATTTAGGGATTTTCTTTAGTAGATCTTGGTCATGGTCATGGTTAGTGTTAGTGTAAGTGGTGTTCTCTCAGCCATTGTGCTTTGCCTTTTTGTGCTCCGTGATCACATTTTAATTTGACTGCTTTTCTGTCCAGAAGTGAAGTAGTATTTGAGTAATTAGTATTTGATAACCAAGTTGACTTTATGAACCTGGTCACATCATGAGGTCAGGTTCATTAGGGTCAGCTGATTCATTTTCTCAATGTTTCTTATGGGCCAATAGCGGTAAAGATTTTTTTTTTTTCTCTGAAGTACATTTAAATAATTAAAAATAATCTGGCCAATCTGGGGCCCTTGCAAACATGGGGCCAACTAAACTGCAGCCAAGACAGCCTGTGCATTAATCCAGCCCAGCTCTCGAGGGTGTGTGCGCTCCATTGTGTTGGTTTTCATGGTGCCGAACTACGGATCCACCTAAGGAACCCAAAACTATTGCAAGAGAACGCAAAACATATTGTGAGGGAACGCAAAATATTCTCACCTCAACAATTAATTTATCTAATATTTTGCTCATTTAATGTATTTGTGTATAAAATAGAAAAATAATAACAAAAAAAATCTCTCTATATATAATATAATAATATTATATATATATATATATATATAATATTTATAATTTTTCTATTATTTTGCTCATTTAATGTATTTGTTTATAAAATAGAAAAATAATAAAAAAAATCTCTATATATATAATATAATAATATTATATATATATATATATATATATATATATATATATATATATATATATATATATATAATATTTATATTTTTTCTATTATTTTGCTCATTTAATGTATTTGTGTATAGAATATATTGTGTATAAATTACAAAAATAAATAAATAATATAATATATATATATAATTGTATTATTATTTTTAATTTATACACAAATACATTGAATGAGCAAAATAATAGATAAATTAATTCTCATCATGTAAAGAAGTGGCAATGCTGCCTCTAGCTGCTCTGGCCCCGTCTCATTAAAAGAAAAATCAAAGGATACATAGGGCTGAGATTTGGCAACTGACACTTGCCTTCCTCCCCTTCCTCCCCCTCCCCCCTCCCCCTCCCCCTCCCCCTCCTCCTCCTCCTCGTCCTCCTCCTCGTCCTCCTCCCACTGTAATTCCAGTCTTCCAGACTCATCTCTGCCCACTAAGGGCCTCCTGTTGGCAGGTGACAGCTCAGCGGATGGGCCCCTTAGCTAGCTCCCGGATGTCCTGAGGGGGGGTTCGGGGTTTGTACAGAGGCAAGGGGGCCGAGTCGAGGGAGCTTCCCCCAGCTCCTCACCCCAACCCGGGCCTAATGGTGTGGAGCGAGCCCCTTCACTCCCGCTGCTCTACAAGCATCAAAACTACGGACAGAGAGGCAGAAGTAGAGCTCTGTTCTCAGTTCCACTCTGCTAAACAGGTGCAGCGTGCCGCGTGTGAGCCAAAAGAAACACACACACACACCGGACTGCCACTTCTTGTCAAGTACATGGTGGAAGCACTGCATGAGTTTCCGTTCTTCCGACGAAAACACATTGTATTGGCAGAAGTTGTGTGTTTTTATGTGTGTGTGCGTGTGTGAGTCCCTCAGAGCAGGACAACTTTACGATGACAGAAGTTTAATCCCTGTGGTTTTTCTGGGTGTGAGTTTAAACAAGGAAGCAAGTCGAAGCGTAGTCTACCCCCTCTTACAAGTCTTTACCCGACTGGAACTGCTGTCAAATAAAAACCTCTGTCCAAGAAATACCACAGAGGAAGAAAGCCTCTGGCGAAGGCTTTCCCTCCCCGCTGAGAGAAGTGTCTGAGAGGGAGCAGAAGGCTTAGAGCAGCGTTAGGCCGATGCTTCGGGCTGATATTGGCCTTTGATAAAAAATCAGTTTGGGTCCAGCCGGTGTGGTCCATCTCTGATATGATGGAGGTTCCTGCCTGACCACAGATAGTCATTTCATTCTTATTATTTTTATATCAGATGTCGGAGCAAAAAAAAAAAAAAAAAATCATTGCAGTTGTGGTGTGGGAGGATTTAACTCTACATTCTGCAGTGAAACCTGCCTCATGCTGTTCCTCCACTCAATCCCTTTTTCCAACCCAGTATCCCAGGTATTTCATCCATACAGGACGGATACGGCAGAACACGATTTACGTCCAATGCCGGCGTTCAGTGGATGTAGTGAGCTCTGAGAGACGGAAGGTAAGGGTGAAGGTCGGTGTATGGATGTGTGGATGGACTTTTACACAGGAGGCCGTTTGCCAGTAACCAACATCGTTAATGTTAATCCGTTAAAATGCTTAATGTCAGTTAACGGTTAATTAATAACATCCCTAGTCCTGGCCATTAGTTTACCTCTGAGAATATCAAGTGAATGTTCAGAGGAAGTTGCAGTTTGTGCAGAAATAAATGCCGCAGCAGAGGTTTCCTGTGTCTTGTTTCCCGGCAGCAGAGTGGAGTGACGGGGTTGAACTCCGGAGCGAGTAACGCTATCAACTTTGGCCTAAGTAGGAAACATTAACACAGTAGTTTGTCCGTTCTGGGCTCCTGTAGAAACATGGTGAAGAGGACCTGCTCCCTATGTAGATATAAACGGCTCATTCTAAGGTAACAAAAACACAATTCTTATTTTCAGGTGATTATACACGAAAGAAAACATTCTTATTAATATTATACTTATTCCATTTCTGCCAATAGATCCCCCTAAATGTTACACACTGTTCCTTTAATATTGTCTCCAATTTACTATTAATCTACATATAAATACGTCTTAGCTGCAGTATTTGCTAATTCAAATTGGTGAAGTCAACTTTACACATAAGTATATGATTCCTGTGTTTATATACCTGCTGAACACTCAGTATATAATTTATATTACCTTGGTCCACTAGACTGTGATTATAATTTTATAGAAAAAACAGATAATTGAAAGAACTGAAAAGATGATTTCTCTCTCTCTCAGTCTGCCTCCCTGTCTGAATATACATGTTCAACATCTTCAGCGTCAAAATTAGCATTGTGATCTATATTTATTAGTATTAAACAAATTTAAAAAATATATACTGTATATTAAATCTAGTATCTACATCATTGTTCGACACATTGATTCACTGGGGGCTCTAGCCTGCAAGCTGCTCTTTAAAGGGACTGTATTTAAGTTTTTTCTTGCCAATGTGTGAACAGGTTGTAGTCTAAAAATTGAGACCTTCCGCGACTTTCTGGGTTTCCTCCATCAGCCTGTAGACTGCTATAAATGTCATGAATGTCATGTCAATGAATGCGGGATGTTTTTTCTAAGGAAATCCAACGGATGTGACGTCATGCTTTTACTCTCTTCGGCTCTGCTACAGGCTAACAGTGTGCAGCCATAGCTATAACGCTCGATTAGAAATGGAGTCCGCTAACGCCAACAAACGACTAGCCCCCATCACAAAAAAATAACAGTTATGTCTAGTGAAGGCCGTCTTGCAAAACAGAAATGTGACCGACATCAGGCGAAAACTATTATCAACATCGGCCGGGCCTTCGTTTAGTTTTGGGTTTTTTAAAACAAACCCCGAGCTGGAAAAATTCCTACTGGACAGGTCAGTTAACATGACTTCCAAGCATGTGAAATATCTAATGATATTGTGGTTTTAGTTGGCTAATGTTGCGAACGTTAATCAACACGATGCCTGTCGATCATGTTCAGTCTCCTGTGTGGCCTTACTGTATTGGCCGATGTTCGCTTGCTGCTTTCGTAGTGCGAGCACAAGTGCGAGCGCGAGCAACAGGACGCTGACTTTCGATGACTTAACGGCCACAGGTGTCACTGTTAACAAGCAATTTATGATTCTTACATAGAGCCCCTTTAAGTGAACTTACTTTTTACAAACTCATGCAGACAGTGCCTATTCTTTAAAATCTCAAAAACACACCGTTATTAAACAGCTCACCCTACAACCGACACAGAACGTACACACAGCTTCACGTTCATGCAATTAATCAGCAATTCAGCGAACGAGTTACGCTCTCATGTTGTATTCTGTGTAGTTTTGCCGGTTACTCGTTGTGTCATCATATGTTAAATAAAACAATGTTTAATGAGAAATGAGGGTGGAAATGTGAAACAATGATTTCGGTGCGATCATTGCGGGTTTTTGATCGCTGTTAAAAGCAGCTTTCTCACTTTTTCAAAAAAATAACAGAAATACAGTCCTGTGAAGGTGTCGGAGCCGCTGAGACTGAGACTGTCGGTCACTGTTGGGTTCTACTGGGGTTCTCAGTGGAGAACAACACACTGGGGTTCTCAGTGGAGAACAACACACTGGGGTTCTCAGTGGAGAACAACACACTGACGGAGCAGGAGTGCAGGCTGAAGCTGGACCTTCGGCCTGCTGTGGTTGTGATAACACTGCCACCTAGAGGCACATGATTAAGAGAGAGCGTATGAAGGCAGTGTTTGTCACACTATACCAATCACACACTAATGCAAGGTGAAAATGAACTCAGCAAAAAAAAATCATTAGGAAATTTTATTCATGCCTATTTGAAAACTGCTAATTCACACAACAGAGTGTTAAGTACACAATAATTTAGTTATCACATTGATCAAATACTTAGTCTCTGTATATGATGTTTCATTAAATAACAATATGTTGTCACTCAACATTCATTCATAAAAAAATAAGAAGCTCCATTCATAAACTCTATCAGCTTTAGATCCAGTGAACTGAAGTGAACCCACGTTCCAGATGAAGCACCGAATAAAAACATATATTTAATAATGATCATTTCTGTTCAAACTCTTAATTCACTCGTGAAGAAAAATAGCAGAAATGCATATCGGAGATATCCCAGGAGGTCACATGACAGAGACATAATGGAGTCAGGGAATAAGAATGATTTGCTCCTGATAATCAACATGATTCCTCTCTCTCCCTCTCTCTCTCTCTCTCTCTCTCTCTCTCTCTCTCTCTGTCTGAGCACTGTGTAATGACTCTGGTTAATTTCTCAGGGGAGAAACAGTAATAAGTGATCATTGACAAAAGGATTTCTATGGAGACGTTCACATTATCTCTGCTTGGCCGCCCGGCTCAGCGCTTCTGTCTGTCTCGCTGCCTCCCTGTGTGCCACTTGTACATGCTGTGTGTGTTGTACGGTATACCTGTATATACAGTACATCCATGTTCAAACTGATCCACTGAGCAGGTCTGAGACAAAGGTAGTATAAACCAAAAACAGTCACTTTATTTTGAGAGGGCCGTTTAGCAGCTGGATTATAAATACAAGAGATTTGAGTCAAAGGTGAGATTCAGAACATGGTGGTTATTTCACCAACAATGACCACATAGTAGTGGTGTAACACAAAGCTCTGTATCTATTTAAGTCACAAAAATATATGTATTTGTATCTCTATTCACATTGTACTGGATGTGAGCAACGCTTATATCAGAAGTTGTTAAAAATTGTCTAGTTTGCTTCTTTTTCTGCATCCAACTCCTCAACTCCGCTCTTTCAGTCTTGATTTCCTTTTTTATGTTTGCCGCTTGACCTCTGGCGTGGACGGATCCGCTTGTGGTGATGGTCGGTACCACCTGCCTTACAGTATAGGTAGCATATTGACAATTTTGGGACGGTGTAAGCCCTAATCAGATGGGTTATTCCAACATCTAGTGGGCCGCGACCGGCAAGTCTTTTTTTTTACTCATTGCTGGCGGTGGCCTAGTGGACCTGAATTGCCAGATTGCCAGTCCGAACCTGCTCCTCGTATACAAACAAGTCTAAATAAAGCTGTAAAACTGTTGATGGTCTGGGTCGAAATCATTTGGAAAACAAAAATGTGAGAGGAAAAATGAATTGGGCCATATTGCATGATCTTCTCTATAAACTGGAGGTTGTAATGGATGGAGCACCAGATGAATGTCAAGTTGGTCTGAAGTGTCTATGATGAAAAATGACAACACTTTTGACAAAAGAGAGCCATAATAACTCACTGGGCCATACACGGAGATTGAGTGTGCCATGGAAGGAGGGCCAGGTGAAACATTTTCAAGGTTTATTTGAAGTGTCTATGAAAAAAAATGAGAAAGCTACTGACAAAATTCTCGAAAGCGACGTTTGGCCTCTATCAGTCAGCTCCCATCTACTGTCAAGCCTCGAAAGGTGTCAGGCTTTAATGAGGATCATTAGGATCATGAGGTAAAAATAATAACTGAATATTACTGCAAAAATCTGGACGATATCTGTTCAGAGGGCATTATGTGAATATCTCTAAATAATGCATATTCATTTTCACCACTAATACATAGATAACAGGCATGTTTCTGCTCATAAATACTGTGGGCAGCATCGTGACGGCAGCAGAGCTCGATGGAAACGAGCATCCTTTCGTAGGCTGCCGCTGGCATTGGTCTCAGCTCCTGCCACTGAATGGGGAAGCATGACCCTCACCTTATAATAAATGACTACAAAACACAACATATACTGTAGGAAGAGGTATAATGCACTTCAGCTGCCTCACAAGGAAAAACTGGCTTGTCCAGAGCTCTCAGAGTAAGGCAATCTTGTAACGGGAGAGCACACAGATTTAAGGCAACAAACTCTATTAGAGGACTAGCTCCCCAGCTTGGAGAAACAGACAGGAGAACCGGCACGGGAGCAAAGTAATACAGTCAAAATAGTGAAAATGAGTCAATAATGCTGTGAGGAAATAGTAAAAGCATGCACTACTGGTGTCTATGTGAGTGTGTGTGCGGGAAGAAGGGCTTACATGTGTGTTTGGAAAGCATCGCTTTTTGCAGGAACACTTTAACTTGAAAGTAAAAAAAATACAAAAATGGAAATAAAAAAAGAAAAAGGTGATTAATAAAACACAAAAGGATAAAGGTTGTTAATCTTTGTTAGCAACCGAGTTGGGACTGAAGTAGCTGGTAAACATTTTCAACCAGTGGCACCCGTATTACAGCTCAAGGGGAAGCTGATGTGTTGCCGTAGCAACGCCAGATGCTGAGTGAAAAAAACCCTGTTGTACACAATGCAACAAACAAATCCTTCAATTAGAGGTGACAGAAAAAAATCTCAATCAGCTACCAGAAAGAAATTGTTGAGTTGAGAGTTCAGATGTATCAGAGTTACATTTGTTAGTCTTCTTTACAGGCAGAGGACAACTGGATTATTAAAAGTCTCTTTAAAAGTTAAACAAAATCTCTCTGTTGGGGTGGGTCCTATCTGTTAAACCAGGTCCCAGGCTATATAATGTCTTGCATTACTGCCTACAGCCTCATGTGGATTATATAGATCTCAGGTGGTTTGTTCAGTCTGTTCAGTTCTTTATTATCCTCATTATGTGAGAGTTAAGACGTGGACAGATGTTTGGCTTGGAATTGCTTTGACAGACAGCTGCCTTCGTAACTAAACTGAGCTTTAATGTAACAGAAGTACTTTTTTGTATTGTTTTTGTATTTTTTTCTGTTTGAGTGTGTTATTGTAATATATATACAAATCACCAGACATCACCAAAATGTAAGTGCAATCATCCCTCACTAGCTTTTGTATTTCAAGTATTATGATAACAGTCTTGTTCACCAGTACGTTCTGCAAATATAAAGGATATTTTTTGTAAGATGGGAGCTTAATTCAGAGCCCTATTTCCTGATTACCGTTGATCTTAAACAATTTTCTCAGACTTCTTAAAGCCCCCCCTCCAACCAGCGTTACTTCCTGGTTTTCGGTTAACGTTCTTTCTCAAACAGCTAACTATATGGCACTGAATTTGATGAGTTTACTGTTTATTAGAAAACAAATGAGAAAAGAATTAGCACAACTTAAAGTCTCTCTCTCACTCGCTCTCTTCTTCACCGTCTCCTACTGGTGAGGCGGCCGTCTGGCTGCTGCTGCACCGAGGAGCCGCACCGCACGACGGATAGACATGTTGCGAGCTCCGCCGTTTGAAAAGCAGTTTCAGGACATTTTGCAGGTGCACCGTCGCCAACACCGGCCGCTCTCGCCCCAACACTGCACCGGACTGCACTATGACTCCTTTATCTCTCTAATGGGACTCTTTTCTATTGTTTTCTCTTGGGCTGGAAGTTGTGCACACCCCGGCGCCCGGACCTGTTAGAGGCCAGCAAACCTAAAAAACGTCCCAAAACTGCATTTCAAACGGCGGGCAACATGTAAGTCTATGATCTGATCTGTGGTGCGCTGTGGCCGGACACTACGCCAGCGTGCAGCATCGGCTTCTTTCCGCTCTTGTTTTAGCAAACCTTCTTTTTTTTACTTTGAGCACAAAAATAAAAAAAATTAAAAAAACTTAGCAGACAATGTGGCTAACCAACATTGTCAGGAAATGACTCAAATAAATATGAAATATCATAGAAAAGCCAAAATACACTGAAGGGGGGGGGGCTTTAAAGGGCAGGTTCATCATTTGGTGTCATGCTATTGTTCCAACAGCCCATTATCCCGACACCCCGATAGTCCGATAAATGCACCATTGGACCGAAAGACCATTACTCTGACAGCCCGTTATTGAGAAAACAAACACCCATTGTTTCGAAGTCCCGTTATTCCGAAAATACACACCTCCTGCACCGCCATCTTAATGCACAGGCTTACTGGGGCTCAAACCCCCGGGCCTGATGACGGAAAAGGGCCCATGATGCTCTGGGGGAAAGTTTCATGTGCAAAGACGCAACGGCGGTGGTGTTTTTTACTCCGACACAACCTGCCTGGAGAGAAAAAAAATCTTTGTCTACCAGCTGTATATCTGATCTGTTTGTCTTACTGACAGACTGACTGACTGACTGACTGAGTGAAGGGTGAGACATGACTGTTTTTTAATAGAGAATATATGGCTGTCGGAGCTCGGGCAGCTGAATTAATGCCGTGGCATATTGTAAAGGGAGGGAAGGGCTCTCAAAACGTACATAGCCACTGGGCCTATTATATATTATTAAGTAATATTAAGTAATATTGAGTAAAGCCCTCACTCATATCACTGCTGCATGGAACGCTACTTGATGCCAACCAAGAAGGATTGTTAGATTATATATCTGACCTGAGGTCCAACAGCAGTTGCACCAGGAAGGTCCGATGACATCATCCTGCATAATAAGTAGCCATGTGCTTCTTTTTGTCTGAGAAACAATGGAAGATTCAGTGTGAACAATGGACAGATGGAGAAAGATAAATCTGATTTAGAGTAGATTAATTTCATTAGATTCCCTTTTATAGTTTGCATATGATGCTTTTAGTATTTTTTTATTTGTTAAAATCATCAATAAAACGCCAGGCCTTTTCATCCTCAGGGTGTGTTCTAAGTGTAGACCTACAAAACAACACAATCAGTAAAAGAAAAAACAAAACACAGGTGGCTACAGTTCACAATGTTCAAGTTAAAATTGTTATTTGTATAAATACAATATAAAAAAGAATAAATAAAACCTGACTCGTGATCCTGAGGATAAACTGATTACTGAATTCTGGCCCAAATGAAAGTAGCCTAGTGTCTAAGGTGTCTGGGTCTAAGATCATTCTCCAGTAGCCTAGATTATATCAATGTTTTCATCAGTGTGTCCAGTGTTATATATATTTATTCAGAGATTAGACATTTGTCTGCAACAATACAATTGCTTGAAATGTTGTTTGGTGTAAGGCCAGAAAGATAGCCTATTAAGGGTAAAACCCCGGCCGATTCAGCACCATGGACAGAGCTAGCAGTCATGCCATTTATTTACCGTGGATTCTGATGTGCTGGAGTGGGCCCTTTTACGTCATCAGGCCCGGTAAGCCCGTGCATTATGGGGCGGTTCAGGGTGAATGTGTATTTTCGGAACAACAGGACTTCGGAACAATGGGTTATCCCCCATTATTTTGAGGGTTTTATATCATTGTGTAGTTTCCCTGTGTTCCTTATTTATCGTATCAAATGATTCAAATTGTGGTCAAAAGTTGAAGCATCAAAATGTAATTTTCACAAGTCCTTCTAAAAACCTTTCCCACGTGACCTAACCCAACCAGGAGTACCGGCAGGGACGCTAAGCAATGTTTTTCTATGTGGACGCCGAGTTAGTGTGTGTATCCGGAAGTCAATGAATAGTGAATATCATTGAATATATTGTATTCCATTTCTGCTAATATATTCCCCAAAATGTAACACACTAAATTAACTTCTCCCAAAACATATCTTTCTATGCTACTGAAGAGGATGCTGAAAACATGATGTATTTAACTGACGATGGAAATGTTTTGTACTTTAAATTGTTCGGTATGAAAAGGAAGCGTAATGTGTGCAGGCAATAGTCTGCAGCTTTCAGCTTGCTGCCCTTCATGATTCATGTTACAGGGTAGAAGTCATTTTAAGAAAGTCGTCATTGCTCTTAAGCACAAATGGAACTTCAAATCAAGTAGTGATATGTTTCATGAATATGCATTTCTATTTATCTATTGTGAATGTCATTTGACTTTACCTGTTGGATACCCTCACTAACCCTAACCCTGATTGATTACATATTTTTTCAAAGTTTTGAAGTAATTCATTTATAATTAAATTTTGTTTTGTTAATTGTTGTTTTTTATTATTAAAATCTGCCATCATTTTTTAAGAAAATAAGAAAAATGGAATATTCAGCAACACCAAACAATTTTTGATGGCTGATATTTTTTAAGGTATATTTACCTTTAAATAGAAAATCCTGACATAGGGGTTCCCACTCAGCTGTTCAGTAAACCCCTGTGAAGTGTAATAATGACAGTGACCAGCCACTGTTTGTTTCTAATAGAAGACCGGCAAAACACTGGCATTTAACCCAGACCAGCTCTCATCATTAGTGACTTTTTTCTGCTCCTTTATAGCCGGCTGAACTGTGAAAAGTGCTCTCATTTTCTCTATCTTGTTTCTCTCCACTGTCACTGACAATACTTAGCCTAAAGAAGAAGCTGCAGCTCTCTCACATTCACACACACACACACTCACTCTCCGTACTGTGTGACCCAGTGTGGGCTGACCCTGACATTTTCCTCTCCTCTAATGCTCTTTAAATGGGCTGCAGGGCAACTGGAGTCTTGTATGGCTCCACAGGCAGCCATTATGAGGCAAAGAGCAAAACCATGAGGGCAAGGCAAGACATTACCTCTCCAGATGTCTCCCCAGCTCCTCCCAGGCTCTCTCTCTGTCTCTCTCACATACACACATTCATACACACAGTTACTCATGTAATTTACGCTATTATGTAGCACAAAATTAGAGACAGGTAGGTGGGGGGGGGGGTATTCTTATCATTAGAGGTTCAGGCACCACAGTTGCTGGAAGCCCATTATTCTGCTAAAACAGCTTGTGAACCATTATGTTTCAGCCTTCACTGCTCCGTTCCTTCCTTAACCTTTTGGGCTTCCTTTTCAGACTGCTTGTGAGTGTTCGTACTCAAATTTGGCCATTTGTTAGATTTAAAAGGTTGCTGTTCAGCAGATCACCCAGCAAGTTTCATTACCTTCACCAGCGGTGGAATCTGCAAGCAGGTTTTGCTTCAGGAAGGAACAATATGTTTTCATGGTCGGCCTGCTCTCTCCCGAAAGAGTTAGCCGTTTCATGGATTTAATCTAATCCAATACAGCAGCCTTGCAGTAAGAGCTCGGACACGTACCACGTTTTTAGCACCCTCGAATCCATTGTTGTCAATGTGAAGGCAGGAAGTGAGAGTGACGTCTGTTCCAAGACGCCTTTTTTTCAGGTCGCGACGGCAGCACCCTGAGATAAACATAGTTCAACTTTTGGAAAGCAGCAACTGCCAACCAACGCTCTTTGCATTTCCCAGGCGGGGGGGGGGGGGGGGGGGGGCTGGACAGGTGGCCAGACTATCACAGAGATAACACATAGACACAGACAACCATTCACACTCACATTCGATTTAGAGTCAACAATGAACCTAACCTGCATGACTTTGGACTGTGGGAGGAAGCTGGAGAAAACCCACGTTAACACGGGAGAACAAGCTAACTCCACACAGAAGGGCCCCGAGCCGGGTTTGAACCTGTGACCCTCTATCTGTGCAGCCCAAGAGCAATAATATTTAACAAAAAGCGTTGGGGTGGGTCACACCAGAAAGTGACACGGTAAAATTGATTTGCTTGTCCACGCAGAACAGGTTATGCTAGAAGCTTCATTTTAATTTCACAATATATCTTATCAAAGTTTGTCTTACATGTTCGGCTGGTTGTGGTTTGTTTCATTTATAGCAAAATGGACACAAATTATGAATTTGGGCAAAATAATAATTTAAACCCTGATGATAATTATGTGTCTTCAGTATACAATGATGTGTGACTTTTGTTGGCTGTTCTGTTCTTGCTCCTCGTCATATGTTCCTAAGTTAGTGTTATTATCCTTATTGCTCTCATTACTCTCTTACTTTTAATACCGCCAGGGCATCAATGACAACTTTCCATATCAGGGTGATTAATCCCATCTCATCTCAACTCATATTATCTCCTCTTTTTTTTTTCCCAAACCCCTTTACATCCATCCATCAACCACCCATCCATCTATCCTTCCTCACCTCCTTCCATCAAAGTGGTGCCAGGGGTCATGGTAATAAAACCCAGGACTCATGATGTAATTATTATTACATACATTCCAATTTAAATGCTAATGGTTCTGGTAATTATTAGGTATATTAAACAAAACACACACACACACACACACACACATATATGGGTATGAAAGCCAACACATCTACAGTACACCACAAATGGATGGAAGGCTACATGGATTCACACCCATATACGCACACGGGCACACACACACACACACACTTATTAATAATAAGATGAAATTCCCTAATTATAATGAAGTCTGTGATAGCTGGCTAGCCCTTTTCAGTCATTAGTGTGAATACATTTCCCTTAGGTAATTATGAACATATTTCAACCCTGTGATTAAAAGATGATACTGATTTTTTTTTTTCTTCATAAGATAATGGGGCTTAAAGAACAAAGTCCCGAGGGTTTTACTTTGACGGTCACTACCACAACCTTAACAGAGTGATACCGGCTGGGTGAACCTCTGGATTCACTGACCCCTGGTGTGGGTGTATCTCTGTCTAACATAGGAGCTCCGTGGTTGTGAAGTAGGCCAACATTTGTACTTCCAGTTTGATGGATCCTCCAGGGCCACAAGAAGCTCATCACCAGTGCCCAGATGTGCTTCAGGCTGCCGATTGCAAGCACTAAAGGGGGAGAGCGGAGGGGGGGAAAATGACAATTTTGGTTTCTTCCTAGGAGGCACCGCACCTTCATCCATCACGCAAAGGAGCATGTCAGAAGCCTTGATAAGACTTCAGATAGCACCTCGTAGGACACGAGACATCTATCCAGGAAGTAGAGATGGACCAGCGAGGGGAAAGTGTATGGTGTCAGATTTATGTCATTTGTCACACACGCAGATATTAACCATTCCATATTAACCATATCATGTTCAATTTCCCAAGTTTATCCACCTTATTCTCGGGGGTGTTACTGTAGAAATGATTATGGGCGTAACTTCCGGTGAGGTAGTGGAGGTAGCAGTAAGCTAGTTAGTCCCATAGGCTAACCATAGGTGCTAACCACAGTGGCTAACCACCAACGGAGCTTTTTTTAAAAAGCAATTTGCCTTCAATTTAGCAAATCCTGCTTTATTTTTTTAACAGATATTTAACTTATGTTAAATTTGCATTTTCTAAAATGTCCCTGCAGAGCTCTGATATTTGTTGCGCTGTTCGCGGCTGTACTAACAACCAGACAAAGCTACATTTGTGGCTTCAACAACAGAGTGTTGAACATACACCCAATCAAAAGGGGATTGTTCTTGTGACCAACGGTGCAGTTTCCAAACCATGACGCTCTAGGTTCCCCTACAGCATCAGTTTTGGACTTGTCAGGCACGGCATGTCAGTTTCCGCTCGTCGCATGCATAGGTTGTTTTCAAAATAAACTTCCATGTTCAGAAGAAACCTACAGTTTCCGCTTGTTGCATGCATACAGTCTTTTCAAAATAAACTCCTAACACAGATTTGCTTTTAGTTTTTAGGTTTACTTGGTTAGGTTTAGGCCAACAAAACTACTTGGTTAGGCTAAGGAAAAGATTGTGGTTTGGGTTAAAATAAGTACGTTTGTTACATAAAATAAGTACGCAAGTTACGTTACAAAAGTAAGGTCAGTAAGGTGTCAGCCCTCCAAACGAATTCAGAGCGATTAATCAGCATTTTTTGCATATACAGAATATGAAGACTCCAAAAGACGTCAGACCCCTCTGAAACGAAGCGTACTCAGACCAGCTAGTGGACGAGACTACTACACTTCTCCAGATATGGAATGAAGAACACATCAAACTGTCTACAACGCTCAGAAACGCTGAGGTTTTCCTCCAATTTTCAGTTCATATGAAGGCGAGGGGCTTCATTAGGACCGCACTGCAGTGCCGCGTCAAAGTAAAAAGACGACGTTAAAAGTACTTTACCACACATGATAAAATGCGAAAAAGCGGGGAATCCGCTGAAATAAAAAACACATGAAACTTTTACAACGAACTGGACAGTATTTTGTGTGGAAGCGCCTGTGCGAGCCCTAAAAATGTCACTGAAGAGGAAAGCACTGACCAGCAGTGATGAAGACAGCGATACTACAAACGATAATGAATAGTTTCTCTGTTTATTCCAGAAAACCAGAACGTACTGTGCACAACCATTTTACCCTTGAAATATTGCAGTTTGTTACTTGTTACTGTCCTACCATGACCATGAACATCTCCCCACCTCTGATGCTGTAAGAAGGAAAACTGTGAGTCTTCTGAAGAAAATACAGGAGAATTGATGTTCCTTCAATTTTCCTTTGACTGATGATGACAGCACAAACGCACCCACACGCACTCTCAGAAACACACGTGCACACAGAGCTGACAGGAGCAGTAATCAACTCTGGTATGTCCAGGATGAATGGTTGTCCAGGGAACAAGTAGAAATAGAGAAGCAGGTGAGGGAACGAGGAAGATGGAGTTACCACGTTTCTAAAAGAGGCATACACGTGTGTGTGTGTGTGTGTGTGTGTGTGCGTGCGTGTGTGTGTGTCATCTCCAGAGAGCTACCAGTAGAGTGCCACACATCCCTGCATTGATTTGGAAAATACAGAAAGTGCTCCCAGTAACCACCAACTAACCCTGGCAAAATATTTCCAAACACAATCCGTGCTTAGAATTTTAAGCAATAACGTGGTGACTTTTTTTTGTCCTGAACAGAAATATCCTTACTTATATTCATTCCCCAGTATGACTGAATTATAGCAGAGGGAAAATCTTCACAAAATAACACAAATAAGTGCTTGGAGTAATACAATATTTGAAATGTTGAGCATGTTTTAGGCAATGAAGGTTTTACATGGCCATGTGACCAGCACACTCTCCAATATGTTTTCAAGTCTTAAAACCCTGTTTAGTTAAAAGCTTTGTGATTTGAAATCGTACAGTATGAGACACTACATATGAAATATTATTTGGAAATATGGTTGTTTGCCTAAATTGTACAGCTTCATAAAGACGTCACCTGGTTAGCTCAGAATCACCGATGCAACGCGAGCACAGCAGAAGCACAAGTGACTTAAACTCTCATTTTTCTTTGGTCCTTCTAAAGAGTGAAACACCTTTCTTTCATGTAGTGAAACAACAAGTATCTACTATAATACTTGCCATTAGAATTTGGTCCCTCCACATTTCAACAAAAGTTTATTACAGTGACAAACCTGATGCTCCAGATGGTTTGTTACACAGAAGCAGTTGAGAACCCGCCATTGGAAACTGTTCGGAAAAGGGCAGGCACTTTAAAAAAATACTTCGCAGGTGATAGGATGAACCACCTGTCAATCAAACTATTGCCGAAGTCAGTCAGGAGAAGAGCGAAAACATCTTTTCTGTACTTTTCTTTGCTCTTCTTTCAATGAAGAAATACTCTCCAGTTCTGATATAACTGATATTATTGCAGCGTCTACGCTAACCTCTTTAGGAGCCGCCATTTTTGTTTTGAGTGAACAGTCTGCCAGGTTCGGACACAAATGTATAACTTGAATGCTGACAAGATGGATTTCCACGTGATCGTGCAACATTGCGAGAATTCAGCTGCTGTGCGAGGTAACACAGTTACAGCTCCCGTAAGTTACTATAACCTAATGAAGTAGGTTATAGTAGGGAATGTGATTTTGTAGAAGACAGGGTTGACGTCACCTGTTTACATACTGATAACGTGGGTTATGTGCAGTTATTGTGCATTATTTTTTGTAGGTATAGCTATGAATAGTGTGTGACAACAGCCTGATACACTATATGGCCAAAGTAAGTGTCACGGTGTGGCCTTAATGAAGGAACTTCTTAATGCTGCAGTATATAATGATCATTTAGACAGCACTGTGCTTTCATCTTTGTGGAGTCAGTGGAACACAAGTCCCTTTACTGTAAAGTGATCATCCATAAAGAAATAGTTTTCTTAGTTTAGGAAGACTGCTCTGCACCTTTTGTATGAATTGTACCAGTGAATGCGAAACAGGCCTTATTTTAAGAGTTTGGATTGAGAAGGAGAGAGCGCTTGATGGTGATATCAGTTTCATTTTGCGTTTGAAACAATTATCAAACTCATCTAGACTAACAGGACTGAACTGGAGGAGAGTGCTGATCATGTTGGCCGACTGTCTGAATGAAAACTGAAGAGTGTGAGAATTCACTTGAACTGCATCAAGGCTATGGACGCACACACACACACACATACGAACGTACATTCACACATTCAACAGCCTATTGTAATGAGGACATTCCATTCATTCACTGTAACCCCAACCTTAACTCTTATCACAAAAAGCCTAAATCTCCCAGCTTCTCTGAAAGGAGAGAGAGAGAGAGAGAGAACAAAACTTCTGTGTCCAATAGGTTCGAAATGTTGTCCCTGTCTGTCTGTTCGATTTCCATGGCCTCTATAGCCAACAACAACTCCACCAACTGTGACCAAACAATCTTGTTAGTTTCCCCCACAACTTCTTTCTTTTCTGTGTCTTACAAGGAAAGTGACCGCCCTTTACTACAACTGGTTTCAATTCAAATAGCACGCTGGAGACGGGATTATTTCCTTTACAGACACTGTTGATGTTGTGAAACTGCACCAGGTTTCTAACAACTATTCAATTTTTCCTATGAAAAGCAAATAGTTTCAAACAATTTTCACCTTTTAATAGCAATTTTTTTAGGGTTCAATTTGATTTTTTTTTATATACAAAAAAGTGAAATGTAAAAATCTGGTGATTGATGAAATTGGATTAAAGTGAGAGTTCACCCAAAATAAAAAAAATACATATTTTCCTCTTACCCATAGAGCTATTTAACAATCTAGATTGGATTGGTTTGAGTTGCCGAGTGTTGGAGATATCAGCCGTAGAGATGTCTCTCCGATATAATGTAACTAGATGGCACTCGACTTGTTGTGGCGGTTTCATGTAGGAACTATTTTCTTTCTGCCAAATTACACCCGCCAGAAGGAAGCGTGCATCTATGCTCGATATTGTTAGCTTACCTAGCACCACTGAGCTAGCTAACGTTACAGCTCAGCTGAGGCAGCCCTGTCTTCCAAAAATTACGTTCCCATACAACAAAACTGCATCGTGAATTACGTTTCAGGAGAAACATATTTTGCCAAAGATTACGTTTGTTTTTGACGTATCACAAATATGTATGTAATTATAGTCCGCGGAAATCCGTGTAGGGATGAGGTCGGGTTGGTAGATGGATCAAACAAACAGAGGACTTTCACCCAGGACAACACTAGTGTGAAAATAAATGCCATTGTTCACTTATTTTGATTTACGTCCGTAGCTTAAAAATGTTAGCAATTTTGTTGTCATGATGGTTTTTTTACTAAACCTAACCAAGTAGATTGGTTGCCTTAACGTAACAGAGTAGTTTTGTAGTGGTTTTTTTGTTGTTGTTTCAATTTCCAACGTTAACCACGTGTTTAAAACTGAAACCGTAATCCAGGGAAAAATAAGTTTCCCTCGAAACATTATTGAGAATCCAGTTTAGTTGTATGGGAATGTAATTTTGTAGGAGTCAGGGTTGGCCGAGGAGAATACGCCATTAATGATTACATCTCGAGCTGTCACGACCATGAGTTTCACGTCCACGACTAGATGCACGCCTCCTGTGCAGTGAAACGGTTGGCGGGCTGTAGTTTGGTGCAAAGAAAATACTTCCTGCAAGAAACTGCTCACATTAAGGTGTGTGGATTATCTTGAGTAACCGGGTCATGATTTCTGGAAAGAGACATTGCTGTTGAGTTTCAAATGTAATTTTTTGGCACCTTGAGCACCACAAGACATCCAATATCTCCAACACTCAGCAACTCACCCCAAAACAATCTAGATTGATAAATAGCACGACAGGTAAGAGGAAAAAAATATGTATTTTTGATCGAGGGTGGACTGTCCCTGTAAAACATAACCAGAGGTGAGCTCATTGCTCTTCCAACGCCTTTTTATGGCGTCAGATTTATGTCACACATCAAGCGTGATAAAACATGCTCACGAGCAAATTTTCTTATTTCACACGCTCAGATATTAACGGCCAATCGCACAATATAAGTCCTCACGCACCAATTCAACAACCGAGAGTTGTACAGGTGTGTGAAAACATGCTGGACTTCTCATTCATTTGACAGTTTAAATTTCATGCTGTTCCCTGAAACAAACTAGAGTACTATGCCAATGATGAATAATATAATAATAGTAATCTGTAATAGTACCTTGTTACAGAATCTGTGCTGATTGTAGCGAGCCAGAGTGACTTCATTTGGATTGATGGGTGATGACAGAATTTATACTTGTTAGAAGGTTTCTCTCTTAATTCAAATGGTTTTATTTCCAGTTTAATGGCAGTTCAAGTTTTTCTTTTGATGGGATTCGTACATTGTTTTCAGCAGCAGATGAACCGCAGGAGACGAGGGAAGAAAGATCCCCGCTGGAACAAACAGCATTGTTTTAGCATAACTCATTATCGACCACTAAGATGCCCTCCAGTGCTTCACACAGCCACACATACAGCTGCACTAAAGAGCCTTACTTATTTGTATTCCTATTTATGTATAATGTGATGTATGCATGATACACGGTGCTCTGTGAAGTCATTTCGACCGCCTGTTTATCTGACTAGTTTTTCTTTGGGCTGCTGGAGGTTGTATTGGACATTTTCTGATGCTGCAAGCCAAGAGAATGAGCAATTATCTCTTGTATTACTTTGACTTCACTGGTGTGAACAGGAATGCACCCAAACATACACACAGACTGAGAGCGTACTCACGAACACAGCCAAGGCTGCTATTACACTTGTCATGGTAAAATTAGTTATGATTTGTTAGGTTTTTATATGTGAACATGAATATTGTAATTATATGATTTCAACATAATGCACTGCGCTACACTGACAGGCCAATTTTCTCCCAGACATATTTTCTAAATCTTGTAAATATGGCATAGTTGGTAAGGATAAAAGCTTCCCCGATTGGATGTGAATTATTATCTTTGTTCTTTTTTTTAACTTTAACCATTATGCTTTATACAAAACAAAGGAAATATAATCCAGCCACAAACTGTTAGTGGAACACAAGGCCAAAGGTCAGGAGCCTCATTTATAGTTGTTGCGTCCACACAAAAAAAAGAGCTTGAATTGTGCATACTTGTGTACGTGTAAAAGATGTAAGCCAACTCAAATCTCAAATCAAATTCTGCTCAATATTTCATCAGCGCTGTCTCACCATCACATTCTCCACCCTCGGAGCGCAGAGGAGAGGACCGGACTGTATACGACTGACAATCGTGGTGAAATTATCATCATCGTTTGTAGAAATCCAAGATAACATGAAATAGCATTAAAATATTGCACACTGCGAGGACTACGTGAATGGAAGAATTAGGAGGGAAAGAGTGTTGAGGGTCCACCTCACACACAAGCACCTCGATTTCTGTCAGAAAAATTCCTTTTCTTAAGCCCAGTTCCAATCAGTGAACTCTGAAGCAGCCTTCTTTAAGGTGGAGGTTATAAATACAGCGGCCACTTCAGGACGAACTTCCCTCTCCCTCTCTCCGGCAAGGAAATAAATAAATATCAGAGTCAGAAATATTTTATTGATCCCCAGGGAGGAAATTGAGTTACATTTGCTACAAATCTAGAATAGAAATATATATATATATATAAACATAGAAAAATCATAAGAAAATACAAATACGAAAATATGTATAACAACACTGCAAATAATAATGATGAAAAATCATTCATTGTGTAAAAATGCAAGAACAGCATAAATAAATATGAATATTAGTTTAAATGTACTGTATAAATAAATGCCGTGTTAATGCTGCAATAAACCAGATAATTGCACGGCTGAATTAATGCAGTAAAATATTTCACTGTTGAGTCAGTAATGCACAGTTGAAGATATAATAAATGAATGGGTTATAGCTGCTGATAGGGGTAAAAAAATAATATATATACACAGTACAGTATTTGTATGTACACACACATTTTACGATGAACATGTCTAACATTAGTTTTCTAGACTAGACGAGGGTATATTTGATCCTTAATACAATGTATTTACTTAAAGTTGTTGACGTCTGTATGACAATAAAGTAGAATAAATTAAATATCTATCTTAGTTTGAGCAGCTTATGAGTAAATGTTTGTATCAGTAGTCACCAGTTGGAATTGGTTCTTGTTTTTCCTCTCTTTAGTTGCAGTGATTCACTGTAAAGAACCACAGATCAGCAGGCTCATTTCTATGCATGGACATTCATGAGGTGCTTTGCGTTGACCATTTATGGCTGAATGTGGGCGTGTTGAGAGCGGAATATGAGGCTGATTCACGTGCGGACAATTCTGAGTTGATTTGGGATTTATAAAAGGAAATTGCGCACTAGCGGACGTATGCATGGTTTTATAAATCAGAATATTTTTTTGCCGTACGCACATTTCCTCATTTGTATGTACACACACATTTAGTGTGGATTCTCTGCAGTTTATAAATCAGGCCCCAGATGATTTCAAAGTATGAATACAAGTATTTAGAAGGAAAGAACATACTATAGTAGTGGACATATAAGTCTGACGTATTAGTCGTGAATAACGGCCAGTATCGGCCTTTTGGGAGAGTGAGATTGTAACTTAATGTTCATCATCACATTTCCTGCATTCATCTCTTTTTTTTATCTCATGATTGTTATCATATATCAATCAACCCATTTAAAAATACATCACAATATTAAATACTATTTAATTATATTACACAGATTTTTTTTCAAGTTAATTCATGATTTATAAAAACAAAGAAAAAAATACAAAGTAACAGAAAAAAATATTTTTGTGACCTGACCCGAAGTCAACAGCTGTCCATTCATCTCAAGTTACTCACTGCTCCGTGGCCCTGCACAATTAACTGTCAATTAGCACCAAGTACACACACACACACACACACACACACACACACACATCCCTTAAGTGGCTGTCTGGCAATAGTGTTATTATCGTATCTGCTCAAAGGTTGTTGCAGCGAAACAAAGAGGAAACAATAGAGGGCTGATAATTACCTGGATGACAAAAAGAGGTAGATGAGAAGTAGAAGAGTTCAGCTGAGGAGAGAGACCGAAGGGAGGTGGAAATGAAAGAGAAGGATGTCAAAGAGGTGGAAGGATAGAGGGAAGTTTGAGTCCAGGCTTGTTAGAGTTGCTCTGTGTGCTGGACAGACTGACGGAGGTTTTGGATCATCAGGTCAGAAAACAGTGAAGGAAATGAGTCCCGCTCTGCTCGGCTACTAGAAACCTCGGCGGCTAGTTGCAAATTGCCCGGAAATCATTTCCTTCTCTGAATCCAATTTGGCAGCTCAAGTTAAGTTTGTAAACTCAGGTAATTTATTAGACCAACATACTGACACCATCATTGTTGTTGCTGACAAATGCTACATCAGTAAGGCTGCACAGTTAATAATGTAATAGTTGTGATCATTAAATTGTGCTTTCACTATTAATCAAATTTGAACAGTGTGCCTCTGCCTTCATTTTGATCTCAACTAGCAACCCGATCTCATGGGAAGGCGTAAGAACAGCACAACAATTTAAGGGACATTCCGCGTGTCATGACAAGACATTTTAATTTTTTTGCTTTTATACGGCACAGGCTTAACATTGTGAAACGGCACATCCTTACCGCGGTTATATTTAGGCAACAAAGCTACGGTAACAGCCGTATTTGGGTTTTATGATACAAAACCAGTTACTTAAGGTTAGGAAAAACATCATGATTGGGCTTAAATTAACCTCTTAAGCGTTAGTTTGCTGGAAGGTGTGGTTCGCCAAGGCAGACATACCCAAAATAAATCTGTAATAGCTCCACAACTACCAGGTCTATATGCATGATCTTGGCCTCTATGGATAGGTAAGACCTCAGAGAATTCATCCCCAGTGTCAGTAACATTGTGACTGTTACTATGTCTGAGTAAACTGTGATGAACCAAAGGAAAAATTTACATTTTTATCCTGGCCTTAAATGTTTTCTAGATTAGACAGTGGATAACACCATTATAGCAATGATGCCGTGCACAGAGACGCCTCTGAATTCATTCAGCAACTCCTTGACTACAACTGTGCCAAAGCAGATATAAATAACACAAAGCACATAGATTCTACAAAGATTTTAGTCAGGATAGGACCAGGCGGACTCTCCATTTGGCCACTTGGATACCAAAAGTGTGCCAAATCGGTTTTCTACCTCTTGAAAGGGAACCTGGCTATAAAATACGACTAATATCCACTACAGGAGGCTATGTGCACACAATGGAGCCTTTGACCATGACATTTACCCTGTGCATCATCACATTATACCATTGTGCACAGTGTAACATCAATAAAAATGGAGTAGTTGTTTGGATAAAATACACTTGGAGTGTTGTTTTAGTCACGTTAAGGCCTCGTCTTTTAGAAACCATTCGGAAAAAAAGACCACTACAACATTTTATCGAGTTTTAAAGGCAGTATTTTAACACACAGCTCAGACGAACCCAGTACCGAAAACACATAGAAATACTAGCCTTAAAGAAGCTAGCACACAATAATCACAGAAAGGGAGGGGAAGCTAAAATATACAAATGAGTCTTTATTGTAAACAATTTGATAGAATATTATATAAATGAGCCTCTCTAAAATGGAGTTTAGTTTGAAGGCACTGCTCTGATGACCACAGACATTGTGAGGAGTAGTATGGTTTTAAACCACTGTAATGGTAATGTACTCTAGTGGAGTCTCACTAAAGAAAACCCTCATTTCTCAGCTCCTGTCCCGTGGAGTGTGTCCTGCCACGGTGTCAAGAGACTGAGCTGCAGAGTGAAGTGTCAGCTGAATCATTTCAAGTTATGAAAGGACAAAATTCCCCCCGTGGACACTTTTATTCTGTTAGATCTCATCGATCTGTGATCCTCAGAGCTTTCAGACACTTCTTTTTTTTTATGGAGTGTGGAGATTTACCTTTTTCTTAAATTACTACCCACTTTCTCACAGCCAGCTCTGTCTAATTCTCATCATTTCCCAGAATGACTTTCAACTGTCTCGGCAGAGAAGAGGCATTCGGCTGAACGTGGCTGGAGAGAGCAATAATGACAGCAGTAGCAGAGCGAGAGTTGCTCAGGTTGAGATACAGCCGGTGTTGTACACATTCAGTCTGCTTTAATCAGGCTGCTCCTGGAGGACAAATCGGTGTCTCTATGTTTACTCTTGTTGTATACACAGCTGAACATTGTCTGCTACTGTAGCTGCTGAGAAGATCCCAAACAACCAGAACACAGCAAACACAGATGTTGACTCAGAAATGCAAAGTGCATCACCAACAGCTGCTAACAGTGTGTTCGGAGCTGTCCTGTCCTTTATTACTAACTGCTTTATTAATGCTATATGGCCTAAGGCAGTGGTTGCCAACCTGGCATCCGGGCCCCCCTTAAGCTGGGCACACACTTTACGATGTTAGAAATGTTGTTGTGTACCTCCTACTCCTACTGTACGAGTAGATCGTTTGCGATGTAAAGCCAAAGCTCACGATTTATGAGCTCACACTGTACGGTCCGATCTTCAGCCACGACCTGAGTGTCGGCTCCTGAAGGGCTGTTCTGGCTGTTGACAGTTGTCAATAAAGATTTGTTTGAAAGCTCCGAGACAGGTAAAGTTTGTTTGCTAGCAGAGGTCTGTACGGGTCAAAATGGAAGAAACGTGCTGCCTTGCAGTGACAATACATGTAGGCATTGTTACACTTATTAAAGTGCAACTGATGCGATATATATATATATATATATATGTATATAGGACTTCTAGCCGTAGCTAATTTGCAGACCTTGTCCCTGGTTAGGCTTTTAAGAATAAACTAAAAATACATAATACCACATCATAATCATAATGATCATCTGTGCCTGAGAGGCAGCAGCTTAACGTTATATGGACTCACAGATGGCGCGGAAGACTTGGACAGTATGGCTGTTTGATTAAATGTGTTGTTCAGAATATAGAATTATATTTTGCATATATCAAAAAGGAAAATGAGGGAAAGATAGCAATTGTTCTTTCACATAAAAACAAACATATCTGTCTAATATTTACATGAACTTAGACTTTAGAATAGAGTCTTCTATAACAAGTAGATCAGCTCAAGTTAGAAGTTAGAAAAGAGTGTGTGTGTGTGTGTTATTCCAACAAGTCGTGTGGGCGTTCTCTCTGCCACAAATACTGAATACATATGAAGCTTTGACTGTAGATTGCTTTTCTTCTATTTTTTCTCTCCAAATGCTAAAAATGAAATGTGATTTTTAAAATGAAGGGAATTGGATGGAAGTTGGTTTTGGCTTGGTCCGTTGGCTGAAGCAGAGTGTGGAGCTCCTGCGGTTCTCCTACATTACAGTGTCAGACTGGAGGGCTTCTGTCTGCAGCTAATCACATCCATGAGAAATAGCCACGTAACAGACTGATAGAGGATGCAGTGGAGCGTGCACGCACACACACACACACACACACACACACACACACACACACACAGCTTTCTGGTATCACTGATGCCTGCAGTCATTCTGAGTGTGATATCCTGGACACAAGGTATCGCCTACAGCTCTCTCTCTTGCTCTCTAACTGGGTGTACAGTATGTCAGTAACAAGCAGCTGAATGTAGCTGACCAAGAGTGTGTGTGTGTGTGTGTGTGTGTGTGTGTGTGTGTGTGTGTGTGCGTATGTGTGAGAGAGTGTGTGTGTGTGTGTGAAGGTTTCATCCAGAAGAGATTGCCTATTTTTTTTTCCATCTGGTGCTTGTGCCCACATTCATTACCTGTTCTGATGGAGCAGCCGCATGCACACACACACACACACACACACACACACACACACACACACACACACACACACACACGCACACACACACACTAACACACATTCACAACAAAAACACACAAGCAAATGTGCACAGACATACTGTACACGATGCTAGAAACACACACGAAATAACATTATGTTGACTGCAACATAGGGTCAACAATACACATGTTAACACACACAAACGCACACACACACACACACACACACAGAAATGTACACAGAAACAACTGACCAACACACACAAATACACACACTCGGGCAGACATGAAATGACGTGCAGCAAGAGACCATTTCTGGTTTCTTTCTGCCTCTCAAACCAATCTGATTTCCTCTCACACTTAAGAGTGACTCCCTCTCTGTCTCTCTCTCTCTCTCTCTCTCTCTCTCTCTCTCTCTCTCTCTCTCTCTCTCTCTCTCTCTCTCTCTCTCTCTCTCTCTCTCTCTCTCTCTCTCTCTCTCTCTCTCTCTCTCTCTCTCTGGTCAGTGTAGTGTGAAATGAGGAAACATGACAGCTGAGTCTGACAAGGCCTCCGTATCCTCACCCACCTGCACTAACACTCACATACGGTCACTGTAGACAGGTAACAGTGACCAGCGTAGTTAACTCAACATTCTCTATACTGTACATTATATTATATTACAGGTTGTTATTAGACACATTATCCATTTCCAAATTCTTTGTGACTCTGGGTGCAGAGGATGCTGTGACAAGACTACAGTGCTGTGGGCCTTGCATATGTTTTGGAGATGTCAAACAATTTTACACGAAGTTTGCATCAAATTTTTTTTTCTCGTTTGGAATCCTGAGTCATCCGGGCTTTATCACCTATTTGGGATCGTCAAGCCAGCCCTTGGAAAACTTGGATTTACCCATTGTGGCCGTTCAGTCCACGGTTCTACGCAGAAAGTTGGCCGACGTTTCGCTGTCAAACATCTTGCACTTGGGACAGAGGTGTTTTGCCAACCCGTTCTCACTCCTAACTCGTCAAATACCACCGTTTGGTAAGTGCAACCTTGCATACTGTCCAACCTTGAGACCTTAAAAAAAAGGAGGATTTCAAAACCAAAGCAGAGGGTTTTGGTGTCCTGCATTCTGGTGACTTTAAAAGAGTGAAAATAACAAAATAATAAGTACACTGCAACAGCATTTATGTGAAACTTTTGATTTTACCTTTAACTCCCGGGAAACTTCAAAAAACTGAATAATTCTCTCCTCTGGTGTGAACTTGGCGTATGAATCTCTGTATGAACTAATATTCATCCGTTTTTATTTATTTTTGCTCTAGCTTGGGTATTTCTTTCTCTTAGTTCTCTCCATTTCTCTCTCCTTCTCTCACTCACTGAAGGTCCTTTCAGACACAACGTGACAACACCACCACTGCGCTCTGAAACACGTTATTTCCAACGGCTCGCGCCGCGCCACGACGGCTTTTCGCTGCATCGGGCAAAGCCCAACTTTGGGCGCTGCACGCTGTGGCGAGTGAAGCTTAAACATGAGCTCAAACTGCGCTGCGTAACAAGCATAGACTGCTCAATCCCGCCGGGAAACGAAAGGTTGGTGTAGCTCTATTGTCGTCCGGGTGGAAACAGTAGAGATTATACACACTGTTCAGTTCCAGAAACAGGCCGAGATAACGAAAAGGAAGAAAAGTGTGAAAATTTGTCATAAATCGTGAGAAATACGGGAGAATTGTGAACCAGGGAGGAAACCGAGAGAGGGCGATGAAAAACGGAAGTCTCCCGGGAAAATCGGGAGGGTTGGCAAGTATGGCCCCTCGGCATCGGAAACCGACGCACTACAATGTAAACCCACCCATGGCGTTATTCGACGGTCGGAGCAAGTGATGTAGTGTTAATAGTGTGAGAGTCCATTCAGGGCGGCAGGGATTGGAGGTGGATGTAAACTAAAAGTAAACTGTGAAACTAATAGTAACGTCTTTGGTCATGTGACTCGTTAGTATCTACCTCAGTTCTTATCCTGCATTATATTCCATATCTGACATTTCTTAATATCTGTTTCTCCTATATTTTATTATCCAGCACTATATCACTTTCTGCACTACATTCACTTTTTCTTTAAATAGTCCTGTATCTTAGTTGTTTTTACCCTGCACTATATTCATTTTTAACAGTTCTTCTGCACATTGCATATTTTGTTTTAATTTGTTTTATACTCTGTATTACTTACATGTGTCTTTTTACTACTTGTGTCGTTTTTACTAATATGTGTACTACTCACCTGTGACGTTTTTTACTAACATGTGTACTACTCACCTGTGACGTTTTTACTAATATGTTCGCACTATGGAACTGTGATGCTGGAAACTTGAATTTCCCTCGGGATCAATAAAGTTACTATCTATCTATCTATCTATCTATCTATCTATCGTCAGTCCCGTGAGTCGCTAGTCAGGGAAGTTAACGTCAACTACGACCGTTTCTTAACCCTGGTTGTGTTGCCCCATTTTCTGTGAAAACGGAAGTTTATTTTGAAAGGACACTTTTTAAGGAGCGTATATTGACATTCCGTCCAAAAGTAACGTAAGATGGGGACCCCGTGCGTGAGAAGGCAGCTCTGCATTAACCCGACCCGTTGTTACACAGTGTGCGTTCAGTCACACGCCACACCGCTCGCCTTGCTTGTGACGACATCAACGCTCGCTCTGGCTCACGCTCTCTCACGCAGTAAATAACATTTTGCTCCAAACGCCATGAAAAACATTCTGCTTGTATGATCAATTCATTTTTTAAAAATTCTGAATTTTATATTTTAGAAAAAAGGAATAGGAGCAATAGTCTGGAAACTCACATACTTTCCATACACTCTTTTCTGTTTTCCATACTTATCCAGACCTGGAAATTATTAAAATCATATTCCACACTTTTCCAATAATGGCGTATGAATGACACAACAGTCTGTACTGACTGCAATGTAAATTTATCTGCATATTTTCTGCAGAAATGCATATTTTACTTAGTTATCTTCCTAATTTAAGCCCAACCATGATATTTTTCCTAAACCTAATTTTGTGATTTTGTTGCCTAAATCTAACTGCGGGCATTAATGTACTTTGATGTCTAAACGTACCGTTTCACGGTAACGACGTGGCGTTAAATGACAAGACAAAAAGCCTAAAATGTGTCATCATGACACACATAATGTCCTTAAAATGTCGTGCTATCCGTACACCTTTCCATGAGATCAGGTTGGATTGGTCTATATCTTGACTTACAAGTGACTAAGTAATTATTTTGTTCCCTTAAAAACCCTTGAATTGAGCATCAGAGAGATAAGGCAGTAAAGGACTGTGATCGTTTAGAAATGTTTTTGGCATCACTTGTCAGTCTTTCCAGTCAGATATCGATAAAGTTCTCAACATCCCCTCATTATAATCAAGCTGAGTGAGCATGGCAAAGTCAGTACCTGTAGAGAGAGCCTCATTAGCAGTGTTTAGACACCCTCAGGTTGCTCCTGGTGTTTGGAATTTCTAAGATGTAGGTGCATATTGAGTCGTCAGCATGCCAATCTGTTGAGGGAGTCATTTTCATAACTCAATCAGCGTAGACTTCAGCCTGTAGCATGGTGTTGGAGAGGGATTTCTGACCAAAGTCTGATAAAACATAGCTGCAGGCTGACTCTCAGCACTTTCACAATCCCACAGCCTCATGACCTGCCGCTCAGTACAAGCCAAGCAGAGAAACTATTTCAAACAAATGAACACAGTGAGACTGGAAATATGATAATAGAAAAGCAAGTGGCCAGTATCCATTTTCATTTTCCAATCCTTTAGTTTATTTGTTTGACTACCTGGGTGTTGCTAGTTGTGGCCATGAAACCGTGTAACCTACAAAATTACGTACCCATACAGCTAAACTGCATTCTCAATTACGTTTCAAGGGGAAACTTATTTTCTCCCGGATTCCGGTCTCAGTTTTAAATTGTTTTTAAACACTTGGTTAACGTTGTAAATTGAAACAAAACTAAAAATGCAACAAAACTACTTGGTTAGGTTTAGGCAACAAAAACTACATGATTTGGCTTAAAATAAGTGTGTTTGTTACACATTATAGGCAGGGTTGGTGATCTTAAGAAACAAGAAAAAGTACACTAGATTTGTAAAAATGATCCAACCGAAAAACCCAGCCCAGTGTTGCCAACTCTTTTCCAATGAAAGTAGTCAGCAGCACTCCAAAAGTCCCTAAATCTACACACTGAAGGTCAATTGCTTCACGACTCCCTCCAAAGCCACTCCCTCAAAATGATCATTTTGAACACAAACATACCATAATGAACGTGAATGGGAAATGTGGCTATTGTTAGTACTCACAGCTGTCGCGCTAATAGCTTGTGGAAGACTACGATGATGTGCAATGAGTGCACGCAAGCAGGCAGGTAGCTCATCTATTCCTGGGAGTTAAAGGTAAAATCAAAAGTTTAACATAAAAACGCTCCTGCAGTGTACTTATTATTTTGTTATTTTCACTCTTTTAAAGTCACCAGAATGCAGGAAAACAAAGTGACTGTCTCTGAGTGCTCTGTAAATTTTCTAAAAAAAAAAAAGGAGTCTGCTTCTCTGACTGACATTTTAGCGCGTTTACTTTGTGGTTGTGAAGTTCTGTGCCTTTGGGAAAGTCCTGGCCCACATTTAGTGTGGAGTGATGTCAAATGGCGTTCGAGGTTCAAAGCCTTAAAAGGACATCTTTCCTTACTCTGTCATGGCGATTCAGTAAGTAGCCAAAGAACTTCTGCGAAAGTGCAAGTATGTTTGTGTTTAAGCTGCTAGTAGGCTGTGTGCATGACTTGTGAGAGGTTCCTTGTCACATGTCGACAAACATACAGTATATACTGAATATATATATATATATATATATATATATATTTATTTTTAAATATTTCCAAATAAGATAATTCAGCACATAATTAAATGCATGCATTTTGATCTATTGTAAATACATTTTGAAATGTAAAAAAGGTTTGTCACAAAAAGACTTCTATTCCCTGTCTTTTCAAGGCAACACCAAAAATATATTAAGAACACTGGTAGCTAGCAGGTCTTACAAATAAATTAACTTCATCAAAAACTGTCTGACAATGACGACATCGACAACAGTCACAAGCTAGAAGGAGGCGATGAGACGGATGTTAACGTTAGCCACAGTATGTCCTCTGACCAAGACAACTCTAAACGTTCGTTGTTAACACCTCACCACATGTGTTCCTCCTTTAATTGACTTCAATCACACTTCTTCCTCTGTATATAAAATGTGAACATCAACATTGATAAATCTGACTGACAGAGAGAGAGAGAGATGTGAAGATAGAACCAAAAGGAAAGAGATGTATAAACAGAAACAGTGATTTGTCCAAACAGTGTTGACCAATGATTGGAGTGTCTCTGCTGATTGGATCTGGAGAGCTTCATCCTGCTTATACGTAGGGAAACAATAAGCTCTGCAGGTGTAGCTGTGTGTATAGGCAGTCATCACTGCTATGTAAGGGTGTACACAGGCAGGACAGATGTACCTATATGCATAATTGCGTGCAGCATGTGCATGACAGAGTGTGAGTGTATAAAACGTACATGGGTGTAAATAAATACACAGACAACCCCTGATTTTGTACTTATCCCTGTGAGGAACAAATGAATACAAATCAGTGGGAAAACCCTTAAAAATCTAGTGTGTGTGTGTGTGTGTGTGTGTGTGTGTGTGTGTGAGAGAGAGAGAGGCACAGAGAGAAAGATTGTGATTGCGTGGCCTCTCGCCACCTTGCCTGTCTTGTTAGTAAAACAGATTGGTGGCAGTGATTCAAAGTGAAGCAGCCCCTAATTTTCTGTTAAGAGTTTTTCTTTTCTCTTGTTCTGTTTGCATTATTTATCTTTTCTCTACCACCTGTTTAATAAGACCCTTGATACTGCCAGCAATTACCAATTCATCACTTCCCTACCACAATGCTAAAACTACAGAGAGAGAGAGAGAGAGGGAGAGAGAGAGAGACGAAGCAAGGGGATCTGAGATCACCGAGGCGGCACATACATTTTTAGGATACAAACATTTTTCATCGATTTGCAAAGCAAAGAAACTTAACTGGGAGACAAAAATATCCGAACAAGCTATATTCATAATATATACAGTATAATATATATATATATATGTATATATATATACATATATATATACACAGTATATATAAACTGGCATTTTTAAAAGGGTCCCTTGACCTCTGACCTCAGGATATGCGGATGAAAATGGGTTCTCTGGATACCCACGAGTCTCCGCTTTAGAGACATGCCCTCTTCATGATAATCACATGCTGTTTGGGGCAAGTCATAGTCCAATCAGCATATTTGGGCTTGAGTTTGCCATGTTATGATTTGATCTTTGTATGTGCATATTTGTCCACTCCCATATTGATAAGAGTGCTAAATATTTGACAAATCTCCCTTTAAGGTACATTTTGAATAGATAAAAAAAAATTATTTGCAATTAATCACGATGAACTACGGACAATCATGCAATTAATCTTGATTAAATATTTTTAATATATATATATATATATATATATATACACACAGACACACACACATATATATGCTGTGTGTTTAATGTGTAGTTGTGTTGTTTCTGTTTTGCTGATAGTGTTCCTGTGAATGTTTCTTGTTCTCAGGTCTCTCTTGGGAAAGAGATCTTAATCTCAATGAGACTGCCTGATTAAATAAAGATTAAATGAAACACAATAAAGAAATGTCAAGTTTAATATTCATGAGTGACTAGAGTTGCTCGATTAACCCGCGATTCTGAATATGTAAAGTGGTTAGAGATAATGGATGGATGGACAGGGTTGCTCCATTATGGCAAAAATCATCACGACTATGTTGGTCAATATTGAGATCACGATTATTTAACAAAATTACTTATTGACTTTGGAAACATCAAGTCAATTTATTTTATTCATATTATATATTATATATATTTATACATCATGAATTTAGAAAGAAAATTTCATATCCTACATTTTAAAGTTAGATGCATCAACTGGTGCACTTGGAGAGCAAAATTAAGAGGCTAGATTTATGAAAAACGTTGTTCTCTTGGAAACATTTTGACAAGACAGTTGTTGTTTCAAGATGGGTCAGGTGGGTTGCAAACATCGCGGCACTGAGGACAATCATAGAAACTGGCCATTAGCTTTCGAGATACCTTACTACAGAAAAAAAAGACGGCGATGATGGCGGCGCTACGGCGAAGGTCAAGGAAATCTGGTCAGTGGATGCTGGGATACAATATACGGTAAAAAGAATGTACTTTTAGTCTGGTGCAGTTTTTCAGGTTCTCAATTTGTTCTGAGAGAAAACTAGACTTCTGCTCCTCCTCATGTCTCTGTTTTCAGGCTTTAACAAAATCTAGCCTGTGACGGGAGACTTTGACCAATCACAGGTCATTTCAGAGAGAGAGAGCGTTCCTATTGGCTGTGCTCCGGCTGGTGGGCGGTGCTTGGAGCTAAACAGTACACTACAAGACGTTTCTGAGGACATCTGAGGAGAGAAATAGTCATTACAGTAACAAAATATTGATTCATATTCTAGTTTGACCGTTTGATCGGAGTTCACGGGTGATTGACAGCCAGCTCTCATAGACAGCAGCTGCTCAGCAGACTCCAGATCAGCTCTGACTGGTTGTTTTCCTCCGTCTGTGAAATCCTGCAGATGCCGTTAGGAGCACCGGAGGACACAGAGGAACATGATTTTTTTCAGATTACCTGTCTCATGCACTACTGTCAGGATATAGTGACCGTTTTATAAAAATGATTTTTAATCATATTTTCTCCATTTCTACCCACTGCTGCTTTAAGTAAGAGTTTGAATGCAGAACTTTTACTTTTAACTGATTACTTCTACACTCTACTGTGGCGTTGCTTCTTTTACATAAGTAAAAGAACTGAATACTTTTTCCACCTCTGTATGAATATAAAACTTGCAATAGTGCATTGCAGCACAATTATGAAGAGAGAGAGAGAATGTTGGGGGGGGTGGAGGGGGGGAAAAAGAGCTATATGAGTGCGAACGAGAGTTGTGCATTATGCATAATGCATCAGGCATCTGTTTTATTGAACGTCATGATGTGTTTCTTTATGGTTTTTAATATGTTGTCAGCTCCTCAAGGCCTCTCCATACAATTACTTAGTGGCAGCTTATAATGCCACTACTTTACATCCCGCTGCATGGGAAGAACACACACACACACACACACACACACACACACACACACAGACACGCACGCACACACAGGAATGAATGCATGCATAAGCAGCGAGTTGTCAGTGTACACTCAACCCCTTCAACATGTTTTTATGCACATGCATAAGTGCGATAACACACAAAAGCACACACACACTATGTCTAATATATAACACAAGGTACCAATCAAGCAGCCCTACAAGCACACACACATCCAATACACACAGATCTGTAGGAAAGGATACACATGTGCACACATTGCACACACACACACACACACACGCAATATTGTCGGCGACACTAATGATATAGAGAAGTATTTCTAAGCCATGCAATATGCATGCCTGGAGAGTAGTATCACTGAATAAAACTGCCTAACAACAGGAGGGAGGAACTGTCTCATTGTGGTTGGGAGTTTCCCCGGGGAGCGTCATGTTTGGAGCGCAGCCGCTATCAGTGCTGGCTGTGAATATGTATGGCCTCTCTTTCTCTTTGCTACTCTCTTTGGTATTAAAAAATAAATTTAGATGATTCTAGCTTGTTCTATAAACTTACAGACCTTCAAAACACAGTAAAACAGAAGGAATTCTGTTTACTGTGTTTTGAAGGTCATGAGAACATGGACAAATTATACATTTGTCTACAACAGATAATGCCAGAAGATTCCACGCTAAGGTCCGGGCCACACAGGGAACGTCAGCAGCGCGTGGCGGCTGAGGAACCTGTTGTTTTTTTTTATTTCGGCATCCATTTTAACAGCTTAGAGCCGCCACACAGCCCGCATGAGCAGCGCGGCTCTGCGTTGTGTCAGCTGCGTCTCTTCTAGAGATTTGAGGTCTCGCCTATTTTTACCGTGAGCCGCGTCAACAGCATCAACAGAGAGTGAAAATAACAGTTTGACTGTATATTGACATCATACCAGCAACATTGCTACAGTTTCAATATCTGTATCTGTAGAATATGTCACGGACATGAAAAAAGTAAAAATGTATTTCATATTATTTCCTTCATTTGTTAACACGAGGCTTTTATTCTGAAATATTTGCAGGACAGTGTTGTAGAACATGCAGTGACTTGCACGGCTCTATGAATGACTAAAGTACGGGGTTTTAATTGTGGATTATTATTTACAAATGAGCACGCACTTCTTAACCTTTTCATGTCTAAAATAAATATAAATGACATTTATAGTGAAATGGCCATTATGAAAGGCAAACTCTATGTAGAGAGAAAGGGCTGACAGCAGACGCTGCCGGTGTGGACACCACACGGGTGAGACACGCAGCAATTCAGCGAGGCAGTCTGGCCCAAGCGTAACACTTGATCACACATTGGGGGATATTTACTGAAGAATTGCGGGCCCTATTCACACCGGGCCCTCTAGTAATTGCTAAATCCCACGTGAATCTGCGATGTCCATAATTTGTAAGTAGTAGTAGTAGTAGTTTGTAAGATTCCACTGCAAATTACCCACCATATTTTGCCAAACACAGGGGTCGTGATACTCTTAGTCCTGTGCGAATTGCATTTCGTGATTTGGGGGTTGTTGTTTTTTTGCATTGTTTTTTAGCACTGGCAATTATAAATTAAACTTTGTACAGCATCTTCGGGTGCTAAATCAGGAGATTCATCTCACTACACAGCATGGTGACCCATTCACACGGGCACCAGAGCAAGAGGTCTTTGTGAATATTATATAAAAATAAATAGGCCTACATAATATAAACATAAATATTATATAGTATAATATTTTTTAATATAAGTGAATGTTACACAGAGCCTTGACATCATACACGGGGGATAATGTCAGTATATTTGAGTAAAATACAGACTTCAGGAGGGGGAGATTTCTAAATCACATGAGATCCCCAGGTAATACTAGTCCCGTGCGAATAGGGCTTCATTTAAATTGTCCATATTTACTAAACTACCGCACTGAGGTTTTGTGCAGGTAAAATGGAAGAAAAGCGGCACTACTGAAAATGTCTTGTTTGGGCTCATGCAATGATGTAATGTAATGTATTCTAATACATTAACTCCTGTTTAGAGGTACAAAATAATCAGAGGAGCGGAGGAGAGTGTGTCTGAAATGTGACGTCTGTGAAAAGTAGGTGTAAAACGTGGCACTGTTGTATCAGACATGAGAGAGATTTGCAGGTCGAAACAATGAGGGAGAAAGACAAACAGTCAATGTCAAACATCTGAGACAATGTGAACACTCTAGTCACAGAAGTAGTGAATATTGCAGCAAATTAAAGATTCATTATAAAGTTACTTTACGGTTCTTCTCTGTTCAGACAAAAGAGCAGCAGCAGGAGACGGCTCAACCAACGCACTGAGCAAACATGAGCTTAATTAGCTAGCTTGCTGAGAATTTGCAGTGGTAAATCCGCAACAGTTATCATTGTCAACTGAGTATGTGCCGTGCAAGAACCGGAAACATGAGAGGCGTAGCAACAGTAACTAAGGGAGGCGTGTTATTGTTTTTCAACAACAAAGGTCATTTTTTAAATTTGTGCTTGGGGACGCAATTTAACCAGATGGCAGAAAAATATAAAGATATTAAGATTTTGCCATGCTGCAAAAGGTTTTATGTGTGAGACTGTTTATATAATGAACTCTTTAGCACAACTTTTTTTTGTTTCCACAGGAAGTGAAGGTGATGACCCAGATCAAAACTGCACAACAAAAGTCAAACATTTCATTTTCTACCTGAGTCATCTATCCTCATCGCTGAGCTGGTACATGTCTTTCCTTGCTGCTGACTCTTCTCTTTGCCTCTTTCAAAGTTTCTACAGACATTGACACTTTACAGCTGTTGACTGCATCAACAACATCCTAATTTGACTTCCCCCCCCAGGGCACTTTGGGAAAAGTTTGTGTGTGCCCGAGTTAGAGTGATGTGAGTATGCCAATATATGAAAATGGTCACAATGAAGAAAAGATTGAATATCAGCATATAACACACATTATTTCCAGCTGCCTAATATCTTACCATAACCATCGATAACCAGTTATGCAAAGTAGTGCAGAAGAGATTATTAGTAGAAAAATGAACTTGCTGCCTTGAATTTGCCTTGACAACCAATATAATGTTTATGCACCTTGCCATTACTATTGTAACTTTTGATTTAAACTACTATCTCTGACCATTTAAAGCTTCAACAATTATGGGCAAAAATCCCACAATAACCTTTCAGCATATTGTAATTCAAGTGTTCTGAGAGAAAACTAGACTTCTGCTCCTCCTCATGGCTCTGTTTTCAGGCTTTAGAAAATCTAGCCCGTGACGGCAGACTTTGACCAATCACAGGTCATTTCAGAGAGAGAGAGAGCGTTCCTATTGGCTGTGCTCCGGCTGGTGGGCGGTGCTTGGTATTTCCTCAGCAGATCTCAACATGGCTGCCGGGTCACAAACTTTCTCGTTTTACAGCTAAACAGTAACTACAAGATGTTCCTGAGAACATCTGAGGAGAGAAATAGGCATTACAGTGACAGAATATTGACTCATATTCGATCAGCTCTGCATAGTTTGACCGCAGAAAATAAAACAGATCATTTAACAGCTGATAAGACAGAGAGAGAAAGAGAGAGAGAGAGAGAGGTAGCAAACCCCTCCATTCCATGAAAACGTTCAACAGAAAAGTTAAGCGTCTTTGGCACCTTGTACAGTAAAAGTGATGCATGCAAACTAGTGTTTCCCTATAGGACAGCACCAAAGACAATAAACTGTCACTTTGTGTTGCCGTACTGCAAGTATCACGGCTGTTCTTCTGATGGAGGAAGAGAGTGAGACTGGGGAGAGAGATAAGGAGGCAAAGGAAAGAAAGACCGAGGCAGATGGAAAGGTAAAAGTTAGGGGAGAGAGATACGTTCAGAAGTGAATCTCCTCAGTGCAGCAGCTCGGAGGTATGGTTTCTCTGTTCAGGTTGCTGCTGGAGCTGACATATGGTTCTGCCAGCTGTCTAACTGTAAACGCCGTTGCGAGACATGGTGGGCGTCAAGTGTCTTTACTCACTATTGGCCGAGTTCTGCTTTATTATACACTTACTGCAGCTATTTTTCATTTTTTTTGTGGCAGCAAAATTACAGTTAAACGTTTCTTTATGGCCCAGGAAATCACTGATTTGATTGATTCTAATCTATTCTCATCTTCACTGCAAAAAAAATAATCCACTTTAATGAGTCAGTTACAAAGTGAAGCCTGAACAAAAATACTTTGTCTTATTCATGTGATCTTTCAGTTTCTGCTGTTAAAACTTCTGTAGACAGAATGTGTTTGGCATCATTGTGCAAAAATTCCCTAATAACCTTTCAGCAAATTGTAATTTAAGTGCTCTGAGAGAAAACTAGACTTCTGCTCCTCCTCATGTCTCTGTTTTCAGGCTTTAGAAAAAATCTAGCCCGTGACGGGAGACTTTGACCAATCACAGGTCATTTCAGAGATAGAGAGCGTTCCTATTGGCTGTGCTCTGGCTGGTGGGCGGTGCTTAGTATTTCGTCAACAGATCTCAACATGGCTGCCGGGTCACAAACTTTCTCATTTTACAGCTAAACAGTAACTACAAGATGTTTCTGAGAACATCTGAGGAGAGAAATAGTCATTACAGTAACAGAATATTGATTCGTATCTGATCAGCGCTGCACCGGAGGACACCGGAGGTACACGATTTTTTTCAAATAACCTGTCTCATGCATTACTGTCAGGATAAAGTGACCGTTTTATGAAAATAACTCTTTTTTTAATCTATTTGCTCCAATCTCGCCTACTGTTGCTTTAAATGTGCAGCGTGTAGGATTTGGCGGCATCTAGCGGTTGCAGATTGCAACCGACTGGCATTTCTCCCGTGTGCCGCGCGTGTAGAAGAACTACGGTGGCTGGCTAGTGTTTGGCTTGTCCGTTCTGGGCTACCGTAGAAAATCCGTGAAGACGATGTAGATTATATGTAGATGTAAACGACTCATAAATATGAGCATCCTTGAGACGTTGTTTTGTTATGTTCAGCTGTCTAAGCATACTGTAGCACATCGCTCTGTTTCCTAATAGTCATAAAGCCTTACAGTTTTTTTTTATTATATATGATATACAGTAATTATATTTATCCAAAAAACCTTATTTCAACATGACTGAGACTGACTGATGTAGCTTTTGTTTTTACAGTGGAGTTAAGTCTTTTCATGTCGTCTCACTACATTATAATGTCAGTTACTCAGATCAGGCTGAGATGTTGGATCCCAGTTCATTTGAAATGAGGATGAATTAGAAGGCTTCTGTAAACTGACTTTCTGTTTGTAAATGTCACTGTCATCCGAACTAGCAATGCTAATCCTCACAGTAATTAAAGCTAATTGAATAATCTTCATGTCTCCTCCCCTCTCTGTCCTCCTCCTCTTCTTTTCTTAGCAAATCTATAGTTTACTCCTTCACCCAGAGGATAATTACAGGGCTTAAAACAGCAGCCTTTGCTATTCATAATTCATTTAGGTTAATTTATCTGAGTTGACTGGAAAGAGAAGCACTCACACTGAACAGAAGAGAATACACCAACACTGAGCTGAGACGCCACCCTCTCCATCCGTCCAGTGCAAACTCTTTCGGTGCTCAGTGATCATTGCTTTTTGCATGTGAGCCTGCACAGCTAATGCTACCCAATTTTTTAAAATGTCTGTTTATTAAAAAACATGAACAAAATAAAAAGAAAGAAAACACAGAAAAATGTAGGGGTGTCAATCGCATGATTGTCCATAGTTAATCGCAATTAATCACAAATTATTAACATTTTTTCTCTGTTCAAAATATACCTTAAAGGGAGATTTGTCAAGTATTTAATCCTCTTATCAACACGGAAGTGGACAAATATGCTGCTTAATAAAAATGTATGTATATATTTATTATCGGAAATTAATTAACAACACAAAACAATAATAAATATTGTCCAGAAACCCTCACAGGTTCTGCATTTAGCATAAAATAAATATGCTCAAATCATAACATGGCAAACTGCAGCCCAACAGGCAACAACAGCTGTCAGTGTGTCAGTGTGCTGACTTCACTATGACTTGCCCCAAACTGCATGTGATTATCATAAAGTGGGCATGTCTGTAAAGGGGAGACTCGTGGGTACCCATTGAACCCATTTACATTCAAACATCTGGAGGTCAGAGGTCAAGGGACCCCTATGAAAATGGCCATACAGATGCTAAATGGTGCCTCGTGCGTCGGTATCAGACGGCGAGTCCACTGATCAAGCGTCAGTATTTGACGAGTTGCAACACAGTCAGTACGTTTTGCAACCTTCATCTATCTTATATAATGTATTCCAGTTGTGTGTTAAAGGTTTAAATTAACTAGACTGAATATTTCAAGGATGCATCAAAGAGCAATGACCGTGCACAGCTCCGTGGACAAATACATGTAGAGGACTTTGAAGAGCTCAGTGTCTTGCTAAAGCACCTGAAAACATCTCGCAGCCATATATCCTTCTGTATTTTAGACGATTTTCCTCTCTCCTCTTTCTCTCCATCACTCACTCAAGCGCTCAGCAGCCATATTGCTCAGCAGCTCCTCTCTGTCATCTGTCTCTCAAATCAATAGGCCACATTGGGGAAAACACTGGAGGAGAAAATCGAGTGTTTGTCCAGATTCTCATTTCCCCAAGCTCTGTTCTTTCTTGTACTCATATTGGCTTTCTATTAGTGTCTCTATCTGTGTGTGTGTTCGACAGGGAGACAGAGGCTGTAAAGTGCTTCATTCAAAGTATAGTCCATGTTAAATAGAAATGCTACATGAAGTGTTTCACCTTCCTCCTTCTTCTCTTTATTATATTACTCTAATTGTTACTCATTAAAATGACAGATGGAGACACAGAAATGTTGATTACAGTCTGCAGCAGTGGTTCTCAACCATATTGTCTTGTGATCCCAAATCATATCTTGTATATGTCGTATGTAGGTTATGAGCTGTTAAACCATTTAAATAGTTTTTAGAGGGCCTGAAAACTCTCCAGTATTTTACAAGAAAAACGTAGCTTCTTCAACCTTAGTGAGAAGCTTTGAGACACAAGGTCAAAAAAACAGTTAGATAAAAGACGAAGTGTAGCCCCATGTAGCACACATGCATTTTTTTTTTCCTTCCTGTCTCAAATCTTGTGATCCCTCACCTTCATGCTGCGACCCCTTTAGGGAAGTCCCGACCCCCAGATTGGGAGAGATTGGTCTAAAAGCGTCTCTAAAAGGACATGCTGACAGCTGTACAGGTGCTACACAAGGGCAGCCCAGACCCTGATAGGCTACAAACCAACAACAGCACGCACCGCCCACGCCACACCTTTGTAAAAACTGACCACAGATCTGTAAATCATAGAAAATAGAATATAGAAGATAATGGATGAACAAAAGAAAAATATCATTTATAAACATTTATCATTTATTAATAAGGCACGTACTTGTTTGGTGCCTCCTGTTGTCCATCTGTCTATGAACATGGTGTAGTGTTCAGAGAAGATTAGCACGGCCCCGATATAATATTAATAAGTATGTTTTCTTTACCTTTGAATCAACCGTTTATATCTCCATATGGAGCGGGGCCTCATCACTCCATGTTTCTACAGTAGCCCAGAACGGACAAACCAAACACTGACTCTAGAGAGGGCCATTAGCATTTTCAGTTCTCCTACACCCTTCGGCACACGGGAGGAGTTTCAGTTGGTTGCAATCTGCAACCTCAATATCGCCAAATCCTGCACACTGCACCTTTACTTGATTGAGAATATGCACCAATAAAGCACAATATCAACTGACATGATGAGGCCCATAAGGTGTTTTTTTGCCTGATCTTGAGGCTCTGTCTGGAAGAGGGTCACAATGTAGTTGCAAGGCTTTATTATTTCAGTTCTGTGCTTATTTTGTGCTTTGATCAAATAACCAGACAGCAAGTTTGTGGCCAGGAAGTATTCTAGCACTGGATAAGTAGGGGGTTATAAAGAGTATCGTTCCAGATGTTCCAGTGGAGTGACGTATGTTGAGAGTGTTTTTTACATTCCCCCGATCGGCTCGGAAGTCCATCCTGACCGCACCGATCTCAAATCGTAAATATTAAACATGTTCAGTATTTATGATGGGATATCCTGTTGTGTGTGTGTGGGAACCCCGAGGACAGACGATGACGCAGTCACGTGGGAAAGAACGACAGCCAATAGAGAACCAAGCTGACTGAAGAAGGAAGGACTGCCGTCGAGTTGCAACACACGTCGTCTAATGCATGAGCTAATGCTAAACGTGAAGCATAAAGTAGCAGTAAGATGGAGCTCAGAGATGGAGGAGCAACTTGTTGATTTGTGGCAACAACAGTAGTGTTTATTTAACGTTTCTCCATGATTTCATCCATCCTTCCTTCATGAATTTTCGTCCTGCCCGTCGTCCGCTATGTTTGTTTAAAGTCACGTTTGATAGCGAGAGATTTTACAAGATTTCCATTTTTTTTTAGTCGGGACTGTTGTTGTTGATGAATGAATCTGTTAGTGTGTGGTGGCTGTTTTGGCCAAATCGTTGCTCTCCACACACTATAGGAACAAAACTGTTAAATGTAACACAACATGTCGTTATGTGTGGTTCTCTCTCACATTTTACACATCTGGTAAGATTTGAAAACACTTTTAGTGTGAGCCAGCCTGTGAGCACCAATATAGATCACACAATGTGTTACATTACGGCCTCTCTCCCCGTGGCCACACTGAGCTGTTTAAAAAACACCAAAATAAATGGATCACCTCCGCGGCTTTTTCTGAGAAGATAAAAAAAAAAAAAAATGTGTTCTTATGGTTGGTGAACAAGTCATACATGTCTGTGAAGTCATTATGTGGCCTGTTGCTGGTCAGGATACATCTCAGTTTAAACTGTTCAAACACCCAGAGGAAACAGAAAGCCACACACACACATGCTGTACACACATGGGATCATGTATGCAATATTTCTTTCACAGTGTAAAGGCCACAACGGAGTCCTGCTGTTCACTGTGTGTGTGTGTGTGTGTGTGTGTCTGTGCGGAGATTGCACTTTTATGACAAGTCATAAAACAAAGCCATTGCCCCAGGAGAGGTCATTTGGCTGGACGCGGCTACCAGTCGCACACTTTCACAAACACACACAGTGGGAGTCAACCTTAGTGGTTGTCCTTAAATCAGGAGGCAGGAGACAGCGAGAAAAAGAGAACAAGACAAACACAGAGGAAATATTGAGAGTGCCAAGAGAGGGACGAAACAAATAGTCCTAATGGGTTTCTTTATGTTTTAGGGTCTTTTGTTGTTGTTGTTTTTTCTCTTTCATTATTTTTCATTCAGAATTTGTAATTCTAAAAGTAATTTCAGTCAATTCAGAGCAATTCTTGTCTTAGTGGGAAAAAGAAAACTCAATTACAAAGAAAGCGTTGAATCAAAAAATCGATAAAAAACCCCACGGAGCAGCGTCTTCCAGAGAGATTAAAGCAACAACTTGTTAGGCGGTGGTTTCTAAGATAAGGATGTTTATTAATGGGCTCTGAATGCTGATACTGCAAATTCTTCAACAAAAGTTGTGTTTTTCTTTTTGGTGGAAATGTTCTCCGGGCACAAATGTGGAGAAATTTTCAAAATCGATCAAACCGTTTCGCTGAAAGGGGGACTTCTGTTTAGATATGAAATAGACTCCGTTATATTTTAGGAAAAAACAGGAGTCCCATGTGCCCAAATATAGAATGATAAGAAAATGGGAAAATGAGGATCAACACCTCTAAATCTGAGGTCATGGTTCTCAGCAGGAAACCGATGGATCGCCTACTCCGGGTAGGGAATGAGTCCTTACCCCAAGTGAAGGAGTTCAAGTACCTCAGGGTCTTGTGTCTTGTAAAATGGCCTTATCTCAGAAAGTACAAAGAGCACAACCAACAAATTTGGTATCTATCAACTCACAACAAGTTGAATATCAAAGATATGTACACATATGCGCTGTAAAATATATACAGTATATATTTTATATAGAAAACCTCCTCATTTTAAAAAAAAAATCCTGACTTTGGCTATTAATAAAAGTATTATTTTTCATGTGATCTAAAAATGCCAAGACTTTTGACACTTCAGAACAGATTTCGTAGCAGTTGTCCTCATCATACTAAATATAGTCTTTGGGCACAGATGGGATGATACGAACCTGTAAACTAAAGAATTCCAATCACTTCTACTTTGCCATTCTTTCGATCAGTGTTAAGCTACCGTCAATGAAACGTCCTGCCGATGTTTCATATCAAGTCTACCAGAAATAGGAGGAATTGTGCCTTTTGAGCTTGTGGAATGATTTTAATGTGAAAGATCTGTGCATTGACAGTAGCTTAAAGCTTCAGTAGGCAGAATGTTTTTGGTATCATTGGGCACAAATCCCATAATAATCTTTCAGCATATTGTAATTCAAGTGTTCTGAGAGAAAACTAGACTTCTGCTCCTCCTCATGTCTCTGTTTTCAGGCTTTAGAAAGTCTAGCCGGTGACGGGAGACTTTGACCAATCACAGGTCATTTCAGAGAGAGAGAGCGTTCCTATTGGCTGTGCTCCGGCTGGTGGGCGGTGCTTGGTATTTCCTCGACTGATCTCAACATGGCTGCCGGGTCACAAACGTTCTCATTTTACAGCTAAACAGTAACTACAAGATGATTCTGAGAACATCTGAGGAGAGAAATAGGCATTACAGTAACAGAATATTGATTCATATTTGATCAGCGCTGCCTAGTTTGATCGTTTGGTCGGAGTTCGCGAGTGATTGACAGCTGCTCAGAGACGGCAGACTCCAGATCAGCTCTGACTGGTTGTTTTCCTCCGGTCTGTGAAATCCTGCAGATGCCGTTAGGAGCACCGGAGGACACAGAGGAACATGATTTTTTTCAGATTACCTGTCTCATGCACTACTGTCAGGATATAGTGACCGTTTTATAAAATATAACTTATTTTAATAACATTTGCTCCTTTTCTACCCACTGCAGCTTTAACTGAGGTGAATAACGGTTGCTATTTTTTTATTTTACAGTATGTCTGGGTAGATAGTCACTAAGTATGATTGTTGCTGTGCTCGTGGCAGGACCGAACAATGTGGCCGTCTCTTCTGTTTAGCTGTTAAATCTGGTGAGAACAAACCTCCATACAGTAATTTTCTTTAACACTCATAGCTGTAAAATGTGTTTACAATGCATTTAATGAGCTGACGGAGGCCCGCGGCTGTTTGCAGCATATGTGGGATTTTACAGCTTCAAGCCTACACATCTTATTTACATACAATGTCATGAGAATTACCAGTGGCAATCTGCTAGTTACTGTTAAGCCAAGCGCTCCATTTTGTGTGCGTGTGTCTATACATATTAGTCATATCTGATGTTTTCCATTTCCCTGTGTAATCTGCTGTATTTTGCGTATGCTCTTGAGAGTTGTTAGATGGAAGGTGTGAGTTAATTCACTGTGTCAGCGCTGAACCTGATCCTGTGGGTCACATGGAGTTATTGAATAAAGGGGAGAACGAGTTCAGATAGTCACTGCTGAATATACTTTTTTTACACTGAGAAAAAAACATGTATGTATGACCTATAAAATAATCCAGGATAGAGTGTTCAGTTCATCCAATTTCTCAAAAAAAGTGTATGATTTTTCCTTTTTTTGACACGTGAATATTTTGTTTTCAACAGCTGAACATTGGGACAAACTTCATTCTGGCAGACAAACTGCATAACACTAAAGTAGACAGAATGGTTTGAAGGATTCCTACATGGAGGGACAATACTAAATTGCTGGAGTACTATTTTAGACTAAATGTCCAGGGTCCAAAACAACAACAAAAATAGTTTCATTATGTGCTACTTGGCGTTTGGTAATTTGATTAATCGTAAATTTGTAAGGTAAATTAGCAGCTAAAGGCTGGCCCACACTAAACAATGTTCAGGTTTTTGTCGATCAATAAATCAATAAACTGACTAATCATATCAGCTCTAGATTAAAGGAGTTGCAGAAAAACAAATGAGGCCAAAGTCTTGTAAAGACGATATATTTATCAGGCAGAAAAATGCCGATGAAAACAACTGTTTATTTAAATGTTCACTCATTTGGCTTCTCTGAGAGTTGGACGGAGGTCGTTTCAGAGTCGAGGAACCACAATGACAAAAGCATGATCACCTTTGGTCGCTGCTCAAAGGAACAGAGGCTCCTCCCAGTGGTGAGAGAGGACAGCATGTCTGAATCACCACATGATGCAAAGTCAACTTTCAATTGATAGGAATCCAGTAAACGGGCTATCACTGATGATATTTTATGTCACTGCTGATCTGTGGAGTTGGAAGAGAGCTGGTGCAGACTGGGGGGGTGAAAAAGGCGTTAAAAGCATGTACCCCTTCTTACAAATTGTTTCATGTCGGTACTTTCATTCATTTCGAATGGGGGTCAAATACTGTATAATTACAGCATTTCTCAGGATGTGTTCAAACATCAGGGTCCTGTTTCAGAAAGCAGGTTATCAGAGTCAGTTCAATCAACTCCAAGTAGTTTAACTCTGAGTTAAGCTTGTGCTTGGTGAATGAAAAAAAAAGCCATCATCTATGGAGCTCCGATACCACGATTTACCATGGCAACAGGTAAATCAAAGGCAGAGCCTCCATTTTAATCCAGTGGACATGTATTAGGCTGTAGCCTACATTATATTTGAAATATAATTGATCAAAGACATAGAGACATGATTGTAAGATCACAATCTGATCCAGTAATAATGTGTTTGGTGATTTAAAGGTTAAAATAGAGTAGATTTTAAATAGTGGACATCTAGTTGGATCTTGGCTCAACAGCATTCAGTGACTTTAATTCAGCCACTTCACAGTCACTGAAATGTTGTTTGACTATACGCAGCCTATTTTAACTCCATTCTGCAGCTGCACCACCAGAAATATTAACATATAATCTACAATATTATAGGAATCATGTTCCATCAATGACAGCTGTCTGTGTGCTCAGTCACAATGTTATATACAAGCAGAGGTTTTATTCTGAGCTGATTAGTGACTAACATTTGAATGTTCGAAGAAATGACTGACGAAACATAAAAGCAGTAACTTTAGAATATAAACCTGAGCAACAAACTAACATCCAACGAGGATTTAGATTCTGACGTACAGTAAACCTTCAATACACACTTTGATACGGGCTGAATCAGTGAGGTTATAAAACAGCGCGTCTGGTTCTGTAAGAGGGAGGAGACGAGGAGAAACTCAAGGTTTGTTAAAGAAGCAACTCAACTAACTTGTATGTGAAGAAGCGTCACGCCGTCATCCTCTCGTGTGTGTGTGTGTGTGTGTGTGTGTGTGTGTGTTTTCTCAGGGTGGGGCAAGGCTAACAAGGTTAAGGGTTCTGGATCATTACAGATCATTTACACATTCATCACTGATATTACAGCGCGAGAGAGTGTGTGTGTGTGCGTGTGTGTGTGTGCAGCATTACTCCATAATGCCCATAATGAAGGCTTGTAATGCTGTGTGTATGCGTGCACGTGTGTGTAATGATGCACAGCTGATAGTCTCTGCAGTAATACTGAGACAAGCAACAATCATAAAGCTTTTACCCACAAAGACAGGAGGAGAGACGGAGAGAGAGAAGAGGAAAACAGAAAAGAAACAGATGGAGGGATGGAGAGAGAGATAAGAGCAAACGGCACTCAGAAAGAAAGAGAGAGAGATGAAAGAAAAACAAAGTTGGAGCGGGTGTGAAAGAAGAGGAAGAGAGTGGGCGAGAACATGAAGGGGAGAACAAATAGATTAAGAGAAATAATTAAGAAAAATGACAGAAAAGGGTTAGAGAACATGATGAGAAAAAGAGAGCGAGCGCGAAACGGAGACAAAGAGACAGAGAGAGAGACAGAGTGTCCTTAATGACCACTTTAGTAGTTTGGAGGCGGTAATTTGGTTAGCCTCCGGGCTGCAGGTCATGTAACACTATCCACGCCAAAGCAGATGATTCTGGGTGTATATGCGTGTGCACATTTGCATGAGTGTGTGCGAGAGCGTGCACGTGCACGTGTGTGTTTGTAAGCCAATCCCGACGTAGCCTGAATCACTTCTCTGTAGGAGTCTTGTGGAAATTGCTGCCTAAAATGAAATTATGTTGTAATTTAAAAACTATTTATCAAAGACAGTTTGGTGTCACTCCCATTGGAGCCATTAGGCTCTCTCACACTACCAGGAAGACTTCCAGCTCCGAGAACAACAGCAACATCAGCGAGGAGAGGTGAAGCAGAGCACAATGAGGACGGAAAGCTTCTGTTGTATCACTAGAGAGCTCCAGAAACGGTTGTTTCTGTATACATTGACTACTGAAGTAGCAACATTATTGTCCCTGTGGGGAAAGTTGGATACAGCACTTGAGGAATCAAACAGTAAAACAGGACATTAAGCACTAACAACGGACAAACTATTTCCAAATTCAGTCCCGAAGCACAAACAACCTGGGAGAACACGAAGAAAAGAAATATAGAGTTCAAATACAGCAGCTAAACTAAATGTAATAATTTGTGTTAGTATTTATTACCTCCGCCAAGGCCGAAGGCACTGGCGTTGGTTTGTTTGTTTGTCTGTCTGTTAGCAGGATTACTCCAAAAGTCCGCGATGGATTTGAATGACATTTTTTGGAGGTGTGGGGTGTGGCACAATAAACAATCCATTAGATTTTGGTGGCGATCCAGATCATGATCCGGATTCAGGAATATTTTTAAGGATTGTTTATCTGTTCAAATTGTACCTTTAAGAGAGATTTGTCAAGTATTTAATACTCTTATCATCATGGGAGTGGACAAATATGCTGCTTTATGCAAATGGAAATCAATTAACAACACAAAACAATGACAGATATTGTCCAGAATCCCTCACAGGTTCTGCATTTAGCATAAAACAATATGCTCAAATCATAACATGGCAAACTGCAGCCCAACAGGCAACAACAGCTGTCAGTGTGCTGACTTGACTATATATTCTGTTTATATACCCCTTTATAGAGAACCTTTAACGACATATTAGCTGACTAATGTTTACTTACTATTTATTAGGTACCTACTCTATTTCACTGTAATGTTTAACATTAATTACATACGTCCTCATAAAAGAGTATTAACGTATTTGCCAAGCAGGAGTTGACACTTACTGAGTGACTTTCCTATTGATGGGATCATATTTCGCTTGTTTTAGTTACACTACTGTTTGCTTTTATGCTGGTCGAGCAGCAAAAGAAGTGATGCAGTGATCTGTTGGACTCTTCTTGTTTGTTTGTTTTGTTTTATTCTCCGGAACCTTCTTCACCTCCAGCTTTGTCTAATCACAAAGAGGGCAAAGCTTGTGTGACACACAGAGAGAAAGAAGGAACTCCACTTCTATATGAATAGGTGTTTCTCAACAACTATCCTTGAAAATGATGCTCAGCTGGCCCCCTTGTTCTCAGTTCACAGAGTTTAAAAGGAGATGAGCAGCGGGCCTCTCACTCACGAGAAGGTCATGTTGCCCCCCCGGCTGTCAGCTCACTGGGTGAAGAGTGCATGTCTGTAAGTTCACTGGGCTCCAGAGGATGGTTTGATCCTGGATATAGCTCTGTATGCCTCTGCACTGATATTAACTAAAGTTAATAAATGTTTGTGGATTCATACAAATGCAGTGAAATGTATAAAAATTCATGCAAACTGTAATTGGTTGTTTATTCATTTGCAATCAATACAGCAGGCTCCAGAGGGCTTAGGGAAGTCTAGCAGTGGTGACAGTATTAGCTGCCAAAGGTCAGTAATCAGTACACTGTAATACAGCGTGGGCCTAATTATCTCCTGTCTGCTTCAGAGGAGCTGCTCAGTGGCCACGCTACAAGACTGCACTCCTTCTTCTGTGAACCAGCAGCACATAAAAGCATGTTGGTTCAAAGGTTAGAACATAAATATGTACGGTAGTCAACGGAGAGAGACAAATATTTTTTTGATCCCATTTGAATTACGCCAGGAATCACACAGATAATGTTTGTCAACTTAAAATGTAATTTTGCAAGTCAAGAAAGTCACAGTTCGTCGTGGTTTTTGTCGTATTATCGCTTAGTTTTGTGTCAAACATACAACACTATGCCGTCCTGGTTTGCCAGATATCTGCAGATGCACTGAATCCATTATGAATTGAGGTGAGACTTTGATGACCCTTCAATTATTATTCAATAAACTGAATTCAATTAAAGAAGCAGACGAACAGGGATATTATTAGTGCATGGTATCCATATCAGCAAAATGCAAGCAAGGCAGTTTGTATAATCTACCTATGCTATATTATTATCAATCAATCAATCAATCAATCAATCAATCAACATGTATTTGTATAGCCTTTTACAACAAGCAAAATGTACCCAAAGTGCTTCACATTAGGAAATAACAGGAATAAAAACACAACATATCATAAAATCTTAAAAAGGTACATAAAAAGCATGAAATAAATGTCACAGCGCTACTAGGTATTAAAAGACAACCTAAATAAAAACGTTTTGAGCTTAGATTTATAAAGTGCTAGGTCAGTGATGGTGCGTATATCAGGGGGGAACTTGTTCCATAGTTTAGGAGCAGCGACATCAAAAGCACGATCACCCCGCAGCTTATACCTCGACCTCGGGACTTCTACAAAAAGTTGACCAGATCACCGCAAAACCCCGTTATGCTCGCGGAGAGTTAAAATCTCGGACAAATAAGGCGGGGCGAGGCTGTTAATGTCTTTAAAAACAAACATCAAGAGCTTAAAATGGATTCTGAAGCCAACTGGAAGCCAACGGAGTGAGTAAAGTACGGGGGGGGGTGATGTGTTCACGTCTGGAAGTGTTAGTTAAAAAGTGAGCAGCCGGCATTTTGCATAAGTTGGAGGCGCGCAAGGGAAGACTGGTTGAGACCAACATACAGTGCGTTACAATAATCAAGTCTCGAGCTAATAAAGGAGTGAACTGCCTTCTCAAGATCGTGCCGATGAGGAAGAGCTTTACTTTAGGTAGAAGACGAAGCTGGAAAAAGCTCGTTTTAACAACAGAGTTAATCTGTTTATCAAATTTCAACACAGCTGTCGAATGTCACCCCCAGATGTTTTTACAGTTGGTTTGAAATAAGAAGCCATAGCACCAAAGCTTGAGACTGCAACATTAGTCGTGCACGAAGTACTAAACATAAAGCATTCAGTTTTACCTTCGTTTAAATGAAGGACATTTTGTGACAGCCACTGCTTCATGTCACTTATACAGTTCAACAGAGCATCACTTCCATTAGGCTTCATAGGTAGATAGATTTGTAAATAATCTGCATAACAATGAAAAGACAGATTATATCTTTGATTTGAACACACACACACACACACACACACACAAACACACACACACACACACACACACAAACACACACACACACACCGCAAGTAAAGACTTAGATGTAGAAAACAGACAAGTAGATTCAGCAAGAAAAATTAAACATACTGTACATGAAATATTCAGAAGCAGCCACGAGTTAACCATCTATCACAGAGAGGAACAAAGCTTCCCCATGTAGAAAAGAGAGAGAGAGAGATGAAAAACAGGCAGCAAAAAAGAGGACAAACTGAGAGAGAGAATTGAAAATGAGTTATGAAAGTTTGTGCTGGATGTGGCGGCGAGGTTGGAGACAGAAAAGAAATGATTGATCAAGTATTAAAACTTCCTGCGGACCAATTCCTGCTAAAAGCATCGGTAGGTGAGTGTGTGGGATGTTTGTTCAGGTACGAGACAGAACAAACACAAGCTGTGAGTCATCAGAACGGGCTGAGAGAAAACTACAGAAAAGTCTCCACATCTCACGAAATTAGATTAGACGGGGATTCCATTAGAGCTGCAGTGGTAGAAGTGCATTTTTTTTTAGTGGTGTGTGTGTGTGTGTTTGTGTGTCTGTGTATGAACTTGTTTCCTCTGTTCAACCTGTGTGTGTGTGTGTGTGTGTGTGTGTGTGTGTGTTTGTGTGTGTGTGTGTGTGTGATACATTGGGTGGATTTGTAGAGCTGTAGTCCAGAATAGTAAAAGGAAGCTTAGAGCTTTGTCATCAGCGTCAACATCCTGAGCAGAGATGTGTGTGTGTGTGTGTGTGTGTGTGTCTGTGTGTGTGTGTGTAAACTGCATTTATGACATTTATGACTCAACATGATCTCATCCCTACTCGTCATATTTGGCCACTTGGGAGCAGCCTTTTGCGTAGTATCTTAACTTTGCGTAGCGGTTAACGATGTGAAACAGTCGCGCTAAGGTTTCGGCAACAATACTGCTTGTTTAGGGTTAGAAAAAATATCATGGTTTGGGTTAAAATAAGTAAGCTATGGACATAACGTCATGTGACTCAAGGACATAACGTCATTGGTAAAAATATCTCAACTTTTGGTTTCTCCTGAGTAAAAGTCCTGTGTTTGTAGCGCAGCCGCCACACGCTGCTGACGTTCCCAGTGTGGCTGAGGCTTTTGCTGAAAGCCCGGTGCGTCAGACGCTAAAGGGTGACTTGTGAGTCGGTATCAAGATGCCGAGAGGAACTACCCAAGCGTCAGTATTTGATGCCCTGGGTGTGAGACCAGGCTCATTTCATGCAGGTTTCACAACAGTAAACTGCGGCACTTACAGGAGTACTATGGGAATATTATACAAAACCTGAAATTAAAATGAAACTAGTTATTGCTTTTCCAATTGTCACACTCTTGCACATAAACTGAACCAGCTGGCTATAAAATGAAACTGTAGTCTCTTTATTTTATTGAGTAGAAACATCGTCCTTTCTTACATCCTGGACTGATAATGCAACCCAAATATAATAAAATCAACACAGCACACAAAACCAATGTAGTGCTGTCCAGCTTAGTATCCCTAGGAATCATGTTCCTATTGGACGATTCCCCACCCCATGCATCAATGCAGGAAGTCATGTTCCCTTCACGTAGGTGCAGGTAAAGGTGTGTAGGTCGAGGTTCTGGATGGGATGGGCATGTAGAACACTTGAATTTCATGCAGAAAACCAGGGCTGTATTTGTACAAAGAGAAAAATAAAAATCCTCCTTGCAAAGTTAAGAATAAAACATGTCTATCAAATTACTTGCCACTTCAAAATGTAATTTTGACATTTGTTTTGGCTTCCTTGTTTTTTTCTTTTGTCGGGTACAAACAATAATAAAGCTAGCATCGATTTTGTTTGCAATCACTTTCCATGTATCCTCATTGTATGCACTAGTCAATGTGCCACTAAATTCTTCTTATTATGTGTCTAACAGCAGCAGTATATCTTTTTTTACCCTAGTTTGGTTTTGTCATTTCATGTCCTATTTTTTTTTTTAATTCCAATCTATGCAATCCTGTCTCCTAGAAATTAAGCCACCAATTTGTCCTCCCAATTACATTATGATGGGAAATGTAATTGCTGCCTGGGTTATGTTCACAGGCAAACTGTTTCCAGTGAAGGAAGCACTATTTAAAGCACAAGACTTCGGCACCGTCGTCTTCAATCAGGCAACAATCGCACTTTGGTTAAAGGTAGGGAGAGATTGTGGTTTCAGTTGAATGTTAAGAGACTAAATATGTTGTGACTTGGGCTTCAAGTCACTGCAGACTTTATCTGTATTAAACCACATGTTTTTGCTAACCTTAACCAAGTGCTGTGAGTGCCTGAATATAACCATAAAAAAGTTGAATCATGCTTTAGTTGCTATGAGTGAATGTAGAATGAAGTGTGTTGTATAAATTGATATGTACAATATTAATATTTAATTGATGTTGATGAATAACATTGTAATTTGGGCACCATTATGTTTCCTTCCTTATTTGCTTTTGCAAATTAGTTGTATAAATGTCATTTCTGGAGTTACTGTCGGGTTGATGTATGAAGGTCATGTTTTTTTTAACCATTCTGGATGGATAATGCAACCTAAATATAGTCAGTTGTTGAGAACATGTAAAGCTGTGGTCCTGCTGAATGATATGACTCATCCATGGCTGCTTTCATGACACGTATATTATCAAGTTTTCAGCATAGTTATTTCTTATGGAAGAGGAAAATAAATTAAGCCACTAAAGAAATAAATTACCTTAAATGAGACGACTTAAAGATTTAACCCCCCCCGAGTCAGTTTTAATTCTTGTTTTTTGGTTAACGTTCAGAGAATAGGGGTGTGGTTAATAGTCAGACGTAAATCATCACCATGGCAACCAGATTGCATCGTTCTTCAACCCAATTTAGATTCATTTAGTGTTTATCAGACCACAAATCAGACAATAATTATCTCAACACACCGACTCTCTCTCTCTCTCTCTCTCTCTCTCTTCTTCACCGTCTCCTCCTGGCGAGGCGGCCGTCTGGCTGCTGCTGCATCGAGGAGCCGCGCTGCCGCCGCACGCCGGCCACAGCGCACCGGAGGACTGATAGACATGTTGCCGTGGTCGCCGTTTGAAATGCAGTTCCGTGATGTTTTGGAGGTTCACCATCCACCAGCACCGGCTGCTCTCGCCTCAGCTCCAGCACCGACACCGCACCGGGCTGCACTGTGATCCGTTTATTACTCTAACGGGACTTTTCTATTGTTTTCTTTAGGGCTGAAAGTTGTGCTCCGCGCCGTTGTCCGGACCTGTTAGAGGCCGGCAAACCTCCAAAAAGGCATCTGCTGCTTTCCGTTAATTTATCTCCAGCAGGAGGAGACGGTAAAGAAGAGAGGAGTGAGAGAGACAGTGTTTTGTGTTAATTCTGGCATTTTGTGGAGACTAATTCACTCTGTTGACTGCCGTTCACTGCACACACAAATACCATTGTGTAAATAAATACACTAAACTAAGGTGGAGGAAACAAAAAAGTTAAAATGAAAACCCTCAGTTAGCTGATGCAACAAGTTAGGCTACTAGCTCACTACACCTACTAGCTAACTACACCTAACTAGCTAACTACACCTAACTAGCTAACTGACTGGAAAGACAAACTGACAGATAAACAGATTTATCAGTTTGCTGTTCAGACTCAAACGATCATGAGTGCTCCTGCAGCTTGGAGGATGACCTTTGACCTGCAGCTTATACTATAGTCATACGTCATATTCCCATTTTAGCAACAACCTTCTTTTATTAACTTTGAGCACAAAATTAAGTTTGTCAAATTTTTCAAAAAAAAAATTGGCAAACAGTATGGCTAATTAACTTCGTCAGGAAATGACTCAAATAAATATGGAATATCATGGAAATGGCAAAATACAGTGGAGGAGGGCTTTAACCATTTTTCCATTCATCTTTCCTGGTGTTGGTCCTTGCTTCTGTGTGCACAAAGCTGGCTCTAGATCTCAGGCTGTGTGAGGGGGTGCTGCATGGCCATGCAAAGCTGCATGGTGTTAAACTCCTGCGTTCTTGGCACGTCTTGGGCGCTAACGGATCGCCTTATTTTTGGGGGGAGTGAGGTATTTCTTTCTCAATGAGACAGGGTTTGCCTTTGTTCCACAGCGTTGTATTCAGCCTGCATATTACCACTCCACTCTGCAAGTCAGAGACTCTGGTGAAATGTGGGATTTAACTTTGAGAAGAAAACAGAACAGGCGGAGCGGACCTGTCGTAGTGTTTACTCAAGAAACTTTCCCTCTAAAGATTTGCATTCTTTACCCCCCCGACATTCATAAAACAGAAATCAGTTTGAGTTGTTTATTTATGAGAAAAACAAACTCCCACACCCACTCACAAACTCAGAGACAAAGCAGGAACCAGAGATTCTATGTTTTGAAAGTTTGCATTATGGATTTGTTTATCGGACTGCAGTTTCCAGCAGGAGATGAACAAAACTTCCCACAATGTAGTTTTACATATCATATTATACCTGTTGTTCATTAGAATCGGAATTATGAGACATTTTGGCCCTGTAAAAATGGGAAATGTTTCTCAGCTGGAGCAAGATTTACATACTGCAGGAGTGTGTTGATGTGTTCCATCAGTCAGCTGGTCTGTTTATTGATCTGTGCAGTCAGAGTTCAACAACTATTGGCCTGATTTCCATAACGTCTGGTTTGGATAGTCACTGTCAACAGAGGCCGACTCCCAACCAACACTTTGGTCTATGACAAGGTATCCTGAACCTAAGCAAGTAGTTCTGTTGCCTAAACACTACACTATCAAAACGCACAAAAAATAACAAAATAACTTTTTGTAAGCTATCATACGAACCGTTGCATGAGGATACGTTGAGTGGGGTCATGCTGAGATGGTTGCAAAAGGGAAATACTTACATTGGGTGTTTTCAACTGTGTAAAGCCCCGGGCCACAGAGGGAATGTCAACAGCGCGTGGCGGCTAACGAACCTGTTGTTTTTTTTATTTCAGCGTGCATGTTAACAGGTTAGAGCAGCCACACAGCCCGCGTGAGCAGCACGGCTCAGCTGCATCTCTTCCAGAGATTTGAGGTCTCGGCTATCTTTACCGCGAGCCGCTGGCGGTTCACAGCAACAGCAGACAGTGAAAATGATCTTTTGACTGTATATTGACATCATACCAGCAACATTACTACAGTTTAAATGTTTAGATATCTGCAGAATACGTCACAGACATGAAGATTTATTTTTATATCAACACTTCCTGCTTCCGTTTCAAAATGAAAGTACTCTAGCGTTTTTTTCTGTAGACAGAATTCCTTCATTTGTTAACACAAGGCTTTTATTCTGAAATATTGGCAGGACAGTGTTGTAGAAAATGCAGTGACTTGCATAGCTCCATGAATGAATAAAGTATGGGGTTTTAATTGTGGATTATTACTATTATTTACAAATGAGCACACGCTTCTTAACCTTTTTCTGTCTAAAATAAATATAAATGACATTTATAATGAAATGAAATGGCCATTATGAAAGGTAAACTCTATGTAGAAAGAAAGGGCTGACAGCAGAAGAAACGCTGCCGGTGTGGACGCCACACGCGTGAAACACACAGAAATCAGCGTCTAATATTGACGTGGATGGGTTTACATTGGAGTTAGTTGAAAGCCTTGTGCATCTGTATCAAACGCAGAGGGCCGTGACAAAATATTGGTATTTGATGCCCTGGGAATGAGACTGGGCTGGAGCCTTACATGCAAATACAGTATGTACAGTCCTTAATTAAATGGGATGGGAAAATGTCCATGTTTTTCGAACTTCACGCAGCCAGTTTGTAAGATAAGCTTTCTGTTATAAATGTATCTCATCAATCCAAAACTGAGATAACACTACTGATGTCACTACAGTTATTTTCTCAGATTTAACAAAGCTCCTCCAGAACCACTGTAGGCATACAGATTTCTATGAGTAAAATTGGTGGAATGCCCCTTTAAGCCTACCGACCGATACTGCCACTGTGTGTCAACTGCTTTTATATTACTTTCATCAGTAACTCTTCATACATATCGGCCCCTGAAGTTGGTCAATGAAAAGGCATAAAACCCAGTCAGTTCTCTGACATCATGAAATGTGGCATCGTTAAAACAGCGCAGAAACCAGCCTAACAATATGCTGATGTATATAGCAATAGAACAGTATAAAACAGCAAAGCTTCTGCTTTGCTTTAAACATCCCTTCCCCATCACACACACACACACACACACACACACACACACACAAACACACACAGGCACAGAGGCAGTCAGACTAATGTGTGTGACCTATGGTGCTAGCTTACGGCACTGGGAACATTAGTGGTTCAGATTGAAACAAATGAAGACAGCTCTTCACTTAGTCACAGTCAGATGGAGCCAGGCAATAACAACAGAGAGGGAGTGTGTGTGTGTGCGTGTGTGTGTGTGTGTGTGTGTGCGTGCGTGCGTGCGTGCGTGTGGTTATTGCGAGGCAATACATACCCACATTTTTGCGTATGCAGGTATAAGCATTTGCACATGCACACAGTTCCTGCTTAATACATGTGTGTGTGTGTTGCATGTGTATTATTACTTAATGTAACAGTTAGTGTGCCTTTTGGTTTTGTGCGTGTAAGTGTGTGTACTTATGTGTGTGTGTTTGTTTCTGCATCTGTTGGTATGTGGTGCATGATTGTCTAATGTATGAACGCTGTGTACGAGCAAGAGTGCATGTATGGTTGGTGTGTGTGTGTGTGTGTGTGCGTGCGCGTGCGTTTGGAGGTTAGAGCCAGTAAGGGATATATTGGGGTGGAGATGATGATGAGAACCTTCAGGGCTCTGATGAGAGCCATGTGAATTAAAAACTGACAATACAAGTCTTACCCAAGACAAATGCCTTCTCTACGACAATCATTATGTGGATTGCTGGCGCACACATATTTCTGTGCGTGTGTGTGTGTGTGCATGTGTGTGTGCACATGCTTGCTGCTAAGTGCTTTGCTGTTATTAAAATAATGCTATTAGTTGTGATCTATGATGTATTGGTGATTAAGGTTTAGTGCTTTTCAAAAACATTTTTCTGGCCATCAAACAGATGTGCAGGAATCATTCAGAGTGTGAGATAGAATACATTCTGTAGAGGGGTGAAACCCTGCTGGTGAATCACAGTAATATACATGCTGTCCCTCTCTCATACAGCTACTGTACGATTCAACCCCTCTCGGACATGCCCTTCATTATGTACGTACAGTTTCATGTTTGATCAATCCCCCAATTAACTTTTCTGTAAAAGCAACGATGGCAATCGATCCGAGTCCGACCTGGTAACAATCGAATGCTGTCGCATTGACGTAAAGGCTGCAGCAGCACACAGTTAAATAAACAGACATTAAATGTGCCTCCTTAAGCCCTCCATAAGAGCACTGTTATACATGTTATTTAACATTTCCTATACACAAAAAAGAAAACTAAATCTGTTTAATAAATCACCAATTACAGAGAATGAGACAGATGTAGAGGAGACTCTTCTCATGTCAGATCAGTCTATAACGTGTGAGCAGCGCATGGCGGCTGCCTTGCTAAACTGCTGCGTGTCTCTCACGTGTGGCATCCACACTGTCAGCCCTTTCTTTCTACATAATTCATATTTATTTCAGACAGAAAAAGGTTAAGAAGTGTGTGCTCATTTGTAAATAATAGTAATAATCTGCAACTAAGACCCCGTACTTTATTCATTCGTGGAGCCGTGCAAGTGACTACATTTCCTACAACACTGTCCTGTATATATTTCAGAATAAAAGCCTTGTGTTAACAAATGAAGGAATTCCACATACAATGAAAATTTGAAATGAAAGCGAGAAGTATTCATTTAAAAATAAATCTTTACTTTTTTTCATGTCCGTGACATATTCTACAGCGGTATTGAAACTTTAGTAATGTTGCTGGTATGATGTCAATATATAGTCAAAAGATCACTTTCACTAGCTGTTGTTGCTGTGAACCGCACGCGGCTCGCGTTAAAAATTGGTGAGTCCTCGAATCTCTAGAAGAGACGCAGCCGAGCCGCACTGCTCTAACCTGTTAATACGGACGCCGAAATAAAAAACAACAGGTTCCGTAGCCGCCACGCGCTGCTGACGTTCCCTGTGTGGCCGAGGCTTAAAACGTTATTACTGCTTACACTATGAATACACAATCAAAAGCTCTTCTTGTGAGCAAACAGGAATTACAACCTAAGATCTTGTTATCTTTTACTCTGCTTGGCTGCCGTCAGACTGTATAAAATACAGTATGAAGTAGAATGCAATATTTTTTTGATTGGAAAATGTATTCGTGAATCCACATTTATTCTGTTTTGTTTCTGTTGTGCAAACCTGATCACATGGGAAGGTGTGCATTTAAAGGGACTCTATGTAGGAATCAGAAATTGGTTGTTAATAGCGACACCTGTCGCCGTTAAGTCGACGAGAGTCAGCATCCTGTTGCTCGCGCTCGCTCTACATAGACATGAACGAGCATCGGTCTAAACAGTGAGGCGACACACGTCAGCTAAAACCACAAAATCACTCTATATTTCACCTGCTTGGCAGTAATGTTAGCTGACCAGACGAAGGTCTCTCCATGAATCGATGCTGATCCTGTGTTTTCCTGCTTCAGGCTCCCGACCGCGGTCAGAAGGAACAGGGGGGAAACAGCGGAGTTTTGGTCGGAGAAGATAACATTACTCTCTCCGGAGCTCCGTCACTTCACGAGACACGGGAAACCTCTGTTGGTCTGGAGGAGCTGCAGCATTTATTTCTGCACAATCTTCCACTGTACATTCACTAGATATTCTCAGAGCTAAACTAACTCTTCTGCAGTGTGTAGTGTGCGCGCATGCACGTGAGAGGTGGAGCGAGAGAGCGAGTGAGAACGAGCGCGGTGTGTGAGTGAAGGCAGGCAGGCAGGCAGAGGAGCAGAGTACAGCAGAGACTCCAGTCTCCTCTGTGTCTTCTGACCGCGGTCGGGACGCTGAAGCAGGAAGAGTTAACACTGTTTTGAAAGACGGGCTTCACTAGATATAACTTTGCGGTTTTGGTGCTTCCGTGTAGTTTGAGTCTGAACAGCGTAGCCACACGCGAGCGCGCATGGGACACCGACCCGCAATGAGTTATACGTGTAAGAAGTTACAAACAGTCCCTTTAAAGCTTTTCACGTGTCATTTATACGCCACGGGCGTTAACGCTGTGAAACAGCTTTCCGCGTGTCATTTAACGCCACATACTTACCGTGGAATGGTTGGGGTTATGTTTAGGCCACAAAACTATGGTAACGGCCACAGTTATGTTTAAGCAACAAAGGTTTAGAAAGTTTCAATGTCTAGATATCTGCAGAATACGTCACAGACATGAAGATTTATTTTTATATCAACACTTCCTGCTTCCGTTTCAAAATGAAAGTACTCTAGCGTTTTTTTCTGTAGACAGAATTCCTTCATTTGTTAACACAAGGCTTTTATTCTGAAATATTGGCAGGACAGTGTTGTAGAAAATGCAGTGACTTGCATAGCTCCATGAATGAATAAAGTATGGGGTTTTAATTGTGGATTATTACTATTATTTACAAATGAGCTCACGCTTCTTAACCTTTTTCTGTCTAAAATAAATATAAATGACATTTATAATGAAATGAAATGGCCATTATGAAAGGTAAACTCTATGTAAAAAGAAAGGGCTGACAGCTATGGTAACGGCCACAGTTATGTTTAAGCAACAAAGGTTTAGAAAGAACATCATGATTGGGCTTAAAAACAACGTAACATAAGTATGGAGACGTCACAATCATCACTAACGGCACAAAATAACACTTTGGGACACGAACAGCGGACTCCTGGTTGAAATTCCTGTGTTTTTTGTCAGCATCCAGCCCCCCCTCCCTCCCACCACAAACATTCTTTCTCACTTTTTATTCTATGTCACTAGCTCTGAGCGTAGCATATCCACACAGATGTCTGTGACAGTCAGTACAGACTACATGGCGTTGTTATTGCACGTGAAATGACTTACAAATTGCCGTGTCATTCATGAGACTGGGCTGATTGTGCTCTTTGTCAGTTAACTCTGAGCAAAGCTGTAACATCAGTATACTTTATCAAAAATACCAGTGAGTAGTGATAGTAGTAGAAAATCTGGCAATTGTTTTGTATCCATACAAAATGTAATGGCAATCTGGCCGGCGGTTGTCCTGGACAACATACTGTACATGCCATTGTGACTGACTCTCACATTAGTCTCTGAGTAGTAAACAGTGATAATAGCAGCAGAATGGGCTCAATCCGCCTGCAGCCACGTGTCCTGCTGAAGAACTGCTGAGCGAGACACTAAGCCTGCTACAGGCTCAGTGCGAGCTGCTCCGGATAAGGAGCTAAATGCCTGAAATGTCAAATGTAAAAAGTCACATCAGTAGCTTGTGGCTGTCTGGCAAGCAAAACACATACCAGCAATAACAGAACACAACAAGTGATTGCAGTGAGTGAGAGTACAGAGAAATTGCAACTGACAGTCTCGTCAAAGTGCTAAAATGTTTTTACCGCAGAGCAGGGTGACAGAGACAAGGCCGACCGAAGACATGAAATATGAAACCATTTTTGGTTCTGCTTTGCCTGAACATCTGTCATTTGGTATACGTATAAGCTGAGAAATCAAATTTGAGGTTGTGTGCTGGCGTAGAGTTTCTGTGTGATTTTAGCCAGTAATGTTGGATGTTGCCTAGGGTACCAGCTGCACCAAGACCAGCTCAAAGACAAATCATTACAAATCTACTGTGTAGGATTTGGCTGCATCTAGCTGTGAGGTTGCAGATCGCAACCAACTGAAACTTCTCCCGTGTGTGAAGCGTGTAGGAGAACTACTGTGAATGTCTCTCTCTGGAGCCGGTGTTTGGTTTGTCCGTTCTGGGCTTCTGTAGAAACATGGCGGCCGGCTCCTTGAAGAGGACCTGCTCCTAATATAGATATAAACGACTCATTCTAAGGTAACAAAAACACAAATGATTCTTGACATCTCTAAATCCCCCTAAATGTTACACTGGCCCTTTAATGTTGGTTTGACGTGGGACATAAACTCTAGTCCATCGGGGCAGATGTCAAATAAGCATTATATGTTGCAAGTAAAGCTATTGTCTGATTGAGTTTGACCATGTTGCACAATAAAACCCTGTTTAGATGCAGTAGGTTTAGTTAGAGGCATTAAATAACACCCTCCATGTGCTTATGACCCACAGCTCTTGCTAAAGTGTATTCACTGGTAGAAACCTGACATTACAACCACTGAAAACAAGTTGAAATGTGTTTGATAAACAAGCTGCAAATAAGAAGAGCAACATCCAATTAGGATTGCTATGAATCAATGAAGGCAACTTTGGTGAGGCAGAGCGCAATATACTGTGCAGTAGTGAGGAATATCATATCTTTATCTATCTTTAAACCCAGTGGGCAGCTGACTGGTTTGACAGTGTCCACTGGGGGAGGAACGCTAGATACGTCCAGTCTCCTGACTGCACCTGAAGGCACCACAGGTAATCTGGGAATCTACCTGTCAAGTAAGCCCCTTATCTGACCTCAAAGCCCCTGCTCTCCAAAGGTATGTCATTTGTACTCATCATGAAATACAATGCATTCACTTATGACTTGCTGAAAGGGGCAGAATTCTCTGTAATACACCATAGCTGGCATTCTGTATCAAATACTAAATTAAAAAAAGAAATACATGGAAAACCTGTTAGAAGAGCAGAAGAGGAGTAAGAGAGTAGGATCAGTTGAAGATGAGGAGAGGATGGGAGACAGAAACTGTCAGTAGAGGAGAAGAGAAGGAGCGGGATTTGTTTTGGAAATGTGAGTGAATGACATGCTGTAACTGGAGTCTTTATTGAAGGAAAGCTCATGGGGGGGGCACAATATGAGTGGTTGGGTGTATTATGGGAAACATGGGTCATGGATGGATTACTGAATGGGCGAACCAGCACAGGCCCAGGGACCCAAAGTGTCAGAAACACGTACCGACCAGGAAGAGACGCAAAATGACCACGAAGAAACATAAAACGATTACAACAAGACGCAAAAAGTAACGGCAGAGAGGTGGTCGGCTTATTATTAACACGGTTGTTTCCGTGTAAAGTTACGGCGGATGCCTCTCTCATTCAGCAGCCTTGTTATGTTCGTTTAACGTAACACTACGTTGTCTCTCACCGTCCCGTCATCTACCTTCTTTTTTCTTCCTCACGACGGATGGTCAGGAGTTCCCACACCTTGAAGTCCCGCCACATATCCGTGATGTTCTCATCCATCGTTCACCTCCGTTTGTTTCTGATCCACGGCGACCTGCGACAGTTGTGTCACGGACTGTGCGCCCTCATTTGCAACCGAATAGGTTTATCCCGCCCGTTTGTTATTCACATCGACTTCGACCCTGGTCCGACCCACCTCTGGACCTGGTCGCAGAGGCGAGTCGATCAACGTGCTGCTGGAGTCCTCTAAAGCTGTACCAGTCTGTGTAGCACTCCCAATGAATTCAAATGTTGGTTTGAGCTTCTATGAGTTAAAGTCAGAGAGTGTCGGGAGAGATTTGGACTTGGTGAAACTTGTTTGGCTGATACAAAGCATGGAGTACTGCAGCTGTGTCCCCAGAGCTCGCCCCCCCCTCTGTGCTTTCCGCCGTGTATTACCTCATTTTTTCTCATCTACTAAAATTAGGCCTCCTCCAGTGAGTCGGTGTGTACAGCAGCGCTCCAGACTCCCCTCCTGCTAATAGGAGTACCTTACAGCAACTACAAGGACAACTTGATCTCATTAGCTTAAAATCAAGGCTCTAGAGTGGAAATGTGTAATTGCCTTCATCATTGAACACAGTTAGACACACATGTATTAAACAAGTGCAATAGCCCCCCACTTCATAAATGATCCAGTCTGAATACAATGCCATTTAGACATCATATCCATATGAACAATGTAAAATCCACAGTATTTTTACCTCATCTTTAAGGTCAGATATTGCATTGAAATGAAAAATGAAACTATTGAGCTTTAAATCACAGACTTTGGAAGTAAGAGTGCCAAGGTGATTAGATCAGATGAAACATGTACAATCCTTCTGGCTGCTCTGGGCAGCAGTATAGACAGTAGCATTACAGAGAAGGATGAGACACATACAGAGGAATAAAACATCCTGTAGATTGTGACTTGGCTGACGTGTGTTTTGATGAAGCCAAAACACATATTTATGAGTTGATGTTGCCATTTTATGTTGATATTCAGTGTCGTTAAATATGAGCATTTTAATGCCAAACATTGTTTGATTCAGCAGCTTCTGGAACCAAGTTGCCAAATCTTGGATTGTATCACAGTTTTGAGTCACAGATCGGATCAGCAGGAAAAAAAGGAAGCAAATATAACTTTTAGAGTTCCCCCAAACCAAGGTTTTTTTGCCGCGATACCAATTGCCAATCGTCGATGAGCCATCGGCCGAAACAGATCATTTTCTTGTTGTTGTTGTTTTGTTATAGCAGCTGGTGTACAACAAGGCTCCAGACTATTCAACTCAGTGCACACTGTCAAACATTCTACATTTTATCCCTCTTTATTTTTTAAGGGTGCTTTCAAAAGCCTTTAACTTGAGAAAAACATGAAAACCAAATAAAGGGAGCATGGTCGTTCCATGGACACACTTCACCCTCTTGCCTTCATGATAGAATGACGACCAATACACCTTTAGAACGGCAACATCTTCAGCTTTCCATCAGTGCGTTTATACAAATCTAACCTAAAACCAACTGCAGGAAATGAGGTAAGAGCGTGTGAGTGCCTCGCAACCTCTGAAGATCGGAAGCAGAGAAATGAGTGTCAGAAACATTGTTATCACCTTTCTTTACAGCATCACAGGGGGCAGCGGCTTCTTGTCATGTACATATGTGTTGGAGTGTGTATTTAAAGCCACCGTCTATAAATCAATGTCAAATCACAATGAAGGCTATATATGACTTTGAGGCAATTATCACATAGGACGGACCCTTATGTAGATGCATAGAGTGACTGGGAGTCAATTATCACTGTGTGGCTTCTTCATTTTCACTCTTGTTCTGACGTAGCACCTGACATTTCACAACGTGGGATGAAATGAACAAAGAGAGCTACAGGAAGGTTGAATAGTGGTGGTTATAGATAATATAAAATATATTATTTTTTTTAGATATATTATGTAAAAGTCATTGTTTACTCCAATTTGTATTCTTTTCAGGGCGGAAATTGTAAACAGTATGGTCAGGCTAACTTGCATTAAAACTGATACGTCATTGTGGAATCGTGAAGTGAAAGGGTGCTGTACATTGACCCGGACTGGAGCTTTAAATGCATCCTACATGGTACCATCACAAATTTAAAACATATAATTAATATGCATAACTGATACAATTAATTATTTTATTCTAATAAATAATGTTGGAGTGGTAAACAGAGGACAAAAGGGCTGAAAAGCAGTATTATGCCTCTTTCTGTTCAGGGTTAAATGTAGATCTCACACCACATTCGATTCAGTGTTGCTTGTGAAAGAGCATTAAGTTGCAACGGTGAGTTGTTTTCTGCTCTGTGTGGAAATTAATCTGAGGTGGTGTGGTTGAAGTGAATTAAACATCTGTTTTTGTCATTCATAAATATATATAGAAACTGTCAGAATTGACACAAAAAACCTTTTCAGCAAACTGAGTGGAAAATAAAATGAGCAAAAACCTCAACTGACCAGAATCGGTGCTCAAGAAGACAAATGTGATTGTCACAGCACCTTAAATGTCACTCTGTGCGCAAGCATTTCCTCAATGTCTGCAATATATTTTCAGATTGGGTTAAGTAATATGTATTGTAGTGTAGGGATGTCACCGAACATTTTGCAAGAAAAGATGATGCTCAATATGTGTAGAGCGCCTACTTTGATCTTTAAGGTTGGATGGCTGTGAGTCTTGTGGCCACAGTTTTCCACCTGGTGCCGGCCGCACACACTGGCCGCGACCGCTCCGTCCTTCACACGACGATTCCTCATTAACATCATGGTTCCCTTATAGCATTGGGTTTAAATCCAAAATATTGCCAAATAAACGCATTTGCTTTTCGCTTTGACACCAAATCCTCCGCCATCGTCTTGTCTGTCAACTCTCTCTGTCTGACACTTGCTACTGTACTCTGATCTGAGGCTCCATACGGAGCAGACACTTTCACTTTCAGTTTGCAGCCTCCGTCGTCCAACTACATATTAACAACACAGCTCTGCTACGCGATAGAAGAAGAGGTTGAATGAGCTAACAAAGACTAACAACAGATCAGTAGGAATGTTATTCTATTTATCGATATGTTGCAAACTCACTTTCTCCAATCGGCAAGTTTCTGGTCAAACTGTTGAATTTCAAGTAAACTGTTTTCGTTGGTAAAACTTTTCCTGATACTTCGCTTAGTTTCTTCACACATTGGTTCCAGTAAAGGCCCGTCCAAATAACCCTAAAAGTATTTTATTTTTTTCAAAACATCAAAAATAGCAAAAACTACAAACAGGATGCGCAAAAATTAAATACAGGTAAAAGAGAAAAATAAGATAATGGCTAAGCAGAAGAGGAAGATGTTTAACTAGCATGTGCAAACAATAGTTTGCTAGCTAGCTAACAACTAACCAGTAAACTCAAGGATGATTGTCTCATCAGGGATGAAATAAATGTATACAGAACTTGTAGCATCTCCAGATACACAAGCGTTATTAACAAAGATTGTCTCATGGCACTATAGGGGACGCACGCAATGAGCTTCGCCACCCATAAGTCTACTGTTACACCTGTGTCAAAACAAGGCAAAGGTTCTGCACTATAATGCACTTTTCATATAACCATAATCCTGCCTCCGCTGAGCACAGAATACCTAGTCATGCCACACTGTCCGTTTATACAGCTGGTACTGGGTGGGTACCGAGGTCCTTGCCCCAAATGCCCAGATAAGTAAATGCATGAGTCTGTGGAAATATCTTTTCCCACTGCTGTATAAACAATCAATTTCTCTCTGGTTAGGCAAAAAAAAAAAAAGAAAAACCAACTACTCCCTCTAGAGTTAAAAAATTCCATGTATGTCTGTGTCTATAAATCCTGTAGTAGGCTGTTTATAATTCTACCGAGGCCAAGGAGAGAGAGAGAAAGAAAGAGTGGTGAAAAGCGACACAACGAGGCCGGTCTGGTCAAAGACTGTTTGTTCTTCGAGATTCTGGACACACACACACACACACACACACACACACACACTCACACACACACACAGTCAGCTGGTCAGCACTGGGATGAGCAGAGCTACAGGGTTATTGATTTTCGCTTGTTGTTGTTTGCAAGGCTAGCTTGTCATAGCCTCTCTCTAGATGATGTCCAAAACAGGCTGCACACAGCAGCAACAGTAGTCATTTAGTCTGGAGGGGATGAGGAGCAGATTTAAAGATAGAACACTTTCATAGGTTAAACCTACAGCTGCCCCCCCCCCCCAGAAATAATGTTTACCAATAATCTTAGGGTGAATCACTTAAAGTACTACAATGAATTAATAATTAAATACTGAGGTGTATAACAACAGCTGGCTGCTGAACAGCAGCATTTTAATACCAGTGGCCAAATTCACATTATTTCATCTTCAAAGCTTTATCCATAAGTCAGTCAATGAGTCTTACATTTTTAGGTGCATTTAGCATGCATATATGCTGTAAGGTTATTATGGAATTTTTGCCCAATGATGCCAAAAATATGCTGCCTACAGAAGCTTTAAATGGCCTCCAACTTCAGAGAAAAAAATGCTGTCACTTGGTGGAAATTGTGCCTTTATTTATTTAGTATGTAGAGCAGAAAAAGGGAAAAACATCACAATTTAGCGCAAGTTATCACAAAGCAGGATGGTTTTCACACTTTCAAGTTCATCGAGATTATTCTTTATGCCGAGAGGCATCCCAGTGTGAAAAGACGGTTCGTAGGAAATGAGCGAACCGCTTCAAAGTTCTGGTTTAGCAGACATAATACAGGACAAACCGGGTTCATTTAACGTATATGCTGCTTATTGTTAAGCATATTGTTTGTTTTCATGAACGGCAGAATGGTGCGTCATTTTAACAATTGCGGCCGCAAGGAATTGTGGGATGTTATTATCTTCTTTCGTTTGGTAAAGGATGCTCCAGTGTATCCTCTGCTGAAGGAGATAAGAAAGGAAGCATTGAAGCTCCTTTCCTCAGCATTTAGAGGATTCAAACATGATGTGTCTGTAATCAAATACTTTCAAACTCTTGATGGATGTGTCATGAGTTTGATATATTTTCCAGTGTTTAGACTAATGAAGATTTTGTTTTGTGAAGCAATGAATGTGATTGAGGGTGAGACGACACCCTGCACATAAGCTTGTGATCACAATTCACACTTCCTGGTGCGTTCAGGAGATTATTTGTTTGTTTGATGACCTGGCTCCTTTTTGTTTAATCATTTATTTATCTACATTAAATAATTTAACATTTATTGGACCAGGAGAAGACTCATTAAAATTCAAAATGATTTTTTCAGAAGAGACCTGGACAATAGAATGGCAAAATGCAACATCGCAGACAGGAATGTGCATGCAAACATCTATACTAGCATCATCTAAAGTATAAAAATGAGTGACAGGAAGAAAGAGAGAAGTAGAGTAGGAGCAGGGAGTGACTGACAGAGACGGGACAGCAAAGGGACGAGGGACAACAAGTGAGTCACACAGCACAGACTGACTTCTGTCCAACTTGTGTCGACTGTGTGTGAGTGGAATAACGATGACTGTGGTGGTGACGATGACGAAGGCTTGAGAGAAATATGGAAACACTAACATAGTAAGAGATGAATCTGCAGCACATATGTTGGGATGCTGCTGGTATGAAGGCTGGAAGCCTCTAGAATTAAGGGTTGTTTGATCGATGGTCTCTGTAAATGCCGATCAAAAGAGCCAATCAGATGACTCATCGATTCTGAATTGAAACGTTTTCAATACTCATTTTCCTGCTTTCTCGCCTGCTCTTTAATTTGCTCCAAGAGCGACAGAGCTGGACGTGCACGCTGGACGTGCACGCTGGCACCGCGGAGCTCCGTGGCCGGCTCACAACCTGCCGTGGTAGTTTCTCCGTCTGTCTGATCTTTATCTGCGAGCAACGAGCGAATCTGGCAAGAAAACACACTGGATACACTAAAGGATACGGTACATAAGATTTAAATCTGATTCTGATAAATGATACAATATGCAGCCCATCCTTTACAACACTTGATTTTACTGCCCCGAGAGACGAGCAGACACACACACACACACACACACACACACACAAACCGGTCATGATGTGAAAATTATTCCCTCTAAGCACGATTTGAATTGTATTAAAATAGGCTAAAATTTAATTTCCACTCATCCTTCTATAAATGAATCTTAATGTCTTCATGAATGTGCAGCTGATCTGTGACTCGTTGGTGCGTTCATCCCTTCGTTCGACGGGGCAAGCGGGAGTTTTTTGACCGCAGTGAAAATGTTTTTTTTGAAAATGCCAACAAATATGGACTGAAGCAGAATATTTCGCTAGATAAAATATGTTGTGAATTTTGGAAATGATTACATCTATCTTTTATCAATATATTTTGACTTTTGGACTTTACAACGCTCTGGAGTTATTGGAAATGTTTGGATCACACAAGTTGGAAACAATCATACGCAGCCAATCACTGGAATCTAATTCCATAAATAGTGTAGCCTAATATTCATTACCGAGCCTGTTCTGCCTGTAACTCGCAACGTTATCTTTACTTCACACTTGGTGAGACACAAGAGAGAGCAGAGTGTTGTGCCGCTGCAGAATAAATATCGGGGAGACACTGATTAGTGTAGAATGAATAGACATGCAAAAATGTTGATTAGAATTGAAATGTCTACATTATGAATGAAGCTTCAAACTATTACAGCCCTTCTGAAATCAGCAGGTCTGATACTGACGGTGAGTATGAGATACAGTCTGAAGCCGTGGCACCAGCGGTGTCCGTGGCTTCGGCCGAAAGGAAACAAAATCGTCGAGTGTTCATGATGATGCCGTTTTTTTTATTTCGCCTGCCAATCAACTTTTTTTTTTAGATCGATAAGCACAGATTGGCCAAATATTTGGTCACAATTTGGAAAATTGAAATCGTCCCGGACACATTGACCAGCACACACAGACATAGGCTACAAACACATACAAAGAACAGAGGAGAAGACTCGCTTATTGACCGGCATGGAGAAATGGCTTCTGATAGACCCGTGATCGGTTTCAGTACTCGTGCCGATTCTGCTTCCAGCTATTGATGTTCGGCCCCAAAACTCCTGCTCAGAGCACCCTTAACTAAAAGGAAAAAGTAAAAAATAAAAGAAAACGAGTGATCGATTGAGGTGAGATCCCAGAGAGGTGAAAGAAACAAAATGTAAATGACAAAAGATGAGGTGAAGACTGAAAATTTCAAAGATGAACGAATGAAAAATGAAAATAAATATACACCAGATATACTGTAGCTAAAGTAAGACGTAACAACTCCAGTCAATTTGAACATTCACCTTGAAACAAGACATTATTATTACACCAAAATAAAAACTGACTGTCCACCGTTCCCCTTGGAATACAGCACATAAGTAGAATCCAACATTTCAGCAGCATATTCATAGTATAGAGACCTCTTTAGTGATGGCTAGTACAGCAAAGTGAGTTTCCTTCAGCCATGTTTTCAAGTTAGATGTTGTAAATCAGCAACTGTTTGCTGACATGTTCACCATAACAAATTTATAAGTTGATGATATGTCAGTGTTACATTTTCACATTGCTCTGCTGCCCCCAAGTGGCCAAAAATGTAAATGCAACTATAAGTTGTTGTTAGTTAATATTATAACATATTTTCCATCACTTGAAGTCGTATCAGCATTATCTTCACTATCATCAAATTACTTAAAAAGTATTACTCTTTTTTTTTTAATTCACATGGTTTCATCACATGACTGAGCAGTGATACTTTTCTACCAAAATGCTTCTATTCTATTTTAATAAGTGTTATCTAATGAGGCAAAGAGTAAACATAAAAAGCCCTCTTCAATCAGCATGCTGCCCAAAGGTCACACACACACACACACACACACACACACACACACACACACACACACACACCATTTTAGTCCAACTCAAAGCTCCCATCCCAAAGGTTATTTCACGTGAACAATCAATAACACTTTAATCCTTCACATCTCCACTGAGAGCCGTGCAGTGTGTGCATGCGTGTGCATGTGTGTTTTTCATTTTCGTGCCGTGAACTCTCCGCTCTCCTCGCCAGGCCGTCAAAACACAAGTTTGCTTCTGAATTGACTCGTCCGGTTAAACAAAGGTTACATGAAAAAAAAAGGACGGGAATTCGATGTGAAAACACTCCTCACACACTTCTCTGGAAAACTATTTAGGGTTTTGAATTTTTAAACACATTTGCATAAAGATTTGTCAGCGTCTATGTACTGGAGTGTTTCATCATTGGGGTAGCGAGTGAGAAGACCACCATCAGTTATTGGTTATTGACCATGACGCCCGGTTTCCCATGCGACTAAATGTAACTTTTCCAAATTGGTTGAACCCGGTCCGACCTGTGCTGTCAGCTGATGAGCACGCTTCCACCAGCTAAGTAGAATTAAAATCATCAATGGCAACGACTACACAACCACAGACTGCGCACTTCAAAAAAACAAAGTCCATAGTTGTAGCTGCAGCCTGGCAGTCGTCTGCCAACTGTCAGCTACTTTTGCCCGAGTTGCTGTAATTGAATGAAAATATGTTTTTTTGGCAGATCCTTCCAGACGAGGCGCACTCCGTCTATTTGCACTTCTTAAGCATAACCGAGAAAAAAACTCAAAAGTCATCAAAGTTGGGCACACAGTTTGCACCATAGAAATGTAGTGAACACACTCTAGTATTCTAACTGCAGCAGACACACACACACACACACACACACACACCCACACACACACACACACACAGAAACAGTCTTAAACGTGAACTGCCTCCTTATCTATTTTTTTTCTCCTGACTCCTAAAACAGTAGCTGAAACCTTCGGTCATGCCAACAAATTATGTTGGTCATTCCTGGAACCCACCCGATCTTTGGTGGAAGTGCTTTTAGTTTTTGCGCGACAGATTGAATGAAAGATTATAAAAGCAGAATTAAAGCTGCAGTGGGTAGAATTGGAGTAAATATGATTTTAAAAAAAGTTATTTTTATGAAACGGTCACTATATCCTGACAGAAGTGCATGAGACAGGTAATCTGAAAAAAAATCATGTTCCTCTTTGTCCTCCGGTGCTCCTAACGGCATCTGCAAGATTTCACAGATCAGAGGGAGAAGCAGTCAGAGCTGATCTGGAGTCTGCCGTCCAGCTGCCGTCTATGAGAGCCGGCTATCAATCACTCGCGAACTCTGATCAAACGGTCAAACTAGGCAGCGCTGATCATATATGAATCAATATTCTGTTACTGTAATGACTATTTCTCTCCTCAGATGTTCTCAGAATCATCTTGTAGTTACTGTTTAGCTGTAAAATGAGAAAATTTGTGACCCAGCAGCCATGTTGAGATCTGACAGACAATATGAGAAGAATAAAGGGATTTTTGAACATTACAGTATGTAAACATGTTCTAATAGAAAATGAAAATATCTCTCTTCAGCAGGAAGCTGGATCAACACCCCGAATATCACATCCAGGTCTATGTTATAATCAAGAATTGCATGACGCCACATCTTTATTTAACATAATGTAAATACAGTCTTTGGACGGTTACTGCACGGTATTTAATGATAACGTTACCTACATATTGACTCTGTCGTCAGGCTCTGGCTGATGGGACGACCAGGGATGGAACACAAACGGGTGGAAACTGGTCTTCTTTGCATATTTTGATTCAGGGATACTTGAAAACTCTCTGAAAAACCTAGGATGTTCATGCACACGAGAAAAACTCCTTGACCTTTTTCAAATACATTACGTACAAACCGTCAAATCACAAAAGGAAATAATAATTAGTAGTGCTCATTTTGATAAGTGGGTATAATTAATGGATAAATAAAACCAATATTAAAGTTCTGTTTTTTATAATGCCTACTAGTAGAGGGTACTGCACTATCCCTATCCTCCTTCTTGATGACCGCAGGGCGAGCAGTAAAATAATCCACCAGAAATGTGTTGTATTAAGATGATGTCGCACTGCATCAGAAGTCAAAGCAGGTTCCAGCTCTTTGCTGGACGACCCTATGTTTTTTCTGGTGGAGCCCTTTGTGTCGGCCTCATTGAAATCAATGAAGGAGCTGTATGTTTCTCTCACCCTGAGCTGAAAGTCAATCTGAACGCTCCATCATTTATGATGCTGAGCTGCAGTAACAACAGAGTGAATCTGTCGGGCTCAGCCACCCTTAACCCTGCCCTTGAACAGGTTTGGCTGAAAGGAACAGTCACCACGGTAACATAATTTGCAACGTATTACGAACAAAATAATTTGAATTTACTGCTTGAGCTCGTCTCCTTAAATACCCCCTTTACACTGCTTGGGACAGAAAACCCCAGCTGAGTTACAAAATTAAGATGTTTTTAGGCGACCAAAAAGGTTATAATTAACTTTCATGAACTGTAAACACACTGTGATTAAAGGGTTAAAGTTGTTAGAGGAAAACACGGACAACTCCCAGACCGGACAACACCGTGGTAGCGACCTGTCAATCACAACGTAGCCCCGCCCTAAAGCATCCCCTGCTTTATGGTCTATCTGACTCTAAATGGGACTATAATTTACTAAATGAACATCATGCTGTATTGAAGAAGACTTGAAACAAGCGATTGAGACCATAAACTCATGTTTACAATGTTTACTGAGGTAATAAATCAAGTGAGAAGTAGGCTCATTTTCTCATAGACTTCTACACAATCAAACTTCGTCGCCCCCTGCTGACTGTTAGAAGGAATGCAAGTTTAAGGCACTTCAGCGTTGGCGTCAGCCAGGAGTTGCCCACTGGTGTAGGATGATGCTAACAGCAAGATTGTTAACGCAAAACACACAAACAAAGACGCGCTTTCTGATCGTGAATCTATTCAATAAGAAACTGTATATCTAAACACACTTCATCTCTCTCTGTAACCCTGAATCTGTCCTCAGACAGTGATACACCAGCATGGTCTCACCAAAGGAAGTCATTATATATATATATATATATATACACACACATATAAACCTGAAGTGTGTAGTTTTTGTTGAGACTGAGAGGTGTGTTTAAAATCACTTATGAGGCAACAAAAGCAGCCTACCTGCCTCAGTCCTGCCTCTCCCATTCTGCCTCTCTGTTCCTCCCTTGCATTGCCATTCATCATCCTTCCACCAGATGCCCTCAGTCTTTCCCTCCTTTCTCATTCACCTGACGGTCTCACCTGCTTCCACTTTCCCTCGCCCTGCAGTATACAGTATATATAATCGGCCTGATTCCGCTCATTCCCTGCAGGATTGGTGCTTTACTTTCCAGACATCTTACCGTTAAAAAGTTTCATATTTAAGACTATTTTGTTTATTTGCACTCTTTCCTACTTGTGTACTACTACTTTTCTACCTTTGTACTGCAACTGCTGCACAACAACTTCCCTCGGGATGATTAAAGTTTGAGCTTATCTTATCTCATGTTATCTGTACCTGAACCTGTATCTGTTCCTGAGCTCTTATCTGGATCTGTCTACCCGCCTGCCTCTAAGCTTATGTATCTACAGTTGTTCAATAAATCATTACAATAACTGTCCCTTTCTGCCTGGAGTGTCTGCATTTGGGTCAATTTTGGGACCATTTTTGTACTATTTGTAGACAAACTTTTCATTTTCTTTGAAATTTTTGTAGAGTTAATTTCCCCACAAAGTGGGAACTTTACCGATGTAGCCTGCAAAACCTTCAACTAACCAAATGTATTAATATGATGTGATATCCTACAGTAGGATAATTGTTGAGTAATACAACCTGGCATGCTGTATGTCATGAGGAGAAAAACCTACAATGTTGAGGTCTATTCGATGAAGTCTGTACATGTTTAGACAGAAACAAGCAAGGAAAAGCTTATTTAAAATCCTCTTCTGATTGTTAATCGCAGGTCTGATCATCAGTGAAGTCACATGTGTACTAATCACTTTTTGACTGAATTTGTTGCCTTTTTCCCTCCTTTTTCCAATTTGTACGAATTGGTGTGAGTTAATGCCTTTTTTTTTTGTTGTTTTTATTCCTCATATCTTTTTTTTATTGACTGGGGCCTCTTCCTGGTAAATACAAGTAAAAACTAATTTAATTAAAAAAAAACTACAGAAAATCTTTACAAGACTGGGAGAAAAAAAATACTCAATATTACTACTAATACTTGAGGTTCAGGAGCATAAAGAAGTAATAAATAGATAAATGACACAAATATTTATGAAATAATAAGATATTTTTATTTTAATAAAATGTTATTTCCTCATTCGTTTCAGTTTTGCTTTTATTTCATAAATATATTATTGAAATTTGTATTTCAAAATGCCCTTTTTTCAAAAGTCTGAATTTCATAATAGTGTTTTTCCCAATAACACTTTTTATTTCATAATGTCACTTTTCATGACAGTTGTTGTTAATGCCCTCTCACCTTTCAGCCAATCATATTCCAGTAGCTAAAGTGACAAAGTGAAAGAAGAGTCAACTATCAAACTGCTGCTGCTGTAAGTAAACACATAAACACAGACACAGAACAGCTCCTTTCATTTATTTAGCTTAACAAGGCTGCATTTTACGAAGGTGTAATGCATTCACTTGAGAAAATAAATATTTGTCCTGCATTTCTGAATGAACAAGACTATTATCTCAGAATTATGAGAAAAATATTCATGGGGAAAAAAAATATCTGCTCTTTTTTTTCTGAATTAACAAGATACCTCAAAATCCCAAGAGAAGCTCTCATTTATTGAGAGCTTGTTTCATGGAACCAAACATGTCCTGCCTGTTTGATTTAATCCAATTTGTATTTTGTTTTGGGTTTCAGACATTGGGAGACTATTGTCTTTCAAGCTAGGACTGGTAAGATTTGTGTAGCTAGCTTTGAGTAATACGGTATTGTTATTAGTTTGTCGACAGGCACCTCAGGACTTTGCAGTTGTTCAGATGTAAAGTTCTTGACATTGAGATGTTTATCCAGGCTCGGCTACGTGGTGACTCAAGAGACAATCGGGCAATTGCGCCTCAGTTGCACTCACGTCATTCTTCATATGTTTCTCATTGCTGGATCAAACTAAGCAGTCGGGACATGTTTGCTTCCATGAAACGGAGCTCTCAAGTAAATGAGAGCTTCTTGGGATTTTGAGGTATTTTGTTAATTCAGAAAAGCAGAGCAGGATTTTTTTTTGACGTGAAAACTTTTCTCCGATAAACAAAAAAAAACTTGATTCATAACTCAGCATCAAAGTGAAGAGTCACAAATTGTTGGCTAATTTATAAATGTGACAATTTATCCATAGGTTTATTTAATTCATTATGTCTTTTCTATTTATTTATTTATCGAACATTTTAGGGTTCCATAGTGAGAGAAAGAATATTGCGTGTATTTGAGGGTATGTGCGCACAGCAAAGAGTCATCTATTCTGATGTTCACTTTCACATTGACTGGTAAAAGTAACCCACTCGACTTCTAAAAACCAGTGAAAAAGCTGTGATAAAGACTGCTTAACTGAGGTCTCTGTTACAGATGACTTTTCTTTTTGAGTTTACATAGCACACCATTGAAAGGAGGAAGATTGCTTTTGTCCACTGTTGATTCGGCGAGTAACCTTTCATTGTCAGCTGAACGAGAGGGTGACGGACAACAACATAAAATAAAACCAGATTCTTGAAGCTGAAACAAGTTGAATAATGTTACTCCTGCTGACAGATATGTTCACTGAGAAACATGTAATTGTGTGTGTGTGTGTTTGTGTGTGTGTGTGTGTGTGTGTGTGTGTGTGTTTGTGTGTGTGTATGTGTGTTTGTGTGCATGCATGTGTCCGTCATGTCCTATTCCATCGCTGTGTTCTTCATAATTTAGCAGTGCGGGTCACCATGTCAGTGACTTGACAATGAATAAGACATGACTGACAGGACCTATATCTCCTTTCTTCATTCACCCACCCCTCCCTCTCTCTCTCCCTCTCTCTCTCTCTCTCTCTCAATATATTCTCTATGTATTCACACACGTCTTAGTTTTCTCATCTCTACTCCAGTCTCACATTTTTTCATTTCTGTCTCGCCTTCAGCCTCTTATAATTAGCCTCTTATAATTCTTCAGCCTCTTATAATTAGCCTCTTAGAATTCTGTAACAGTATACATAAACTATAAACCATTTAAACTATTAAAGCAAATTACCTAATGACCGATATTATGCTACAACTCCTCAAGACCCGAGCCAGGTTCCCGTGTCTTGCTTGCCCCCCTGCTGATTAAAGTGAAGCGGGTTAGCCCCGAAGCTAACAACAATACCGGCCCAGGCTCACTTCAGGTGGGCATTGACCAATCATAACACACACACACATACACACACAACATACGTTTTAACCTGTTCAAAGTGCTATAAGTGAGTAGCTCATTAGATATTTAGTAGGGACCGATATTCGACATTTTGCTGATTATCGGAATCATTATTTTTCTTAACCGATAAAATTAATTAATTAAAAAATGCGCTACTAGGAAATGCAGTGACTTGCACGGCTCCATGCACGAATAAAGTACGGGGTTTTAATTGTGGATTATTGCTATTATTTACAACTGAGCACACGCTTCTTAACCTTTTTCTGTTTAAAATAAAAATAAATGATATTTATAATGAAGTGAAATGGCCATTATGAAAGGCAAACTCTACTAATATAGAAAGAAAGGGCTGACAGCAGCAGCAGAAACGCTGCCGGTGTGGACAACCCACGCGAGAGATACTCAGCAGTTCAGCGAGGCAGCTGTTATGCACTGCTCACGCGGGCAGTCTGGCCCAAGCGTCAGTCCTACATTCACCTACTGGACAGAAACATGACTCCTTATGCAGCCCTTACGTTCCCATTCAACAAAACTGCATTAATTACGTTTCGAAGGAAATGTATTTTTCACCTGGATTATGTTGTTTTTTGGCGCATCGCACCGACGTGAAACTGACTATAATGTGGAAGAATACGAAACGTAATTGAGACTGCAGTTCAGTTGTATGGGAACGTAATTTGGTAGGAGACAGGGACTGCTTAATGAATGATAATGTTGCTCTGTGTCCAGATTTGTAAATAAGCAGCTGATTTCTATCATTGGTCCCGTTAGCCTATAGTAATGAGAGTCATTAGTCAGTGACGTTAAGGTCAACCACAACTGTTTCCTAAACCTAACTAAGTGGTTGTGTTGCCTAAACCTAACTTCCTGTGAAAACGGAACTTTATTTTGAAAGGATGTGCATGTAACAAGCGTATATTGACACACCGTCACTGACACGTCCAAAATTATTGCTAGAGGGTACCTATAGCGTCGGTATCCGATGCAGAGGGGAACTGACCAAGCGCTGCTATTTGACGAGCTGGGAGTGAGAATGTTTTGGCCATATCAACTTAAAAGGTGATGATATGTTAACGTTGTATTGTTGCAGGTTTTAGGTTTCCTCAGTGTTTTTCTTACATACTGTAAGTCATTTTCGTTACATCGACAATATTCAGGAACGCACTTTGAATAGTTCTCACTTATTTCTTATTCATATGTCAAACTCTTCACTTAGAAATATTTGAAATTAAATGGTACAAAAAAAAATGCATTTTAAAGCTGCAGTATGCGATATCGGCGCGAATATGATTTAAAAAAGTTATTTTTAGAAAACGGCCGCTATATCGTGACAGTAGAACATGAAACAGGTAACCTGAGTTAAATCCTGTTCCTCTGTGTCCTCCTGTGTCCTCCGGTGCTCCTAACGGCATCTGAAGGATTTCACTTACCGGAGGAAAACAAGGTCCGCTGCCCAGCTGCAGTCTATGAGAGCCGGCTGTCAATCACTCGAGAACTCCGACCAAACGGTCAAACTAGGCAGCGCTGATCAGATATGAATCAATATTCTGTTACTGTAATGACTATTTCTCTCCTCAGATGTTCTCAGAATCATCTTGTAGTTACTGTTTAGCTGTAAAATGAGAAAGTTTGTGACTCCGCCGCCGTTGTAAAATCTGTTGAAGGAAGCCAAGTTCTGGTCACATGACCGGAGCACAGCCAATAGGAACGCTCTCTCTCTCTGAAATGACCTGTGATTGGTCAAAATCTGCCGTCACGGGCTAGATTTTTCTAAAGCCTGAAAACAGAGACATGAGGAGGAGCAGAAGTCTAGTTTTCTCTCAGAACACTTGAGTTACAATATGCTGAAAGGTTATTATGGAATTTTTGCCAAATTATGCCAAAAAATTGTTGCCTACTGCCACTTTAAGCAATACACATTTAAAAATAATAACAGCTTTTAAGAAACAACTTCCTCCTCAGACAAAGAGATTAAATGTAGGAGAAGCCTCAGACCTTCACAAGACACTGTAAATGTACACAGGGTCTGAAATCAACACCCGTCAAGCTCCAAATGCAGGTACATTTTCCGTTTGGCGAGTAAATCTTGAAAGGCTATCCGTCACACTGGCAGGTAAACATTTGTACTAAAAAAAATCATTTAATAAAAAAAACTGCTTGGTTACACTTAAGAGTCTCTGCCGTGTTTTTGGTGTCATTTGCGGGCATGCTCTTCTTCTCTCTGTGTCGGAGTTTGACACACACACACACACACTAGGGATGTTACGAAAACCGGTACCAAGTCAGTGCCAAAATTCTGAAAACGTGAAATTTTTCTACCGTCACAGCTAGAGACTAACGACGTCCCATTGTCCCGGGGACAATAGAAAATATGTTTGGAAGTCAGTACGCCAAAGAGTAAAATGAAGAAGTGCCGGTAATTTTGCTCTGGCCTCTTCTACAAGTTTGGATTCAACATAATACTTTGTTTGGGACACCACTGCTGCTCTCAAACATCCAGGTTGTTTGTGGCTGCAGGGAGGAGAATGATCCACAATCATCTTGGCCGGAGATCAGCTGCTTCCCTGCTTTATTAATGGAAACAGGGAGACTCACTTTCAGTGTCAATCGTTTATCTAAGCAGTTTAATCTGAAGAACACCTTAACCAGAGCACGCCCAACAGCTGAAGAAAGCTTTATCGATGGACTTCCTCCTTAATCATCACAACATATCACTGAAGGTTACGTGTTATCTCTAACACTAAATATGTTTCAGTACACACTGACATATGCAGGTTTGATTCCTCGTCTCTGTCTGCATATGAGAGTATTCTTTAGTATTCAAGCAGTCCCATCTGCTCCATCTGTGAAACAGAATCCAGGTCAAAGCTCTGAATCATTATTGATTTTACTCGTACAAACCACTTCACTCATTGTCTACTTTATTTGTTTAGCACAGAGAAACATGATAAATGAACAGGGGACCTTCCACCAATCACTGTCATTTTCATCAATGCTTTGTTGCAGCATGAGATACTGTCACTTGAGGGAACTGGTTCCAAACCTGCCTGACCTTTGACCCTTTAACACCAAGCAACGTCTATTCACGACTCCTTGTGGCAGGTTGCAAACTGTACGTCTATGAGTTGAGAGCAGTTTAACCAAAGAGTTGTGCTGATTCTTACAGGCATGCTTTACCTACGAATTAATAGCTGCTGACGGGAGCCAGCAAACCGCGAAATCTGAGATCTGCAAAAACTTTCGTGAGACTCGCTGCCCTATGACCTATCCTAACCTTAACTATTCAAGATCAAAGCCTGACCTTAAAAATCTCGCCAGAGGTTCCCCAGTTTGCTGGCTCCCTTCTATCCACTACTTACTAGTTTAATCTTCTACTCTGCTGCTTCAACACTACACCATGGATATATTAAGAGAACTGGATACAGCGTTGGAGGCGATGCCCCGTTCATTCATATGAGAGTTGCTCAGTGGCGCATGAAGCTAAAATGGCTCGACTTCCGAGTGAAAAAGTACCCCGATCTTCCGCATCCATTGGGCCCATGGAGCACCTTTCAACATGTCATCTGATCCCCCCCCCCCCGCTGTTATTGTGAAAATGGTGCAGTCGAAACTCGACCCGGGAAGCGGCGAGGTCTGCGCACCATGGTGTGCACCGCACGGAGGAAATGCGCAGGGAGAGGTCCAACAGGAATCCTTCCACAGCGGGCGAGCGGCCGTCATTCACCCGCCGAGTTGAATCCTCTGAGCAGACTGAGCAGCCGATCGACCGACCGACCGACCCCACCCGTGGAGAAGTGTAAAAATATTGTCGGTTCATTATGAAATTGTGGCGGGCGTAATTAACGGGAAACACTGATCCATGTCCCTCCTGCTGATTCAGATCCCCAAATCATAAATATAAGTATGATGTATTGGAACTTCCTGCTGTATATGATAAAGTGTGATAATAGTGAAGATGAAAATGAAGACGAAGATGATAAAAGTTGAGTTGATTAACTATATCCACATAATTTGAGTCAAGTGATTCAGAGTTCTTTTTGCCATAGATTTATGTTAGAAATAGTTAATTTTAAAATCAATACACAGGCTGGATAAGACCTGGAACCTTAAAATAACCGTGTTTACTTCCATTGAATAAGAGTGCATTTATACATTAACCATTATTGTGGCATGTCTTGATAAACAGTGAAACTGTGAATAAATAAATAATAAATAAGGTCTATGATTGTTAATTACAAAAGTTCAGGAATAGACATGGTTTTAAATATGAATATCTATTTACAGACTGTGTGGACTAAAACACACTAGCAGCATAATTCTATTTTATAATAATTCACTACATGTTTACAGTCAGGCAGGCAAACTCATTAAAATATGCAATAATTAAGATCATGAATGTGCCTGAGGAACTGGCACATTCTAATAACACAAATTTGGGCTTTTACATTTTTTTTTTCTCCAGGAAGGCATGCCCCAGGACCCCCTACCTGGCTAATATTTCCCACTGGCTGGCTACTCCATATCCTTGTGGAAAGCCCTGATCAGGGGCTAAAAAGAATAAAAGCCAGGGTACAGAGAGAACAAGAAACTGAAAGGATCAGAGAGGCAATGGCCACATTTCTGGCCAAAGAAAAGTGTGAAGAAGCAGCAGGTATGACAGGTTGAACATCCACAGGTGAGGAGCTAGGCAGACTAGCAAATAAAACCAGCTGTAGCGGGCTCAGCTTGAAAGCTGCAGTGAAGATACCTGTATCATATGAAACTGGGTGATCTGGAGTCGGGGTATATTTACAATGAATATATTAATAATTAGTTGTTGGTGACCAACCAACATCTCTCACTGCCCCCTCATTCCTCACCCCAGCGTCATACGTGAGCTGAACACTGCCAGTCACTCACACAAAAACTGAACAGAAAGGACCGGATCAAAACACTGTCAGACACTTATCAGGACTCTTACATTTTTAAATCCTACCGCACTTTATTTACATTTACATCCTACCGCACCTTATTTACATCCTACCGCACCTTATTTTTTCAGATATATCATTTCTTGTGTTATATCTACTGCACTACTGATTCATGTGCAATATATGTACTATTATTACTGTGCAATAACTCACTGACTTGATTGTACTGTATACTGCCTCGACCGTACTGTATTGTATTGTATATATTGTATCATAGGCCAACATTTCGAGTTAGATATATATATATATATATATATATATATATATATTTACTTATTTTATAGTAGTTTAGGTTAAACTTCTTTTATACTGTATGTTATGTGTGATTGCACCATCAGGACTGCTTCAAATTTCGCTGTACTTTGTGTAGTGACAATAAAGGAATCTTGAATCTCATTCACAGCAGTCTAGAAGTGGGCCTGATATCTTTTTAACCAACCAACACATCACTGAAACCTTCGTGCCCTCCACACATAGCTTTATACAGACAGCTGTCTCCCTCTGGTTGTCTTCTGTCCCTCCCTCTATCTGTCTTTCTGTCTGCCTCTCTCTGTGGTGTCAGAGCCTTATGACTTCAGGGTTAACAGCCTGAATCCCCTCTACAACAGGAAATGAAAAGGATAGCGCTCCTGCATTTATATTAATAACTTTATCAGTATTCACAAATCACAGCAGCCATCTCTCATTCATTTAAAATGTGTCATTTGCATCATGAATGTGTTCTGGATCTCGACAGCTCTGGAAGCTGAAGCCGTTCGATGATTCAATTACATTCAGATTATGCTTTTGCTGGATTTTCATTGGTTTTACCATCTAAAACGGAAGTACAAAATAAAGTAACACACACAAAACAGAAAGTCCACTCCAAAAATTAATGTTGAGAAACTTCCAATTTACTTTTGTGATGTTATTAGACCATGAGGTGTGTACCTTGGCCCCTTGTGCAGAACATTTCTTCCCCTTGAAACAATTCACACCTGCTGTATTTTCAGAATGTTATTGTCATTGATCAGAAAAACAGTTTCCTCAGGAACTTCAACAGTGCTTTAGGAGATATGAGAACAATCTGGCCAAAAGACCTTCAGGTGTCTCTGAGAGAGTTTTGAAACTTGCATGAGTTTGGTAATTCATCACAGCGAACATCATGTCTGCTTATTCTTTTGTTAAAATGTCATCATTTTTGTGTAGTGATGTAGTTATTATTGCAGATTAATTGGAAAAGTCGGCATACATCATTAACAAAAGGAAAACTTTTATATTGAAACATATTCTAACACAATTAATTGTCCTGCAGGACAAAATATTGAATATGTAATATAAAATAAAATAATACATCCACTGACCTTTTTTGAGATGCGCTGGAAAATGCCAGATGAAGGTGACCTTGAGTTACATTTTTTCTTATCTCATATATATAATCTGCAAATACTCTTCCTACAGTGTCAATGTAACGGTGAAGACACGTTGAAGGTTTCACAAATTGTGGTTAAAAATAAACATATAACTAAAATATATATAATTATTTGTAGGAGATTGAAAGTAAAAACATACCAGTGCTGTTTAAACCCGACTTCCACATCTTTACTTTACACTCACACAACAATAAGAGACGTAACTAGAACCACCGTGTGTCATTGTATTCACAGAAGACTACGCTGCACTACGCACGATTGCACAAATATCTCAAGGAACTTTCAAAGTTGCAAAGTCATTATACAAATTAATTGAAGTCAGTGGACGGCTGGAAGGTAGGAAGAACATTTTAAACATGTAAACCATTATGGGATGGTTTGTCAGTAGCGCAGAAAGTGGAGTGCTGAGGTTGTAGCACAGAGGAGATCATTTACTTTTGAAATGAAGTGCTTGACGTAAAAAAAGGTAAAAAAAATAAGTAATTATCTCATATATACATATATATATATATATATATATATGTATATATATATATATGTATAGGTGTTTCTGCAACTACGGTTACTTTTGACTATACAAAATTAAAAAAAAATATATGAATTTTTAATATTAACCATCAGAGTATGTAATACATATAAACAGGTACACAAAATGACATATAGTGGTTAAGATTTTAATCTGTAACGTGTTTATTTTTTTATGGTTTTCGTCACTTGTTCTCACTAAATACTGACTAATTACTGCAACATTACAACAACGTTCATTTTATACATTTTGCTTTTTAAATTTCTAATTCTAATTTAATTTTCTAATATTTGTAAGACTTTTAAATTAATTTTCATCAACTTTGTGCATCATTGTAAATACTGATATAAAAACATTTCATGATTTTCAATAATCATAGATGTCATTCACACAAAAACTATAAAATATGTTGTGTTTTATGACATATTTTATATTACGACATGTTGCAGTAATGACGTTTTTGCTAATATTGCAGATAAATGGCAGCTAGCAAGATGTGCTACGTTAGCTTTGACTCTTAGAATCTAATATACATGAATTATATCAACAGCAATGTTAAGTTATTTTTAAAATGTAGTTCACAAATACACAATCACTATGCTGTATGGTGACGACACGCAATAAATACTTGAGAAGAAAAGGTGATCTTGACCTTGTTTGTCTTGATCTTGAGAGGTCACCTATGCGGGCGGCCCAACCTGTCATCCATGTGCTCAGCTGCCATCTTCTGTTTCCATAGCAACTAGATTTGTTTGGCTCTCATACAAATGATTTGCAAATAAATAAATAATTTGAATATGGTGTAAAGTAATATTATGTATATGAAACAATTCCATTTGAAATAAGGTCATATTATAATTGAATTAGCTCATTTTATTTATCTCAACATTGAGACCACAGATGTGGGACATGAAGAATAGTGGTGTTTGGACCCATAAAATGCTCCTTAAATCTTATTAAATCACATTATTTATTATTTATTTTTTATGTCAAGATGTGTAATAACACTGTTTATATATTCATCAATGTGTGTGTGTGTGTGTGTGTGTGTGTGTGTGTGTAGCTGGATTTGTTTCACTCTAAATAGTCCAAAAGACAACCAAAATGTCAGCGTGTCCACCTATGATACTGCACACATGCACATACAATGTCGACAAGTACACATATGGATAAGTTGAGTTTATGTATTTTTCTTTTTTTTTTTTGGAAATGGGCTAAAAGGCACAAAAACAAGGGCATGATCCTTTAAATAAATCGCCACGATTGGCGCTCTGAATAATTTACAGTGAAATAACAAGCAGGAGGGTAAAATTTAAATCCAATTAATGCAATTTTATATTTACAGTTATGATTATGATTACCTATTTAGGGTGAAGGACAGTTTCTACATTAATAAGACATAAAATTGGGGTTCAGGTTCATCTTACCGCAGCGGCCCGGGGTTCGAATCCGACCCGCGGCCCATTTGCTGCATCTCATCCCCTCTCTCTCTCCCACTTTCAATACTGTCTCTGTCACTATCTAATAAAGGCATGAAAAGCTCTAAAAATAATGAAAAAAAATCATTATATAGGAATAAAAACTAGAATTTAATGAGAGTTACAAATGTATGCTTGTTCACAATTTTTTACTGTACGACCGGCTTTTGGAGATTATTTTATTTACCAGAGCATCTCTATCGAAGAGAGACTTTAGTGTTAATTCAAACGTTTTGTACGTAACCACCCAGTGAACACATCCTGCTTCATCAGGCTGAGCAGAGATGTTTCCGTCCACGTTTCAGGGGATCATGTGTATAATACTATACTATATACTATACTAATACTAATAATACTTCCCAAAGCCAGAATCCAAATGAACCAGGTTGTTTTAGTTGAGCGGCCCAACGTCGGTGTTGCTGCTGCGCAATGTTAATTCACAGGAGCAACCTCCTCCTTCAGTCAAGTGATACATCACAGAAACACACAAAAATATACACCTTAGTCTAATACTTATTCTTCTTTTGCTAAAATTCCACAGGAGGAAAACAATTAATGGTCAAATCAAGATTTAAATAAGACAAATTGTAATTGAATAACAAAAACCTGGGTTATGTTTTTCATCTAGTCACGTTAATGATAATTCAATTTGATAAACGTGACTTAAAACTGCTGTTAAGCTTGAGGTATCGTAGTAAAAATGATGACTCCTTGTACCTCATTTGTGGTTATAATAATTACCTGTACCTCAATGATTGATAAATTACATCAAATACCCGTAATTACTTAGTGTCATAACTAATATTAGTAAATGTAGAAAATAATCTGTGATTAATTATAGGATGTAATAATTACACTTCAGGTTTGAATGAATAGTTACTACGGATTTCTAAACAGTATGGACATCCACAGAGGTGGAATACATTGTGATAGTGTGTGATATTTCATTTATTCATTTCAGTTCAACCAATTTACAATCTGACCTGGAAACAGCATTTCGCAATTATTTGGATTTCGATGACTGTTTTCAGCTGGAGTTGTTCTGATGTAGTGATTTACAATGCAAGAGTCAAACCCAGAGATGCAGAATAAATATCCATCGACTGTACAGTACATCCCAAGAAATCAATTATAGCTGCAAACCAGCATTAGTCTTTTCGAATGAATTTATAATCAAAACATTTTGCATGGAAGTCTGGCAACCCTTCCATTACAGACCCACTAATCCTGCACTCAGCTATGTTTCTTAACATTTCAATTTAGAGGGAAATAAACACCTTGATTCACTGAGCTGAGCAACGACTGGGATTCAATATACTGTACATCGCAAACTCTCCAGCAGTCTCCAGCAGCCACAGAATAAACCTCATGTGTGTACTTTAACAACAGAAGAGTATTTACCAACATACCCAACATCTTCAAACCTGCAACCACACATACATCCAAGTGCCATTGAGCAAGGCATCACCTCGTTACAACTACTCAACATTCATTTACACATTTAAACATCCTTAAAGCATTTCTGCCTGGCTTCATTCACGCCGTCGCTGTCCAAAACTCAACCCTGAAAACTAATTTATTAACACATACTATAAATGAATATAGTAATAATTATATTATTAATATTATTAAGGAAAGCAGTCGCCCTGCCGCAGTGCCCTTAGGCAACACTTTCCTTATTTTATTTCCGTTTCCTCCAAACAATTAATTTTCAAAATTCAATTTCTAGTGGCTACATATGGTATCATTTTGAACTTTAATAATTTCTATTAAAAGCATTATAATAATGTATAATTTTACAATTAAATTGTAACTTGTTTGAGCGAAAACATGAATTTGATTAAAACAGCTGATTTTAGAGAAGACGAAACTACTAATGAATGAAAACAGAGTTGATCTGCTCGACGTCTGTCATTCATCTCAGCTGGTGTTCTCACTGCTGTGTGTGTAACATGTTTGATATTTGCTCTGCTCTGCGGCGGCCTGCTGGCTGACCTCATAATCGCAGCGTCTCTAGTTTGAGACAATTGTTGCATATAATCGCCCCCCCCCCATCTCTCTGACCCTCTGGTTTCCTG
>CAKAOJ020000064.1:1785000-1902500 GCA_916701645.2 Sebastolobus alascanus
TGAAGGTGTCCTTTAATATTTTAATTTAACTATGATTTACAGAGGACTGGAAAAAGTTGGGGTGTCGAGCCTCAGAAAAGCCCCAGAAGAAAAATAATTATTTGACAAAAAAAGTCATGGCAGAGAGTCAAATGAAGAGAGCTTTTTTTTTGTTGCAGGTTTCTTTAATCAAGCTTTGCACATGACATCAGCTCGGGGCCGTTCATTTCAGCTCCCAGCTGTAACACATGCCATCTAAAATATACTTTATAAAGTCATCAAGTCCGAAGATGAGAATCATCCTCTCTAGAGATTCTCTGTATCTGAACTCTGAAAGCTTCTCTTAGCTGGAACAGAGTCTGATTTTGTGTGGGTTCAAACTGAGCTCATAAATGGATCCGATTGTTTTTTCTACATCTTGGGGAAGCTGACACAATAAGCTCATTTTGATGATGTAGGAAGTGGGAGATAATTAAGGACGTCAAGTGTGAAGAAAGAGCAAAACAAAAAAATAAACAAAAAGCAGAGACACATTGGAAAGGGCAGAGCAGGTTTCAGAGCAAGCGAGGACAAAATAGTGAACCTAAACAATGTGTTGACCTCTAAAAGTAATTGTGTCTCTAGTAGGGATGCACCGATACCGGATCGGATATCCGGCCAATACTGACTCAAATAGCTGGATCAGGTATCGGTGACAATGGGGACGATCTATTAAATTCAATTCTATGTTTATATACTATATACATTATGTCCTGGAATTTGAATTCCTGTTTAAGTTTTGAACAATTTGTTGCTGCATTAACAACATTTACACTTGAAATATAATTCCTGTTGATTTTGAAGATTTATTTTTGCCAAGCTGTTGGTGTACAATTTATTATTTCACTAATATATAACAATTCAATACATTTATATCTGTCTATTTATTTGTCACATTTTGTTTTACAAAGTAAGTAAAGCAATATTTAAGTCAGTCCTGATGTTGCCTTGCACAAAGAATGATCTCAGTCACTTCCACACAGTGAGGCATACAGCTTATTAATTAAACACTGGTAACAGATCGGTACTCGGTACTCGGTACTCGGTATCGGTCGAAACCCAAAGCTCACGTCACGCTATCGAGACTGAAAAGTCAGACCGGTGCATCCCTAGTCTCTAGAATTAGGGAGTAGTGGGGCTTCCTTCTCACATTTTATATCTCTCACATGCAAACTCCAAACTGAGTGAACAGTAAAAGGTAAAAATCCTGTTAGACCATGTTATCTTCTAATGGCTGCATGGCTTTCTCATTCATCCACAGACAAGAACAAGAACATATAGAACCTTAACAGTGGGACGGGTTTGTCTGTTTTAGCCTCAACATTTTTAGAATAAAAAAATAAGTGCCCTACTGCCGTGTTGTTACAGTACTGTGAGATCTCTTTAAGAATCTGCCAAAACAGTGGAGGACTCGCTGTGGAGCAGATTTTAAACTCATAATTAGTTTTACTCTCTCATGAATCTCTCACTGCCCACACTGAAATAGTGAGATGCAGATTGATTGCAGCTTGAATGTTTTGTCATCAACAACATTTCAATCTCCCACAGTGTTTAAATACACTGAAGCCATATATATATGTATATATATATATATACATATATATATATATATATGTATATATATATCTGCTCTGATTGATATCTGACGCTATTGACTCACTTTTCCTCACCTTGTTTCATCACTGAGCCAGTTTCTGATGCAAGTTTTTGGGAAAAAGAAGCAGATGTAATTCCATGCAACTTATCCAGGAAATATGTACTTAATGAACATAAAATTAACAACTAACTGTGAAAAAAAAAAAATGGAAATTCCATACCAACACAAATACCTACTGTATGTCTTTGTTCCTCAGTCCTGAGTTTCATAGAAGTCCATTAAATGAAAGTATTCTTTATATTGTAATGTGATGTATTCATATTCCTACAGATGTTTGTTCCTTCACTAAAAAACCTTACAGACTGTAACCCTTTATTAATGCAGTCCCTCCAATACAGTTTAAATCAGATATAGACGTTCACATCTGAATTTCCGTTTAATTTTTTTTTAGCAGTGCATACCACTTTGTTAAGACGATTCAAACACAGACCATAATAATGAATAACCTGATTATCATAAAAGGACAGGGGGAGGCTGAGGGGAGATGTGTGTTTGTGATGTTTACTGGAATGAAAATATGGAGTCAGAGAATGAAACGTTGAGAGGTGAGCCTGCTTTAATTCACTCTAATAACACAAAGTCAAAGCAATTTGTTCATTATCATTCAAACGAGGATGATGAGCTTATCACGGCGGTGTAAATTAAATAAAGGAAGCGGCGGGCGGATAAAACATGGAGCCTGAAATTAATCATCTGTTGTGTCTTTAACTATGGATTGTGGCCCATAATATTTATATACACACAGATATATATATATATATATATATATATTTATATGGAAATATAATTTAAGTATTGTCATAATTGTAATTCGATCTTATTATAGATAATGTATAACATATATATATATATATATATGTGTATTTTATTGTAATTAGATAATGTTATTTGATCTTATTATAGATACTGTATAATTATGTGATACTGATGTGATAAGTACTTGTTTTACACTTGTAATAATTACACTTAATTATGTATGGATGAGCAGTTGTGTGATACAATTACACTAAACAAATGTAGTTTAAATTATTGAGTAGTATTGCCCCTAAATAATAATATGATGATGATGAATAATGAAGTTGTTAATAGTCTTTATAGATATTGGTGATTCTAAATATTTTCTGAAAATGTTCATGGATTGTTTTCACACTAATTCATTCATTTTAGTTTGGTTTTAATTTCAACATTTCATTTAACATTTCAAAAATTGACAGAATAATTTACACTGATATACAGTATCATATGGTAGTTGTAGTAGTAGTAGTAGAGTGGTAGTGTATAGTACAGGGGAAAGTAACTGAGTTAATATTATCTTATCAAATCATGTGAAACATAACTGCAATATTGATTTTATATCTTTACCTATCTCTATGCCTGCCTTACATCATAATAGACACAGTATACTCTAATAAACTACATATGATCCTCCCTATATATTATTATTATCCCTCTATTGCATGAATAAATACTTAATCATGATAAACAGTTTTAATGTGTTTTTAAAAATATATGAAAACATATATTTTAAAAGGGGGTAGTATGTGCACAGTCTGGGAACCTCCCATTAAAATCATTTTTTGTAATTTTCATTCAACATCATTTAGTCATCATCGACATGTTTAACAGTCAAATCCACATTACATTCTCCATTCTGACCCAATTTCACCCTTCTGTGGAAGTTGAAGAAGCGAAGCAACCTCTGCTGCTCGTGTGTTGGTCTGTGTCGTCCTTTCTGACTGGAGGTGGCACACGGCTGTGGCACCATCTTTTCTTTTTCTCCCAGAACAACCATCGGTGTAATTTATAATCCAGATAAACGGTACAGTTACAACATTTCTGAAATTACAAAATATAAATAAAAATATTGTTTTTAAATGTAATTAAAAGTTGTAAACATACTCTCAGAGTCCTGTAAGTCAATACAGTCTGATAGGTTTTATCCTCACAGATCACTTCCAAATTCATTTTACCATTTTACAAAAAACTTATCACATCTAAACTGGTTTTAAGGATAAAAATGAAAACGTACCCCAGGTAGTATTTTTTCTTGAAGGAATTTTGCCTAAATATTGAACAGTTAAGTCAAACTTTGGGAGCCTTCAGATTCTGAACTTCTCAGGGTCGCATGTACATGGAAAGTAGAAGACCCCTTTTCACAAAAAAACATGGATTTTATATTACTGCCTTTTAGTAAAATTGAGATATGGAAACACCATGTACAAAAAAACATATTTACAGTTTTAACAGAATGCAGGAAAATGTCACATGCAGACACTCAAACTTGTTTATGTGTACATGAATCTACATACACATTTAGACAATGCACATTATGTTTGATATATAATCTATAGTTTTAAGGTATATTAACAGCCAAAGAGATATAATGTAAAGGTGTGTTAATCATACATGATCAGTTATAATAGAAATACTGTATATTAATTCAACCTCCCTCCCCCATTATCACCTTAATCTCATATGTGCTCACTATGCAGGAGATATATTTTATACACTTCTAATCTGCAAAGGTTGTGTTCATTCTGTCGAGGTGGAGGTGTCTTTCATTATTTCTGTGCTCCTGCTGTTACTATAATAATACAAATAACAGCAAACATTAAATGAATATGACCACTAGTTCAATTTTCTGCAATTGTTTTGCTTTATGAAGGTTAGTGACTCAGTAATTGGAATCCATGCAATATGAAATTATGGAGATTTAATATAACATGATTAAGAACGGCAACTCTTATTGATCATTGAAAATAAACAACAACTCTCCTTTATGTCTCCCTGGTTAATCTTCATAATTTGCTCTGTTGGAAGACAATAGAGGTAAAAAAAACACTCCCCAACTCACCAACTTCCATGCTTTGATCATATTTTACTCCTGAGATTCCACCTGTTATTGTTTAACAGACATAAAGACGTCACGCAGACAAGAAAAAGCATGTTTTGAGATGTGCGAACTGGCGAGCCTGGCCGGTGTTCTGGGAGTAAGGGAGCTTTTTAATATTGTGTGGGTAGCGCTGGGAGACTGAATGGGTGCTGAGGAGGAGAAATTGCCAAGACGGGGTTTCATTTAGTCAACAGAGAATGAAAGTAATAGCATGCACACGCATACACATCCGACCGCGTACACAACTTTAAAGTTTCGGATGAAGTGTCTGTGTATACTCACACAGACATATTCTTGTTGTGTGCTAATGAAAAACTGTAACTCATAAATAGAAACACACAAGCACGGACACACATAGTTTTCATGCAGAAAAAGGGCCTTTTGAGCATGCAGACAGACACACACGCACGCACACACACACACACACTGTAGAGGCACACACATATGCACAGCAAGTGCTGCGTTTCTGTAATCAGCAGTAAGTGTACCATGGTGAGTCATTGACAATCTCTCCATCCATTTACCTATGAGCCTCAGCAGACTACAGCTGCCTGCTGTGTTTATTAAAAATATAACAGTTCTATTATACTCATTAGGTTATTGCTCGCACTGACACAGATAAAGAGACACACACATATACACACGGAGCAGACAGAAATAAAGCAAAATGAACAAAGTGATCCATTGCTTTGATACTGGTCTTTGATAAAAAAAAAAAAATTAAAAAAAATGGTCACTTTTTTCCATCTTTGATGTAATGGAAGTGCCTCCCTGACTGCTACAGTCAATATGGTTTTATTATTGTTATGATTATTACATGATATCAGATCTGAGAAATCCCCCCAGGGCGGTGTGGGAGAATTTATTTCAACAACCTGCATTAAAACCTGCCAGTCTTTTTCAATGGAGAGCACTCGTGCTGGCCTAACTCAGGGATTCCTAGTCTCACAAGGCACACACTCATGTAGAAGTCCAAAGCTCTCAGACGCCAAAGGCTCCACTTTCATTGGCCATCCTCAACCAACGACCCTGGATCGGACCACACAAACCTTTCTAAAATAAAGCGAAATATTGCTTACCTTTTTTTGAGGTGGCCACCGTTTGTGTTGTTCGTCCAGGACGCCGGGCACAGCGGAGGCGATCTCTTCAAATCCAGCCGACAACGCCAAATATGTGGCGGAGATATGGAGACAGATAAGAAGCAAAAACGCTGATGGACTCGAGCTTGTGGATCTGATAAGACTTTATTAACACAGATTAAAGCCGAGACAACTATGCAGAGAAGTCTACGTGGCAATAACCAGATACTTCCTTTTATACACACCTCTGAGGGTACAAACAGGTACAAACAACATTAATTAGGTCAATAAACATAAGTCGGTATACCCTGACATTAGGCCATGACAACTGCAGACGTGTCCTCTTGACAGTCACTTGAGGACATAGCAAACATTCTGTCACACATCCGTCTCCAACTAGTTAATGATTAAGTGATTTCACAACAGTCAGTGCAGTCAGTATTCAGGCCTGTCAACACTACCATATTATTTCTGTAAGGACTGACACTCTTTGAGACTGTTGAACAACTGTATAGTAACTTTAAGCAAACTTCTGAAATGTCGCAAAAATTAACTGTGAATTAGGGGCATTTCCATCAACTGGTTTGGAGTGAATAAATTTGGCTTCAGTGTAGTTTAGTCAGAAGTCGCCACTATAGGCTAAGCATGGCTGTAATCTGCCAGTAAAACGAGTAGGAGAAGTAGAGGCTGCAAACCGGTAACAAAACAATTCTCCTTGGCCATCTAACCATCTACAAGAGAAAAATACAGAGTTCTTCAAGCATTTGTTTCTATTAGGTTAAGTTTTAATTGTTCTTTCATGTCAGCTAGTATCGGTCATGTTTCATGCTGTTCACAGACAAAGACACGAATTCCCGCATTATGGGAATATCCGAGAAGACGCCGCCCGACAGCAGGAACAGCTGTTTCCATACAGATTTTCTAATGCAATACTTCAAAATGTGCATAAAAATATGTGAATGGAAACGGCTATTGAGTATTCAGCTGTTATGACTAGTTTCACATAGGTAGCATCACTTCACAGTTCACTGTATGTTGTTACACCAAACCTGAGGACCGTGGACGTCAATCAAAAGATGTCTTGTGTCTTGAAGTTGCCAAGAAGTCTGTTTTTTAATGACTATAAGTTTGTCAACATTTCCAAGCAGCAGTTGAGACCTCTGACAATTCACAGTGTTCAGAGGTAATATTTAATTGTGCCCTCTGGCACAAATGTGGATATTAATACCCTTTCGGAGTCATAACTGATCAGAATATAGAGACTATTGTGATCCATTATTTTAATGATACATATTATCACGTTGTTGCTTTGTGATAACCTGTAAGAGCCCTCAGCTGGGTCTGACTCTGTGCCTTACAGGAGACTGCACATCTCAGAGGGCTGATAATATTAAGGCAGCCTGACGGCTGTTCAATTGTCTCACCCGTGGGCCTGTTTTTACATTTCAAAATTATTATGGCTCAAGCAGTTACAGAGTTATCAATTGTTGTTTTGTAAATCAAAAATATACATAAAAGTATGTAAAATATATAAAAAAAAAAAACCTTGCAATTGTTTTTATTTGAATTCATTTTGGTAAATTGGATTAATCCTATTGAGTTTGCTTTGTGAAGTTTTGATGTAAAACTGACAATTTCAGCACAAGCTAATATTAAACAATTAGGATATTTATGAAAAGCTCAAACACAAAACCAGCAAAGAGTGGTGGAGACCGAGAAAATGTAAAACGGTTCTATTTAAAGGGCAAACGGCAAAGGAAGGAATGGGCACCCTTGGTGACGGACTCCACAAACTGGAGAAATACAGGATGATTGAAAGGTTAGATTGACATGCATGCACCAAAAAATCAAGAGCAACATTTCTGAACATGTCTTTCACACTTGTCTCTGAAAGTATTAAAGGTGCAGTTTGTAGTATTTGGCGCCATCTAGAGTGAGGTTGCAGTTTGCAACAAACTGAAACTCCTCCTGTGTGCCAAGCGTGTAGGAGAACTACGGTAGCCGACGCAAAAACACGAATAGCCCTCTGTAGAGCCAGTGTTTGGTTTGTCCGTTCTGGGTGACTGTAGAAACATGGCGGCCAGCTACGGGAAAAGGACCCGCTCTGTATGTAGATATAAACGGCTCATTCTAAGGGCGTTTTCACACCTGTAGTTCGTTTGCTCTGGTCTGAATCAGAGACCAAATTGTTACCATGCTGCATATTACCTCGAGTTTGGTTTGTGTTCACACGGCAGCGTTTACAAGCGGACCAAAAGTTTGGTGCGCAAAGAAACTGCTCTCTGATTGGTCAGAATTTCCATGCTGGAAAACTCCAGGAAGTAAACAAAGAAGAGCAGACTTCCAGAACACAACAATGGACGGACAACTACGCAGCTTGATCTCGGCTCTGCTCATCTTTTTTTTTTACCTCGTAGCAATTTTTCACTCAAGACAACGATACTGTTTGAAAATGAGGCGACTGGAAAACAATGTAGTGATGCTCTGGAGTCGCTGAAGGCTCATATCAAGACGTACGGAGGACGGAGGAGGAGGCGTGCATTAACCGTCCTAAACTGGGACATGCTCATCGGCCGACAATATTTCCTCAGATCCATCAGGTATGCCCGTGGTCTTCAACACAGCCTGACGTTACACCTGCTTAGTACTGATGTGAATAGCGAGGCCAAGCGTAGGCTCTTTAGTAGTGATGTTGTTGTTGTTGAACAGAGCAGCTCGCTACCGGAGCTGCTTTAATCCAAAAAGGCTCAATGCTTTCTCCAGTTGGGCCGGATCGAGGTCGGATCATGTTCTCACCACAAACGAAGCGTACCGAACCGTACCGCAGTTCGTTTGGAAGCGAACCGAGACCCCCCCCCCCTTCAAGGAGGTCTCGGTTCGCTTGTTTTGGTTCTGCACCCAAGTGTGATTTCTGTGTTCAAACCTGCACAAACGAACCGCACCGAGAGGGTAAACGCTGCAGGGTTCGATTCAACCGAGCTAAACAAGGCAGATGTGAATACGCCCTAAGGTAACGGAAACACAATTCTGATTTTCAGGTGATTATACGCTAAAGAAAACATACTTATTAATATTATATTCCATTTCTGCCAACAGACCCCCTAAATGCTGCACACTTGTCCTTCAATTAATCTATTTTCTCCCCTCCATATTCATGACTCATTAATGACTGAGGTTGGAATTGAGAAAATCAATTAGGAATCGATGAAGACTTTCATCTGGATTCACCTGAGAGACAAACAAATCTCTTAATATCCCAGTGTGTTTTCTATGAAATATATATAACCTTGATATGTAACTGTTCTTTGTGATTGAGACAGTAATTCTCTCTTTCTTTATCTTTCTCTCTCTCTCATTCTTTTTCTTTCTTTTCTGTTACTCTCTCTTACAGACACACACACGCACACGCTCACATTTCCGCCTGCTGTGCTTATTAAATAGTTGGGTTTGCTAAGTAATGCGGGACCCTATCTGCTGATAAAAAGAAAAGAGCAGCCCCACACACTCTCTCTCACACACACACACACACACACACACACACAGTCACACACACCATCTAAGCTGCTGTCTATGTTAAGTATTGAGGGACTGTGGAAGGCTCTCAGCTCATAAAGTGAAAATGTAACAAGGCAGACAACACTCCATGTAATAACTCTGACGATTGCCCTGGCTTGCAGAACTGCACACGAGAGGGTTTGTGTGTGTGTGCGTGCGTGCGTGCGCGTGTGTACGGGTTGATTGGCTGAGCGGGATGGGAAAGTGGCGGCGAGGGGGATAGGCAGTCGTCTCACCTCAAACAGAGAAAATAAAGTAGGTTTTATGTTTATTATTGGAATTCCCCATTCTGCTGCTACTGAGGCTAAATGAGCGTGGCGTACAGCACACACACACACACACACACACACACACACACACTCACACGCACACACACACTGATGTTTTGAGTGTAAATATGTGAGCATTTGACATACACATTCCCTCACTTTCACACACTCTCACACACACACAGCATGTAGATGTGATACACACAGATCCACACTCACATATTCACAGTCCAATATTTTGAGAGTAAATGAGCGTAGCTTATGACACACACATTGTGTCTTTCGCTCTGACTCACACTCATCTCCCCCCCTCTCACACACACACACACACACACACACACACACACACACACACAAAGACAGACCAATATTTTGACTGTAAATGAGCGTATAGCTTATGGCAAGCAGAAGAGACATTCACTGGAGACAATTACCATTCCTTAGTGTGTAAAGGACGCCACACACAGTCACACAAAAACAAATGCACACACAAATATGCATGCACATACACACAAATGGACTACCACCCACACACATACACACACAAACACACATAGCACAATATCTCTCCCTCGCTGTGCTGACAGGACTGTCCGTAGCAGGCCTTTGTTAGTTCTGGTTGGGCAGCCCTTATTTAATGTGTGTGTATGTGTGTGTGTGTGTGTGTGTGTGTGTGTGTGTGTGTGTGTGTGTGTGTGTGTGTGTGTGTGTGTGTGTGCGTGCGCGCACATATGTGTGTTATTTATATACCAACAACCTTTGTGAGTCTTGACAGCGACTTTCGCATGCTAGAAGCCGACTGTCTTTTCACTTTGGCCAAGTTATATTATTATATTTTAGTCCCATTCACATCAAGCTAATTATCTTTTAATAGTAATTTATTTATTTTTTTTATACTTTATTTTTTCCCTTTTTTTCAGGGTTGTTTTCGTATATGCAATTTCATTTTTATAAACCAATTTTTAAGTAATTAAGCTTAGAAACAAACACAATAAGTACACAAGACAAAACATCAGCATTCAAAATTGAAAAAAATAAATAAAGAAATAAAAATAAAGAAATAAATATAAAAAAAATAGAATAAAATAAAAATAAATTATTAATAATAACAATAATAATACAAAGACAAAGCTTCCAGGCACATGTATATGTGCATGCGTGCTAACCCATGTGTACCTATGTAGCTATATTTTTCCTTCTGTCAGAATCCATCTCTTCTCAAAACCATCCTCCATATTTCTTATTTTGTGAGTTCCCTTTTTCCATAACTTTTACTTCTTGAATCAAATTTTTCTATTTTATAAAATCTAGGGGTTTAGTTTTTTTTTTAGCTTTAATAGTAATTTAATGTATTTTCATTTTTTGAATCAAGTTTTAATCTCATAAAATCTCAAAATTCCTCCCGCGTTTTTTCATGTGTTTTATTGCTCTTTTCATCCACAGAATCCAACATGGGGCCGCCTCCAGTAAGGTACATTTATTCTAATAATAAAACCGACTCACCCTTCTTCAGCTGTTGTAATTAATGATGCAATCATATATTAATTAATTATTAATACACAATTAAACTTGAAAATATATTACATTTTGTGTGCAGGAAATAAGAGCGTACATATGTCAATATGTGATACTCATTTAATTTCAGTAGCTGCGATAGTAATAATAGGTAAGTAGTTGTATTTATTTTTCTGAGTGAAAATCATTTCTAGACCCCTACGTGATGCTTATTTAAAGTTAAAACTTGTGATGGCTCTGATGCGTAGTATTACGATCAAAAGAGCTGGATGTAACAATTCCTGAAATGTGAGATGGATACAAACATAAATCTGCAAATACCAGACGTCACCAGGTCACGTATTAAGAAAATGAAATTGATATATGTGCTGAAAATCATGTTACATAAATGTGCCGAAAATAGGAAGATATTTTCACATTAATGTTTAATATCAAGTAAATAACCAGGTTGTTTTTGTATTACAAAGTCTCACCACTAAAACCATAATAAGACAAAATAAAGGTACATACATTGTTTGTTTGTATATATTTTGATTATTATTTGATTTCATATCCCACAAGTCTTACGACATGCAAAGGATTACACAGTAGCAAAAGTGAACGTAGTAATTAAGTGAGTACATTTGATATAAGACACTGTTTTTGTTGTTGTTTTGTTCTGCCTGTGGGGCTCATCTTATATTCAAGGATTAGACATTTACATGTGCGGCAGATGTTCTCTTCGAATGAACCAAACAGCAGCTCATGTATTACAGGGTGAGTCTGTTACTTTAAGAGACTGATGTATTATGGATTGTTTGTATGTCTGCAGTTTGTCAGCCAAACTGCCCAGTAAGTCAGTCTAACCTATCAGACTGTTATTATGTGTTTTCTTATTCATTGAAAGCATATCCTGATGTCATTACCATTTAGATATGACCCATAATGTGTGTTTTTATTATGTCAAGTAGACTGTAAACCCCCCAAAATGTTTGTGGTCCCAAAGAGACAGGAGAGTGTGTGAATATGTGAAACCAAATGAAGGAACGTCTGTTTTCAGATCAGTTATTCAGGAGAAACTTTGTGATTTCCACTATTTAATGTTAATTCTCTGGTTATCTACTCTTATCTAAAAAATGTCACTATTTCAGTTTTGTTGTTTTTATACGTTTTTGTTGATTCACTTTTTCGTTAAAACCAAAAGAGCAAACAAAAAAAGGAGGGAGGGGTTCGTGGCCGATCCACATTAAATACTTTGTCTCAGTCATTATAAAACCGTAACAATACAGCTTTATAAACCCTCTGTAATGTTGAACAACGTAAGGAGAATTCTAGAAACTGTGGAACCAAATGAACAAATTACAAGTGTGAATTTTCTTCATTTGGTCATTATAGACAGCGAAATTGTGGATTTGTTGTTGTTTTCGTACTTTTTTTACAGGTTCACGTTCATAAAAATAAAAAGTTTGAAGTTTTTAAATATCACATTTTTCTCTCTTCTCTTTTCTTTCTTGCCAGGACAATCAATTATAAACTATATTTTAATTTGTAATGTTGTAGTGTATAAATAATTTGTAGTAATAATAACAATAATACTGAATAATACTGAATAATATTGATAATGTACCCACCCAGGAAAATGTAGTTGGAATAATCAGGTTGGTCTTCCCCTGCCCGGTTTAAACAGCTGTTTCTATGAGCTGATTTTGAGTGATTATTGTGACTGCTCTGATTAATAAATGTAGGCTAAATCAAATACTGCTTAGTTTATGATGACAATTTTGTTTTGTTTAACAGTTAGCACATAGGCATTGTCCAGTGTGCTCCAGGCACTGTGGATTTTTGATTAAATTTTTTTCGTGACTTTTGTGAAGGCAAATTATATCACTTTTGTGAAGGCAAATTATATCACTGGTACAGGTAATGTAATGTAAAAAACATTCCTCAGTCTAAAATAAGTTATTTTATTTTTAATATGTCAATTTATTTTTTTCTCCACAACCATCTGGCGACCTCCGGAAAATATCACGACTTTGGTTTTTATTGAAAGTGAAAGTTGAACATGCTGTTGTTCATGCCGTTGAAAAGTCTTTGTCTAGTTGATCTTATTCAATTCCAATTTTATAAAAAACATTTTAACAAAAAAAGAAAATTAAATCTTTACATTTATTTTTAAGCTCCTTTTGGCATTTGTACACACTCAAAGAAGTTAAACATGAACAAATATATAAACCTATTAAATAGCTCCTCAAGGAGAGAGAGCTTTGGCTGCTACTGCAAACAAAACATAAAAGGAAAAAAAGAATAAATATAACCGGGTCAGGGGTAGACGCAAACAAGTTACTTTTCTTCTGGAAATGAAGTGTGAAAAAACAGCAGCTGTACTGTCTTCAGATCAGATGAGCTGCATCACGGTCACCAGCTGTCTCTTCAAGGTCCAGTTCCATCTGCTGGGCCTGGTTCAGTTCACCTTTATTCTGTATTCAGTAGATTATGGGAGTCATATTCATTGATCTACAATTCGAAGAGGATTATACGGTATAACAATAGCAATAAACATCTATTCATCAGCTCAGAGAGTCTCAGACATCCAGTTTAACTCAGCTGCTGGAGCACGATGTGCTAACACTGACCATGACACTGACAAGCTCATGTTGGCGTTAGCATTAGCTGCTAATGGAAACTTTCTTCTTCAGCTTACCTTACAACTGATAAGCTCTACTAAACTTCATGATGTTCTGTTTTTATCCAAATCCTAATAAATTATAATTACAATACTAACAAACATGACAATTATGCAATCTTAAATTATGGTCAGTTATATGTAATTTGCTTGATGCTATTTGTATTCATATTTGTTATTGTTTGTGTAGTTTACATTGTTTACATACTCACCTTAGTACTTGACTGCTTGAAACTGTATCTTTCATTCATATTATATATATATATATATATATAGTACCATCATTAGTATTACTATTATTATATTTTACTTATTTTATATTACTACTATTATACTATTTTTATTATTAACCTATACTACACCTATATATTATATTATTATTAGTATCATTATTATTATTGTTATTATTATATCTTATTATATCTTCTCATATCATTTCTTACATCTTCTTGTATTATCATATTATAAAGCTATACTACTATTATACTATTACATTACACTACTGTATCATACACTATAATATACACTACTATATTCAGTACTCTTGCACTACCATTGGCACACTGTCACTTCCCTGCTGTACTTATGTTATCTTATTTTTATTTTATTTTATTTTACTTTATTCTATTTGATTTTATCTCATTGGTGTTGGATGTGTTGTTTAAGATACTGGATGCCTAAATTTCCTTCAGGATCAATAAAGTATCTATCTATCTATCTATCTATCTATCTATCTATCTATCTATCTATCTATCTATCTATCCATCTATCCATCTATCTATCTATCTATCTATCTCTATCTATTTTAAGGATAAACCTTTAAATAATGCAAATATCTTTAAATCTACAGATATTTCATTCTTTTATGGGAAAAGTGAATACAATAATTCTGTAATAAAATTCAGAATATTTGCTTTAAAATAACTTTTGTTTCTTACATTTTACAGAATACACACAGAACATTTCATCTAATTACACAGAGGACAAGGTGTCAGGAGATGATACTAAACAAACATTTGAATTGTCTTGTCGCTGTGTTACACACTCACACACACACACACACACACACACACACACACATACACACACACACAAACACAGGCGTTGTGAGTTATCACCTCTCTTACCTAATTGTGCCTGGAACACCATGTCAGGAAATAATAGCTGATTTACCAAACATTTGCATTATTCCCCTCTGCTCTCCCTCTCTGTCTCTCTCTCACACAAACACAAACACACACACACACACACACACACACACACACACACACACACACACCACATAAACACTTCTGGCCAACAAAACCCTGCCTTTCAGCCAAGCTCAGAACTGTGAATAAATCCATGGCAATGAGACATTTAGTCAAATTAACGTGTTGACTATCACTGTAACAGCTTGTGTGGGTGACAGAACAGCAGCAGTTCAGATCTGTTAGAATAACTCTGGAAGTTTATATACAGTAAAAGTTTAAATGGTATGTGCTGGATCTTTTTTTTTTTTTTTTATTATTTTACGAAAGATTTCCCTCGGCTCTCCTGGAATACATTATTCACACCAGCTGCACTTTTTGGAGCTAATGTGGTCTTGAGCTGATATTAGGAGCAATTATAATGAGTGATAATCGTGATATTTTATCTGAAATTATGTCATTAATTTTCTACCCCTACAAAAATTCATGTAAAAAACCACATTCGGAAAAGGTTTTACATGTGGACATTTTCCTTAATATTGTAGGCTTAAAATATGAACATTTTTGTTTATTGTATTTTTTTGTGAACTTTACAACATTAGATTTGACAATATGTTTTTCGCAGGGAAACACTACTGCTTATTTTAAATCACAAAAAATATACTTTGTCTAATACTGCATGGCTTTATGTTTGCTATTTGCGTTGTTAGGCTTCGGCATCTGAGGCTACAGCCCTGAATGTTCTATGAATAACCCCGGGTCTCTTCATCTGTCATAAATTCCGCAAAAATTATTATGTCATCGATCAAAAACTCAAGTACGATTCACGTGTCGTCTTTGTGTCAGTCAAGCAGCAGATACTTCACACTACTTGGCATGCACACATTTTGTGTGAATGCTTCTCAAAGTCACACTGGAGAAAGTGAAAGACAGACAGACAGACAGACTGACAGACAGCAGATGATAGAGAAGTTGGCAGAGGAGGTTGCTCCTCCTCTATTTTTGAGAGGCAAGATGGAGAGCAAAATATAAAAAAGAGTAATTGGTTGAAATAAACCATCATCAAATCTCAGTATCATTTATAAAATTATTTTTCTTTCTTCTTTGTAAAAAATAAATTTTTCAAATCCTGATTTGGGGCCTCGCAGGTGCTGCAGTGCAGGGTTAATGTTAGCCCGCTACACAGAGTAGCATGTAGCCCGTTCTCTTCCATGATATAGCCTAGCTTGTTAGCTAAGCTTGTTAGCCTTAGCTAGCTAGCTTGGTAGCTTTGAGGTAGTTGGGCGTGTTTCAGCAACCCGGCTTCAGGACATCCATGCTCCACCTCTTTGCCCATTTTTGGATTAGCTACAAACATCACTGCCAAGATGGCGATGGCCGGAGCCGCCGGGAGCCACCCACGTTGAGCTTCAGTTTTTCTCTTCAGAAACCTACGGGTGACGTCACAGATGCTACGTCCATATTTTATACATTCAATGCTAAAGCCCCATCATCCTTGGCTCGGCTCTCCCAAGCTGGCACATGCTGTCAATTCAGGTGCGGATATCTAACTGACATGGGGGGCTAATTAGATATAATTGTGGCTGTGGAACCTGATGTTTTTTTATTTTTGGGGTCCATGTTAACAGGTTAGAGCCGCGTGAGCAGCGCAGCTCGGCTGCATGTCAGAGATTCGAGGTCTTGCCTATTTTTACTGCAAGCAGCGCGGTTCAAAGCAACAACAGACAGTGAAAATGATGGTTTGACAGTATATTGAAAGAAACAAATCACCGGCACTCACAGATAAAGAGTCTTTTAGGTTTATTCTGGGCAATTAAAACAAACGCGTTTCAGCTATAAACATATAACCTTTATAGCTGAAACAAGTTCGTTTTAATTGCCCAGAATAGGGCAATAAGACTCTTTATCTGTGAGTGCCGTTGATTTGTTTCTTTTGTTCTCACCACTACCTGGCACACGATACTGTTCGAGATTTGGAGACGTGCTCGCTGCTATTTTCTTTTTTGACAGTATATTGACATCATACCAGCTACATTACTACAGTTTCAATGTCTGTATCAGTAGAATATGTCACGGACATTAAAAAAAGTAACTATTTATTTTTAAATCAACACTTCCTGCTTTCATTTCAAAATAAAAGCCCTCAAGCGTTTTTTTTCTGTGCACAGAATTCCTTCATTTGTTAACACGAGGCTTTTATTCTGAAATATTTGCAGGACAGTGTTGTAGGAAATGCAGTGACTTGCATGGCTCCATGCATGAATAAAGTACGGGGTTTTAATTGTGGATTATTACTATTATTTATAAATAAGCACACATTTATTAACCTTTTTTTGTCTAAAATAAATACAAATGACATTTATAATGAAATAAAATGGCCATTATGAAAGGCAAACTCTGTGGACGGAAAGGGCTGACAGCAGCAGCCCAGCAAAAGAAATGCTGTCGGTGTGGACAACCCATTCGTGGGAAGCGCAGCAATTCAATGAAGCTTTTCTTTAGCTGTATAACCGCATTGTTTCTGTTGTCCAACACATTTCAGTGATGGGTTCCCTGTACAAGTTCAACTATATATGTTTATCTCCCATGTTCTGCTATTGTAAGTTGCAGTATTTATGTTTTAATTATACAAAAATTACAATTATATTGCAATATTGACAACATTCTACTGTTTACTTTATTTAATTACAATTTTATTTTAGTTTAACTATTGAATATTTTGGAATTTTAAAAAATGTAGCATTCCATGTTTATTTGTGTATTTTTTTGCCATTTATGAGTTTGTGTCAGTTTAAAATATGCAAAAACTCAAAGTCATACAAGTTGTGTATATTCTAGAGAACCACTGTGTACGCATGGGATATACAGTATGTGTGTGTGTGTGTGTGTGTGTGTGTGTGTGTGTGTGTGTGTGTGTGTGCCGGCTGCTGTGTGGTGAGGAGAGCTTGTTATACCCTGACAGGGCGAGACTGTTGGAGTGAAATGCATGATGGGATTCTGTGATGAGCAGGAAGAGTTTGAATAAACATGGTTGATTTCAGCTCACCCCAGTGTGTGTGCATGTGTGTGTGTGTGTGTGTGTGCGTGTGTGTGTGACCATCAGGCCTGTCTGTTTGTGCTGTGTTCACTGAAGCTTTTTATTGAAGCCCTCATGAATCTTTTTCCTTCTCAAATATTCAGTCCTTCCCTCACTCTGTCCTCCTTCCTCTCCTTGCTGACTTCTCAGCTTCATCTTCTTCTCTCTTGCTGACACCCTCTTCAGACTGCATCACTTATTCCCTCTTATTTCCAACTCCTCCTCCACCACTATCTCCATCATTCTCTCTCTTGGTTTTGTGTCTTTGTCTTCCTTCTTTCGTTGAGATAGTCTTATTTTTTTTTCACTTAATGAGAATGAGAGACAGAGAGATGTGGCTCACTTGCAGCTCCTCTGCTGTCACTAAGCTTGGATTAGCCTGTGCGACGCAAGGACAACTGTTGCATCAAGTTTTATATGTTTTATGTTGCACTTATTTATTTTAATCAAGTTTTGAAAAAATGCCATTTGCAAATACCATATCTGTAAAACATTAAATGCATTTCATTGGTTTTCCCAATAAGCTGCTTGAAGCATGATTCACTTTTTTATGGTTATGTTTCGGCACTCACAGCACTTGGCTTAGGTAAGGAAAGATCACGGTGAATTGACAAAGTAACTTGAAGCTAGGGGTGGGCGATATGACCAAAAATGTGTATCACTGTATTTTTTTGAGTTTTTGCGGTGACGGTATTATATCACGGTATTACAGAATGTAAAGGGATACTCCACTCAAAACATGATTCTACCTCTTTTCTGTCTATTGGCAATGTAAGGGGACATATCTGAAGAAAGAAAAAATATATATTTTTTTAAAACTGATGTGTTTATTGGCTCCAAATTAAAACTGAGTTATAGGCCTCAATGTGTTTTGGGAGGAGTAACCTGCCTCATAATGTAAATGTAATGTGATTCATTCAGAGTTAATGATAACAGTCATGCTGTTGTTTCAGTTGTGAGTGAACTGTAGCTGACTGTCGAGCAACCTGGATCTCAGCAATAAAGAATATTAGGAAAAAAAAATTGTTTTTTCACATATTTAGCCTGTTTTTCACCTCTTTTCGCCACAGCCAAACTGGGAATTACATTACATTTAAAAAAAATTAACATCTTTGAAGAACTGAAACGTGCCGCGCTGCTCAACCGGTCTGTGTGGCTGCTCTAACCTGTTAATATGGGCACTGAAATGAAAAGTAAAAGGTTCCGCAACGAAATGGAACGGCGGTAGCCTGTACGTAACCATAGACATCCTGTGTTGGTGTGACGTAGTTTATCGGGTGTTGTATCTCCGTCCTGTGTGTGTGAGTGCTAAATCAAAACGTGTGTGTGTTTATCACGGTCATGACGGTATTGCAAAATCTATGTCGTGGCCGAACATGACACCGGTGATGGTGATGAAACTGGTATACCGCCCACCCATACTTGAAGCATGAGACAGCGTGTTAAAAAAAGTAAAACTGTATCAAATCAATATTACATTAGTTGGGAAGCATGTTTCCCTTTCTAACAATCAACATTTAAAATTTGATTTCAGCACATTGAATTTTACATTGATCATAGATTTCAAGATTTCAAATATAGATTTTAATGAGTTGAATTATTACAAATTGCTGAATGGAAATAACACAGAATGTCAATAATAATATGTTTCTTCAAAATACACGTTAATCCATCAGTTGCTCTTCCTGATCCCACTTACATCTAGTTTAAGTAAAATGGAGTAAATATGGCAGTTCTGTGTGCCAGAACACCGTCAAAGAAAAGGTTTGATGATAAGCTGAGCAGCCAAACAACAAGAAAGCTAGCGTCCCCGATGTTTATGTGTGTCACAAAGACAGACGTTTTATGTAGTATTTGTACAACATGACCATTTAACCATTTCCACTGTGCTGCCCACTCTTAATAAATATAGAGAGTTTTATTAATATGAGTAAGGTAGAACTCCAATACTCCTCTACTCAGTCTGACAGATGGCCGTGACTGGATGCAAGAGGAGAGGTCAATGAGAAGACGGTGGATTCAAATTAGCAGCCTCAACTGAAAAACAGTGAATTAATGTGGTGCTTGCAAGATAGAAAATAAGTTAAGAAAAAAGGAGTCCACAGAAAAAGTAGAGAATACAAGCTTTAATTCGCCTCTCAGTTGTAACTTACTCTCTACAAGATTGTCAGTACATTCCAAAACTATTATTAGTTTTACAAAAATGATTCATATGACAGTATCTCTCTCTCTCTCTCTCTCTCTCTCTCTCTCTCTCTCTCTCTCTCAACCCAACCGGTCGAGGCAGATGGCCGCCCACCCAGCGCCTGGTTCTGCCCGAGGTTTCTACCAGCTAAGGGGGAGTTTTTTCTTGTCACTGTCACATAACAATGCATGCTCATGAGGGGATCTCTTGTTGGCTCTCTAGATTATAGAGTGCAGTCTAGACTGGCTCTATATAAAAAGATTGAGATTGAGATTACTTCTGTTATGATTTGATGCTATTTAAAAATAAATTGAACTGAATTTATTAGGTTTTCTCGGCACACAGGACAAAGTGTAAACATGAGGCTTCATTTCATGAGGCGCACACACACACACACACACACACACACACACACAGATCTCTTCAAAATCACAAAGCACCTTTCATGTATGTAGTTTTGACTCATTCACTTTGCTCTACAATTTCACATCTAAGACAAATCGAAATGTTGATAAAAAATATGTTTATTGTGGATAAGACAGAGTCTGTAACAGCTTAGATTAATGTGGTTCAACAATAATGTCTCTTCGTGCAACTGAATGTAACCCAGGCTTTGCCAAAACGTTAATAGACCCACTGAAGTTTGCTGCTGACAGCTGTTTGTATGATTCTTTCCTCTGAGTATATAAAACATCTGTATCCATCACACAGCAGCAGGAGCAGTTTGTGCTTCTCCAGAGGTGCAGTGTGCATTTACACATGTGGCACAGCAGCAGTAACTTCATTAACTTAATGAACTAAAAGACAACACCGTATCATTATTTCTTTGTCCTGAACTCAACTACGGGTGAAAGTGGGTAGTTCGCCCTGGGGGGTAGTTGACAGTTTTCGGTCCACCTGAGCTGCCCGTGTTTGGACCGAGAGAAAACAGAGAAGCCATGCAGGGCAAAAACTTGAAACTGGAGGCTATTCTAACCTCTAAAACCACAGTTGGATTCCCTTTTAATGTCCCTTTAAATGTCTTCAAACTCCAGATATTGAATCAAACTATCTAATGTGTGTCTGTTATTGAGACTTTGAGTATGATATATTGCATTTCAATAAGCAGTAAAAGGTTATTGCCCTCATCCTCCGCCTGACTTCAGATCTGCTCAAAGGAATATTCCAGAAGAAAATTAATGTGCTAATTTATATATATATATATATATATATATATATATATATATGAGAGAGAGAGAGAGAGAATGTAAGCTTCATAATATTATGATCACAAATAAACCAGCTGATATTTGGATGTGACTGTGGGAGATATCTATTTTCAATAGAAGAATTGTCTCTACACGATATCTCGGCCATGATATATTACAGCTAAAGATAAGCCAGCCAAAGGTTATTGCCCTGACACTCCCGTCATGATTTATATTGTTAAATTTCCTCTCACTCGAACTAAAAAGAAATTATAATAACAGCAAATGATAAACGTTATTATCCTTTCAAGTGGTGCCATGTGTGAGGGGAGGCAGCGCTATTCTGCCAGTGCCAAATGTGTCAGTGAAGGAATGGCGAGGGGTTATGAATCTCAGCTTAAGTTCAATCAGGAAAACTATGGCCGTATTCAAAACTGCCGACTACATACTACTGACGAACGCAGTATACAGAGCTTTAGCCTTTAAACCAGCTCTTGAAGCACTGGACAAAAAAACTGAACTTGTACCACTATTGCAATATTATCGAACAATACAACTTATTGAGCTTTGAATTTTTTGTTTATAACCAGTGTTTGTGTACTTGACAAAAGTTAGTCAAACTGCTTTTTCCTTTGAAGTGGTTACGTCCGGTTACGTCTCCAGTCTGATATGGAGCACACAGCTGATATGTACATGGTTTGTTTACATGACGTAGGACAGAAGTGCATATTTAACGCATTTAGTGTGGACAGAGAGCGTCCGATGCTACGTGACGAGGCGCGATAGTCGGACGCTCGCATCCAGTTAGAACACGTTGTAAGACTAAGTTTCCAGCTTTGGGGTTACTTGATTGTTATTGAAATCACATCACTAGGACTTTTTTCACAGCAGCCAAGCAGCTAAATAGAATTCAGCAATCATTAATTTCTTAGTCTGAATGATTATTAATAATAAGGCATATAATATGCTTTGTGTCCAAATAATCAAACATATTTTAAGAATAGTGATATTATATTATTGGCTAAATGTATGCAGTTAATAGCTTAACAAATGTCATAATAAAGCAATGTTTGGGTTATGTACAATTACAGATATAAAAGGTTTATGTCAAAGACATTTTGAATGTATTTATTGTAATATTAATTACATGAAAACACAAATTTGATTTTTGGGAGAACTTAATGTAAGAGATAACTTAATCAGTCTGTTAATCTGTTAATCAAGGGTAATCTGTTAATAAGATTTCCTCAAGTAAACATGACTGATAGACAAAAGTGAAGAGAGAAGACAGAGGGGTAGAAAACCAGACAGACAAATAATTGGCCGAAAAATGGGCAAAGCTGTTGTGAGGAGATGCGAGAGGTAATTAAAAAGAAAAGAAGAGGAAGAGAGAGTGAGTGATGCAGGATAAGGTTGATGGCCTCTCCCTGGTTGTAAATGTGGTTTGATTTGGTGATTTATTCATGGTGTTGATTTATTCAACTGCAGTGCAAAACATCGCCCTCCGACTGCTTCTCTATCAATAATACAATGCTTCTAGAGACAGGCAAGTGTATGTGTGTGTGTGAGAGAGTCTGTATTTGTGTGTGTGTGAAAATGAGTCCCATCATGCATATACCAGTAAGATGAGACCAGCTATCCTGAAACCACCCTGAGAGCCGAGGAGTTTTCATTTACAGTAAAACAACTGCAACTTTTTTTCTGGCCTCCAGTGTTTCAGCTTCAGCTTCTGACAAATAAAGTCTTCCAGCAAAAGCAGCTCCACAGATTTATGGCTCCATCCTCGAGGGTGTCGTGAGAGAATTGTTGAAGCTCACACACTCAGAAACCTCCTATGACATTTGGAATCATATTTATAACTGCAGCAAGTCAAAGTAGAGAGTGACGAGTCACCAAATTCGTGACCAAATTACACCGCAAGCGTCAATCAACCCTGAGTCATTTCCAGTGTTCCTTTCAGCTTCTCAGTGACTGATGGTCACCAGGCTTTTTGGGTGTCCATTCACTGAAAACAAGAGCTCTTTTTCAGCACATGCCCTAATGTTATACTACTCTTTTCTTTTTTTGACTTTGAAAAAAATGTATTTCTTGGATTTGAGGATCGGCTGCACAGTGGTGCAGTGGTTAGCACATCAAGAGGGTCGCAGGTTCTGATCCGGCTTGGAGCACTTCTGTGTGGAGTTTGCATGTTCTCCCTGTGTTAGCGTGGGTTTTCTCCGGGTTCTCAGGTTTCCTCCCACAGTCCAAAGACATGCAGGTTAATTGTTGACTCTAAATGTCCCGTAGCTGTGAATGTGAGTGCGAATGGTTGTCTATCTCTATGTGTCAGCCCTGTGATAGTCTGGAGACCTGTCCAGGGTGAACCCCGCCTTCGCCCAATGTCAGCTCGGCTTCAGCCCCCCCGCGACCCTGAATAGGATAAGTGGTTACAGATAATGGATGGATGGATTTGAGGATGTGCCTGGCGTCAAGTTTTCTATGAGCACGGCTGTGGGACTCCAGGTTTGAACTGACTGTGTCCTTTAAGGGTGGGTCCATTATTTATTTTTAAATATTTTTTCAGGTTTTTATATCATTCTGTAGCTTCCCAGTGGTGTTTGTAAAGTATTAAAATCTGTCAGTCAGTTAGTCAGCACGCTCCCAGTATGTCTTTAGCAGACGGGAGTACAGGCACAGAAGCTAGACTGCCTACGTGAGCAGTGCGTGACGGCTGCCTTGCTGAACTGCTGCGTATTTCACGCGTGTGTTGTCCACACCGGCAGCGTTTCTGCTGCTGTCAGCCCTTTCTTTCTACATAGAGTTTACCTTTCATAATGGCCATTTAATTTCATTATAAATGTCATTTATATTTATTTTAGACAGAAAAAGGTTAAGAAGTGTGTGGTAATTTGTAAATAATAGTAATAATCCACAATTAAAACCCTGTACTTTATTCATTCATGGAGCCCTGCAAGTCACTGCATTTCATACAACACTGCCCTGCAAATATTTCAGAATAAAAGCCTCATGTTAACAAATGAAGGAATTCTGTCCACAGAAAAAAACAAACGCTAGAGCACTTTTATTTTGAAACGGAAGCAGGAAGTGTTGATTTAAAAATGAATCTTTACTTTTCTTCATGTCCGTGACATATTCTACAGATAGCCTACAGACATTTAAAGTGTAGTAATGTTGCTGGTATGATGTCAATATACAGTCAAACGATCACTTTCACTGTCTGTGACATATTCTACAGATATCTAGACATTGAAAGTGTAGTAATGTTGCTGGTATGATGTCAATATGTTAATATCCCTCTCTTCAAAGCCACCACACTACATTCAAAACAGTAACTTCGCAGAAGAGTGCAGTATACCTACAACCCCACTTCAAAATATCTAACCTTTTCAGTTATTTGCAAACTTAGCACAGCTAACGTTGATTCAGCTAGTGCTAGCGTTCACATAATTCATAACCTTATTGATTAGCTCACTTTGGTAGACTACGTCACTGCTTTTGCTAATGGCTGAGTCGGCGTTTCCATTTGAAAAGCCCGGAAAAGAACGCAGATGGACTCAACCTTTAAAGATCTAAAGTATATCATAATAAACTTTGACTTGACACATCCCTTTGCTTCTGTTAGAGATTATTTTAGGATTATACTGATCGTACTAGCTGTGGAGGCCCTTACTGCTCCATCTCAGGCTTAAAAAAAAAAAAAAAATTACATTTTTGGTCACTTCTTACAACTTACACTTACTATGTTTTCTCTAATTTTAATTATTATAAGCCTAGTAGTCTTCATTTTGTGATGTCTTTTTTTTTCTATTTAATCTATTCTTGTAGTTTAGTTTGCAGTCAAACTTGACTCATGTCAAATCCCATCATGTTGCTGTGTGTGTGTGGGTGTGTGTGTGTGTGTGTGTGTGTGTGTGTGTGTGTGTGTGTGTGTGTATTAGAGAAACAGAGTGATGGGATTACTCTTGTTATGTGGGATCAGATGTGCTCTGTTTGTCTGCTTTGTGTCAGTGAGAGAAGCTGGTCCCAGTCAAAATGTGGGATCAGTGTCAGGATCAGTGAGAATCTCCGGCAGCTACGACAAACACAGCATGTGGGTATCAGACATGGCCAACTTCCCATTGAATTATTTCTGTATGCTGTTGTGTGTGTGTTGATGTTTGCACTGGTGGATATGTGGTATTTGTCTGTCTACTAGTCTCTGTAAGCTTCCCTCTTAGTATTTGTCACTGTGTTAGTGTGTGTACACTGGATATCTCTGCTTTGTGTGTAAATCTGTCACTGTCTGTTGTCAGAGAAAGAGAGAGCGACCCCAGCTTGACCAGACACTACCTAGAGAGAGAGAAACATTCATTCACTGAGCGGTAACATATTGCAATGTTCCCTAATACCACTTTCACACCAATGACCAGGGTTGGATCAGGGTTATCTGACCCTGGTCCAACCTTCCTTTTGTCAAGGGGTTACACCTCTGGAGGATTACAGAGAGAGGAGATGATAGTGGCATCATCAATTTGAGCAAAAACAGAAAACGTTACATTCAGATGTTCGTTCGTTCGTGACCCCAAAACGTTTTCATCCCAACTGGTCACATGCCGCCGCTTTGTCACGCCCCTTGGCGTCACCAGACCGCTATAGTTACCCTTGGCGTCACTTAAAGGGACTATATGTATTTTCTTACACGTATAAATCATACCGGGTCAGTGTCCCATGCACGCTCGAATGTGGGTACGGGAGCGCGCAGACTCCAACACAAACTACACGGAAGCACCAAAACTGCAAAGTTATATCTAGTGAAACCCGTCTTGCAAAACAGTGTTGGCTCTTCCTGCTTCGCCCCCCCCCAGCCGCGGTCGGAGGATGCAAGGGAGACCGTAACTTTTGTCTCCAGGGATGGAGTCTCTACTCTGCTCCAGCCTGCTCCTGCTGTCTGCTCCTGCCTGCTTGCACATCGCGCTCGTTCTCACCCGCTCGGCTCGCTCCAACTCCACGTGCACGCGCGCACACTACACACTGCAGAAGAGTTAGTTTAGCTCTGAGAATATCTAGTGAAAGTGCAGTGGACGTTTGTGCAGAAATAAATGCTGCCGCTCCTCCAGACCAACAGAGGTTTCCCGTGTCTTGTGAAGTAACGGGGCTCCGTAGCGAGTTACGTTCTTAACTGCTTCAGCCTGCCGACCGGGGATATTGTGTGTTAGCTGACGTGTTTCGCCTCACTGTTTAGACCGGTGCTCGTTCATGTCTATGTAGAGCGAGCACAAGCGCGTGCGCGAGCAACAGGACGCTGACTTTCGTTGACATTGCTGCCATAGGTGTCGCTGTTAACAAGCAATTTCTGATTCTTACATATAGTCCCTTTAAGGTTTAGGCAACAAAACCACTATAATTAGGTTTAAAAAAGAAATACATGGTTGGGCTTAAAACTACTACGTTTGTACAGTGAAAATGACACTGAACGATGTGAACACGGGACGCAAACAAAAGGCTGATTGTAACGTGATGCACAGGACACGAACAGCGGTCTCCTGGATGAAAGCCTTTAGCCTGGATGAAAGCTCTGTGTTTGTCCTCTGATAGTGCTGAATACCACCCAACACATTTGGGAGTCGATTATAAATAGATGGGAGGATTAAAATGTTTGCATCTCTGCCTCTTCCCTCTTCTATCCCTCTATCACCTGTCCTCTATCCATCCAAAATTACTTTTCCCTTTCTCCTCCTCTCTGTTGGAATACCTACTTCCTACTTTTCTTTCACCAACACTCTTCCTTTTTGAGGATGATGCCATAGCAAAACAAGTGCGATGTCTTTCCCATTTCCTCTGCTCCTTGTCCCCTCGATTGTCAACCCCTCTATTTCTGCTTAAGTAGCCTTTGCTATCTTTCCCTGTTTTATCTCTCTTTTCTCTCCCTCTCTTTCTCTTGCCAGTGATTGTCTGTCTTGCTGTGCACCAGATAAGAGCTTTTTACGGCACAAATGACAAGCACACAGGAGGGGGTTCATTCCATTCGCAAACAATGATCTGTAAAGACACACTGTTTGAGATGTAAAACAAGCACTCTGCTGAGACCGCCTGGGCAGACCTGGAATAGACAATTCAACGCACCACTTACCGACCCATTCAGCCAATTTGTACTTAGAGAGAATATGCACAAGGTGGAGGGACTATAAGCAAAAAGCATTACAACAAAAAAAGTTCTATATAGCACAAGGAAATTGTTCCATAGGAGCAACTTGAATCATGGGGCTGCAAAAGAGAGGTTCGAGGCCTATAGAAAATAAGAGGTTTCTCTCACAAGTTCAAAAGTCAGAGCCCAAAAGAGTCCAACACGGACTCATAAACTGAGTGATGACCTGATGCAACAATTTACATAAGATACAAATGTACAGGCACTTTTCAGCTTTGTACATAATGCAAATAGATGTTAGTCACGGTGATTTCAGTTATCAGGTTGTCCCCATTATTGGAGTGTCTCATTTGGGCCGTACAGTAGTCATAGATGCTCAAACAAACGGCTTCATCCTAAGCAAGTATTAAATATAGAAACATATAATATATATAACAAGGTAGTAGGTCATAAGCTGCAATAGATACAATGGCTAAACAAACACAGCACCTAAAGACACAAAAATAATATTTTTATAAGTTAAATAATACGATTTTGATGCCAAATAACAGGCTCTAATGGCATTGAATGCCTAGAAGAGTCACTAATGTAAAGGAACACATTTCTTTATCTAATTGCGGGGACTCTCCCAATTCCCTTTCACCGAATATACAAGAGTCAAATTAAGGCACTGCGTCATGATGACACCAGCGCCAACTGCCTCGCTCCCTCTTCAGCCTCATCCTGCTTCCACACCAAATGCACAAATATGACATCTCACAGAGCAAGACCCCTCCTGAGAATGTGAGTTAGCGATAGCCACGTGCACTGCCAAGATTTTTTGCCAGGTTTTGCCAAAGTTGAACTAAATTGAACTCTTTGACCTCCAAATACACTGAACTCACTATTAGCCCAAGCCCTGCAGGAAGTGTGCTGGGTTTTGAAGCAAATTTTACATAGTGGCTAAACGGCGGTACGACAACTTCCGTGTCCATCACGTGATGCCGTTGGCACCAAAAAGACTTTTACCCCTAGACTTACATTTGGAATGAGATGTCTGTAAATCAGCAGATATTTTTTTTTTTGATTTACAAACTCTTGAATAGCTCTTATTTAAATCACTAGGTCCTAAAAGTTGTAAAATGCGCTAATAGCCAAATACAGTTATTTTCCTTCCTCCGTTCATGTGAATGAGACCCAGACCGAGGCTGGAGCGACGGCTGGGAGGTGGAGTTAAAGGAAGTGCTATGGATGCAGAAGATCACCGATGATCTGGGTAATTTTATACTCGGAAGTCAAGCTTTTTTTGCTTCATGCACCACTGAACAACTTTCATAGGAATGAACGGGGCCAGTTCTCTTTATACATCCATGTGTTAGCCCGGATTCTATATCTAATTAATCAATTCAATTACAATGTACATGAATGATTTAATGTGATTACTATAAAATGTAAGTATATTCTGCTAATTTGTAAACTTTAAGATAAATGGCTTAAAATGATTAAAGGAATGGTTGGTAAAGATTTTAGAATTTTTTTTTTGTTATATTACAGTAATTGAAATTCTCATTACATCCCAACAGCAATCAATACATCAAATGCTCTGACAAAAAAAAAAGAAAAAACTCCAGTATCTGTGGCTGTTGTAAGACTGTAATAAACCCGTCCAATCATTTCAGCGACCTGCCGCACGCTCTACCCGTGCACTCATTGTGTGTCACCAGAGTCTTCCATAAGCTGAAGCTGATTCTGTTAGATGATTTAAAGAACAAGAAATCAGGTGTGAAACAAAACTCCAAATGGCAGTGGAGCTTTAAGACTCTTGAAATTTGAATGAAAATGCTCTCTAGTCTTTGACATGACCACATACCTTTCCCATATATATAAAGTATGCAGGTTTTTTAATCCCACTAAAAATAGGCGATAGGCTCCTTTCCCATTGCCAGTAGATAAGTATGCCTTTCGTTTTTTTTGGCGTGTGATGTTCGACGTCACGAACGCACCAGAAAACGGTTGGTAAACAGTGGAAAGCAGCATGGAGGCCAGTGAAAATGTTACTGTGGTTACTTCTTTTTTATATCCATTACAGCGAGTTCACAGAGGGAACGGTAGCACCGCAAAGCGCCTGCCCTATGTTAATCGCCGTGCAAGCTGAAGCCTGGTGGTTCACAGCAGAAGTGCATTGCTCCGCACCGGTCAACAAGCGATTCTGCTCCTCTGCTGTTTACTAGAGCTCTCTCTTCCTCTCTCTCTATCTCTCTCTCTCTCTCTCTCTCTCTCTCTCTGTCTGCTTTTGTGTGTGTGTGTGTGTAGTGTGTCTGCTCGTCTCTCTCACTCTCTGTTTAGACACAACTGACAAATATGTGGAATAAGTACGTCATTTAAAACCCATGATCACAAACAGCAGTGACACGAGGCTGTTTCTAATAAATATAGTGGATGGATTTTGAACTTTGATTGTGGGGGAGGGACTGGGAGGGGATCAGAGGAATCTAAACACCGGGAGAACAGCAGGGAGGGGGGGGGGGGGGGGGGGGTCAAAGGGGTTGGTGGGATGCATATTTTATCATCCTATCAGAATCAGATAATTTATATCACATATAATATATCATTCATATCGTTTGTAGTAGATTATCAGTGTGTTTTCTTGCCAGATTCGCTCGCAGCACGCAGAGAAAACAGACCAGGCACCGAAATAATCGCTGAAGAGCTCCGTGGCACGTCCTATGTGCATTGATTGACATGGGCAATGAATGGATGGGGGCAGCGCTTCTCCGAAAATCGCAGCGCTTTTGCAGCCTATGTGAACCCACCATTTCTTATCCAGTCAGGGTCAGCCCTGTGTTCACTCAGCCCTATGTTGGTTGGGTTTAGGCATGAGGAGTGAGATGGGCATCATGGTTAGCCAATCGGAGGCAGAGCCATGGGGTTCCAGAAAAAAGGCCGTTTGAACAATGACATGGCACCGGTGGAGGTCCTGATCTGAAGGAACATACGGCTGAGGGAACATACAGTAGATACGCTCCCATTCAGTCTCTATTCAAACTCAGTGCCGACTAATTTGGAACGATGTTCAGGCGATGCTTGGATGGAGACGGATGAAATTTGTGGCTGAGATGACAAAGAAAGCACCAGAAAATGGGCGATAAATAGCGTGTCCACCCAGGTGTCATGTTTCCATCACTGCCAACTGGAGCTGGAGCCGATAAATACCCGTGACGACAGCAGAGTCTGGTTGAAACCTTTCCCACTGAAGAAAAAAAGCCAGATGTTAGCAGGTGTTTGTGGGTTTTTTTGTCCAGTGGGAAAGGGGCTTCACTGAGCCAGTTCACGTTGACATCCAGGTAGCTTCCTTTCGGACTTCTGGATAGCCCACGCTGTGTGGGTTTGTGAATGGTGGTGGGCGGATCGATCCAAAAATATTGATACTACCGATACCTATGTCTCGTTTTGAAGATTGATTCTGGCGTCGATAGGATCGATACAAAAAAAGGGATCAGTTTCTCTCTTCTACACCCATTTGTACCTCATCAAAGACAAGAACTGTCAGTGCAAACAATGACCTGTTGTACCGTTTGCTTCTCACTGCCTTTGTGATGTTGTGTGCATTCAAACAGCGGCGCGGCGCTCACTCTGACTAGTTACTCTGACTCGTTACTCTGACTCGTTACTCCGACAGACACATGAAGGCTGAAGAAAGGAGCGTGTTTGGAGCTATTTCACAGCTGTGAGTGATAGTTAAAAAAAAAAAAAATTGTATGTAAAATTTGTTCATGTTTGCACATTCAGTTTAAAATAAGAAAAAGCAACATATTTTTGTTATTTACTTTAAAAAGTGTCCTGTTTTTAACATGCATGTGATAAGTGATTAACGGTGGAAAGCAACATGAAAGTACATAAACCGCTTTTAATTATAAAAAGTATTGTCTTGGTATCGGCGATTTTGGCCCTGTATTACTTGGTATCGGATCGAAACTAAATTTTGTGGCATCGCCCACCACGAGATGTGATAGCATGGCACAGTTTAACACGGCACATGAGGGCAATACTGAACCAGCGGATGCACAAAAGTAAAAGGAGAGGCCTGAAGCCATATGCATTTCTGCCCCCGGCATAGGGTAATATAGAATATATAATATATATTAAAATATATAATATTGTATTATTATATATATATATATATATATTATTATATAATATATAGTAGCATAGTGTGACATCGGTATGTATCATTCTAAGTGCTGTTTCTGTGGCCTTGGAATCTGTTCCTACATACACACACACATACATACAGTTATACCGACTATGTAAATAGCTTGAATTGGTATGCATTGGAAGGTGAAAAGAGAGATTTCCTCGCAAGATTGTGAGTGGAAAGAAAAGAAGTACACTTCGCCACCAAATGAAACCCGTGTGTGTTTTTGTGCGAGTGTGTGTGAGTGTGTGGTCCTCGGCGTCTGTTTTGCCTCCTTGGAAATGAGCTCTTTTTCAATAGTGAGAATGCGCTATAGAGGTGTGAAGTGCCACCTCTTTCCATTCAGAAGAAGTTTCCGCTTGTCTGCCTCCTGGATATTGTTCTCTTTCTCTCATGCTCCCTCCATCCCCCTCCCGTTTGTCTCTCACTTCCTCCCTCCCTCTCTTCGTTTAACTGGCTCTTGTTTTTTTCTTTCTCTCCTTCATTTCTGTTTTAGCCTTTGTTTCCCTCTGCATCATATCTGTCTTTACATCGCCCTACTTACCACCCCTTCTCTCTCTTTTTCTCACCCCGTCTGTCTTTTACTCCATCCCTCTGTCCTTCACTTCCCCTCCTCGACACAACAGCACACAGGTTGGAGGAGTTAATGATGTGCTTGTTCTTGGATCTGCCTCGACTGCATATTCACCACAATATTTACCATATTATTATTTATTTACTGGGATGTTTTACATATCGCAGAATCTCCAAATCATCTCCTGTATTTGCATTTTCAGTTTTTTTTATCTTTAGAATAGAAATGTGCTGACTTGTTCCACTGTTAAACTCACGGCCAGTAGCCAGGGTGAGAGCGTCAGCTAAATAACTAAATTGTACAGTTAAGGTGCAAATCCTTTTTACAATGTTTAGGGGGGTGTTCTTTATAATTGTTTGAAGGCAGGTTATACAGTTTGTACCCATGCATATGTATGCAAGCCTTGTTGTGTGAATGCTGATTCAGCAGCATGTGTGAATGCTGTTCAGCAGCGTACATTCTTTTGTACGTTTTTGTGGACTTTAAAGTGGCAATCCTTAAAATTTCAGTCCTGGTTGATTTAGAATTTATATTTAAGTGAAAACAATAGAATTGTGCTCAGAGTTTAGTAGTCTGGTGTCTCTTTGTTGATACATACATACATACATGTTTCTTTGTACATGAGCTTCAAGTTTTCTGAACTGTGTGCATAGTTCAATTTTTTGAGCGTATACAATGGAGAAAAACTGTAATAGAGCATTTTTTTTTCAGGAATGTCACCACAGACACTCATTCATAATACTGCAAATATATAAATATTGCAATAGCAATACTTTGATCAGTGGGCCATAAACTCAATCACCAAGGTCTTACCTTGTTTGGCTATTAGATTAACAGACATTTATTTAAATGAAAATCTGAAATCCACTTTAACTACTCCTGCATACTTTCAGCTACAGAAACCATTCAAATATCAAAATATTCAGCTCTTAAAGGACATTCCTGATAGATTTTTTCTTTAAAATATTATAATGTTTTCACAATTTTTTACAATGTAACTCAATGGGGAAAATCTTCAAATCCTCTTAAACATACTCCATTTTGACATGCTACTGCTTCCGTATACTTTCAGTTGCAAGCTTCATTTAAACTTTAAATGGGTTACAAGACCTTGAACTATTGAGGTATAAATAAGATTTTTGATTTCTTTTACAGCTTTTTTCATTATCACAGTTTAAGTTTGATGCTGTTTCCAGACTTTTTCTGAGTTTATATCACTGTGTGATGTGACTCACACTAACCCCCTCTGCCTTTCTGCTTTTACAATATTTTATGCCTTCAAACATTGTAGGTTCCACAACTTCCACCTCTCACACACAATTAATAGATTAAACCGTAGATATGTTATCTTATTTCAGATGATGTGCCCATTTAAGCAACAGGACTGTAACGACGGCTTGCCTTTACTAGATGTGGAGTAATGGTATTTATGATTACTATACACAAATTGTTAATTGAACACACTTATTTGCACATAATTGGTGTGTTGCAGTGGCCTGAGTCTGGCGTTTCACAGCGGGGACGCTCGGCAGTTCCACCTCGTTGTTCGCCTGTGAAAATGGGCAAATGATGTAAAACTCGGTGGGAGCAAAATGTTGGGTAATTGAAGTGTATCACAATTAGACGCACGCAAAGCTTACACTAATAGTGGAATGGTCATTTGTATGTCATGCTTGAACTTACCACTGCTCGTCTTCTTCTCCCAGGGTGTTCGGGCAAAAGAGTTCCCCGGGGGCTCGGGCACGGTTAAATAGGGAGGGTAAAAACCACTGGGAAGTGGGTAGGGGGAAGTTCGGCTGGACTGTCTCAAATGTATTTATTTACGTAAGATATAGATTGGTATTTATTAAATATACTATATTTAGGTGTGTACATATTTATTAAGTTTATATATATTTTTGGTAATGGTTTTATGTAAATAGATTTGAATATTTGTGTGATGTATTTAACCTTGTAAATGGTATGTGCCAGCCAATTAGGTGAGTAGACTCCTCTATATAAGGCAGGTCGATATCAGCCTGGTAGGGATGCTAGAAGGTGGAGGCCAACATGGTGTACACGGTGCCGTTAAAAAAAAAATGTTTTCATGCTGAATCGCCAGCCAAGTCTTGTGCTTCTCCTCATTTGCCTCCTTGACCGCTCGGGCATCGTTACAAGGGCTTACAGTTTTGTAATTATCTGTTTCAAAGCACCGAGAGAGTCCTTCCACTCTCTCATGCGCTATAATGTTATTTTACCTCTGAAAGGCTTGAGCAAAAACACAAACGTGGAGACTTTTAAAACTTTATCCACACTGATGACATATCTGTAGCGTGGCGAGGCGACTGCTTCGCGTGGCAGCTGCGTCATTCACGCGTCGGGTGTTCACACCAGCTGCGTTTCTGCTGCTGCTGCCAGCCCTTTATTTCTACACAGAGTTTGCCTTTCATAATGGCCATTTCATTTCATTATAAATATCATTTATATTTATTTTAGACAGAGAAAGGTTAAGAAACATGTGGTAATTTGTAAATAATAGTAATAATCCACAATTAAAACCCATACTATATTCATTCATGGAGCTCTGCAAGTCACTGCATGTTCTACAACACTGTCCTGCAAATATTTCAGAATAAAAGCCTTGTGTTAACAGATGAAAGATCCTGTCCACAGAAAAAACGCTTGAGGGCTTTTATTTTGAAATGAAATAATCAATAAATATGTGCAGGACAGTGTTGTAGAAAATGCAGTGACTTGCAGAGCTCCATGAATGAATAAAGTACGGGGTTTTAATCGTGGATTATTACTAGTATTTACAAATGAGCACATGCTTCTTAACCCTTTTCAGTCTAAAATAAATATAAATGACATTTATAATGAAATGAAATTGCCATCATAATAATAATTTACTTATATAGCACCTTTCAAAACAAGGTTACAAAGTGCTCATGAAAGGCAAACTCTATGAAGAGAGAAAGGGCTGACAGCAGCAGCAGAAACGTTGCCGGTGTGGACACCACATGCGAGGGATACGCAGCAGCCAGTTCAGCGAGGCAGCTGTCGGGCGCTCCTCAAGCGGGCAGTGTGTCCCAGCCATGAGAGACGGAGCAGTTCAGCGAGGCAGCCGCCACCCGCTGCTGACCTGCCCAGTCTGGCCCAGGCGTACCAAGGACTACAGATGCGAAAAAACATATGACGTTAGGCTGACTGTGATGTTGGGTATTGTGGCAGTGGTGTCAGGAAACATCAACGTCTGCAGGCACACCAAGCAAACAGCACTAACATTGCAGCAGGAATGTCCCAAACCTGAGGATCACCCTGGAGCAGTCTACACCGCTGTTTACCACACATCAATTACATTATGCACTACATAAATGATTTACACATTAGTCCCTTAATAAGGCAGTAGTACACATGGCTGGAAATAATACATACAAGAACCACGAGGAGAATAAATAACAGTTTAGGCAAAGCAGGATTGGCAGACATCCTCGAGAAGGGAAATAAACAATTTTTCAGCTGCCTCAGGCCAAGACACATTTACATAAAATACACTGAGGTGGGGGTTAGAGCACAATCAGCTGGAAAGAAACACTCTCGGGGCAAATTCACAAAAGGATTGCACAACTTTTACAGCCGCTAAACCTGCACAAGACAAAAAGAAACCGTCGTTCTTAAAGAACCTGCGAGGGTGAAATGAACCCCTAACTGCGCTGCCAAGCAAATAGCGTTTCGGTGCTCCTGTGCTGTTTCTATTTACACATACTTACATTCGGCGCAAAAGTGGCCCCATTCTATGCAAATGAGCCTCATTGCAAAAACTGTCCAATTCACAAATATCAGCGCTAATAGCCACACAGTGAAATTATTAGCGTCTTCAGAGAGTTGGTGGTAAGGGGTGTCTGCTCAAACTCATTTATTTTGGGATGCAGAATGCAATGACAGTTAAAAAAAAATCCAAAATAAATGAACAAAGCTCCCCTACATGTCATTTTTGAAAATACACAAAAAAATGAATGTAACAAAAGATTATTATATAAGCAAATAAACTAATTATTTCTTCCCGATCCCTCCTAACCTGTTTCCCTTTCCTCTCTAAATTCGGGAGGTTTGGATGGAAGTTGCATTCCGGCTCAGGCTGACTCTCACCCATAACAACCAACGCATTGGCATCAAGCTCATTTATACTTTGCCACATGGATAACTGCAATCAGACGCAAAAAAAAAAGACAAACTGCATGGAGCTGCAAAACTTAATGAGCGTGTTTGCGCTGTAATATCATTAGCCACAATATCTTTTGTGAATCGGACCTTGAGACGGGGCAGATAGCGGTTGCAAATGATACGCAATTCATGGTGCTATCAGCGGCCGCAAACCATTCTTTGTAAATTCACCCCTCAGTGCAGTCAGTGTTTCCCCTCGTCACACACAAGTCTTCATGCACAGCTTCCACTGATGACAAGAAGAAATGATTTTAACAGCTCATCTGATTGGTCAAACAATCAGATGAACCCCCCCCGCCGCCCTTGAGGAACATATCCCCCCATTTCTTATTGATGACTATTTTCATTCCTTTTGTTAAGCAGGGCGGAAAATAGATCGCCTGCGTGCATGTCCTTTAAGGCCTAACATTTGTAGAAATAGTAAAATGTTGTCATTATGTAGTGTTATGGCCGTGGGTAATGATGCGCAGTAACTGCTCCCACACTGTTGGACAATAATGGCTGACTTCACAAAGAATCCATTTATCCACATGGAGGAATTGTGTTTAGAGAGCCTAATATTCATGATCATCTGTTTTTTGACGACACATGCATTCTGTTATCTGACATTTTTTTTCTTTTTCATTTTGATCTTTTGAAGTCCCTATGTGGACTTCTGCGGACTATCATTAAACGCGTGTGTGGTACGTCAAAAACAAACATCAGAAACATATTTAGTCACGGAATCCGTGACTAAATATGTTTTCTTCAAAATGTCAATCACAATGCAGTTTCGTTGTACAGGAATGCAATTTTTAGGAGACAGGACTGCAACTACAATATGGTTAAGGTTAGACAAAGATTTTCAAAACAAAAGCTCTCAAGCATTTTTTCTCTGGACAGAATCCCTTCATTTGTTAACACGAGGCTTTTATTCTGAAATATTTGCAGGACAGTGTTTTAGGAAATGCAGTGACTTGCAGAGCTCCATGAATTAATAAAGTACGGGGTTTTAATTGTGGATTATTACTATTATTTACAAATTACCACACATTTCTTAACCTTTTTCTGTCTAAAATAAATATAAATGACATTTATAATGAAATGAAATGGCCATTATGAAAGGTAAATACTATGTAGAAAGAAAGGGCTGACAGCAGCAGCAGCAGAAACGCTGCCGGTGTGGACATCCCATGCGTGGGCTAGCAGCACTTCAGCGAGGCAGCCGCCACACGCTGCTGATCTTCCCTGTGTGGCCCGGGCGTAACGCACAGTACCTTCACGGCATACCTGCTACGGCTACAGTGTGTGTACACGTGTGCATATATTCTCTGTTGACTCCGCATAATTAGCTAATGCTAACGTTAGCATACAACATTGTCCAATGACGACCTTTTTTTTGCTCATCCTGTCCCCTTCTTCTTTTTCATCTCATTTTTTCTTTTCCTGGCCTGTCTGATATGTTGACTGCTCTCTTTGTGATTATTTTCAATGCCAGCAAATGTGTTGTGTTTCTGCAACTGGGTTGTTTTATTGCAAGCTGGTACAGCTGGACAACTTTGTGCTGCCATGGCTGCCGCAGGACTGCTTTGTTTGCTTTAAACGGTTTCACAAACTCAGGGAGTTGAAGCTGTCGCAATATGTAATGTAATTAAAAACAAATTGGAGGGAATGAAAATTCACGTGTAATTTCTAAATTATCTTATTCAAGATGACTTGTATAAAACAATATAAACATACGAAGGCATCCGAAGTTTATTTCTGGATCACTTGAGATTCTGGACGCATATATGCCATGTTTTTCTTTTGTGTGTAATTGTTAATGAATTATCTTAGCCAAGATGGCCTATGAATAGTAAAATTCAATGATTTCTTTTCCTTCTAGGCCTATATTCTCTTTCTCAACTGTCTTGGACCTTTGTTTTCTCTCTTTTCTTATTTAATGAGCTATGCAGACTGAGCTGTGCATGTTTCTTTTACGATGCAGTCTGATTCTGGTTTCTGTCCTTTTTCTGTTCACTTTTCCTCTGATTCATAATTGATACAGTCAAAGGTCTAAAAATTATGCACTTGAAAATAAGGAACCTTCTCCCAAAAAAAAATTGACCTAATTAGAGTTTGGGTTGCTCAGTACAAACCTGATGTAGTCACTTTCTCAGAAAAAGGGTTGCAGAGTAAAACCTGACAATGAGATCAAACTTGATAATTATATACTGTACAGAGCAGACAGCGGTACAAAAGGAGGAGGTGTGGCTACTGTATATATGTTGCCTCGCACTTTGTATCTGAACTTGCAATACCTTAAGTAATGCCTTTGTTTTTGGATTGTCTTAAATTAAAACTTAATGAAAATAAACATCTCATTATTGGTAGTATTTATAGACCTCCACCTGTCCACCTTGTAACTGGCTCAACCGCTCCTCATCAAATGAGAAAAAACAAAAACCAATTAGCCCACTAGAGTCTCTGCCAGCTTAACGTCATTATTAGACTGGATCCTGGTTACTCATCCTGACAGAATTATAAATTCTGATGTTCTATCTGATTGCTTTAGCGATCACTCAGCTATCTTTTGTGTATGGAAGATAAAATCTTTCAGTCTTCCTCCAAAATACATTAGAGTTTGACAAGGTAAGAACATTCATTTTGATAATTTCATGCATGATTTGAATACAATAAACTGGGACCGGTTTCAACTTATACCTTATGTTGAAGATGCTTGGAACTTATTTCTACTCTGAATTATCACGAGTTATTAATTAACATGCCCCCTGGAGGGAGATTAAAGTTAAAGGTAAATACTAACCCTGGATTAGCCCTGGATTCTGGAAGATTTCCAGGGAAACCAAGGATCCTGCTGACTGGAACAACTATAAATCTACATAACGCTAAATAAGCCTTCTATAAAAAACATCTTTCTGACCATATGTATAATTCAAATCAATTCTGGAAAAGAATAAATAACATCCTCAACAAGTCAAACAAAAACACCTGTACCAAGATTCTTGTCAAAAACATCATTCATGACCCTCTTTCAAACGCATTTAATCGGCACTTTTCCTTTTTAGGTAGCTCTCATGTGTTTGACTCATCTATGCTTTGTGATTCTTTTAGCTCTACCTGTAGACATTCCTTTTCTTTTCAAGAAATATTACCTGTTGAAGTTCTATATGTAATAAATGAACTAAAGGATGACTGTGGATCTGGACCACATGGCTTTGAGATCAAATTTATTAAGTTAGCTGCTCACGTTTTAATGTATCCACTCTGTGACCTATTTAACCTTTCTTTATTAACTTGTACCCTACCTTCCACTTGGAAATATGCCACAGTTACTCCACTTCATAAGGGTGGTGACCCCCACGACATCAACAACTACCGTCCAATTGCTATTATTAACTCTGTAGCTAAAATATTCTAGAAACAAATTTTGATCAATGATTAACGTCTCTGAAAAACAGTATAGTCGGTTGGGATCGCGGGTCCTCAGGGGTTAAATAAACATTTAATTCATAAAGAACTTTTTATTTGATTTGTGTGTATGTAAAACAACGTAAATCACTTAACACTATACCCAAGAACTCCGTAGCAACCCTGAGATTAAGAGGCTCAGTCAATTAATATCAAATTTGGAAGTTTTCCCTGATTTTACAAATTGGTTGGCGCCTGATTGAATTCTGATATTAAAACTAATATGCCATCACCCTCCTTCACCTTTTACGACAATTACTGGGTTTATGATTCATAATTTTGGGCTATTGGTTATAGATACATATTTTGACACTAAATAATGATTAATTATAAATCTACTGCAATTGGATGCAACTGTCACTAATGCTAACGTAGCTGCTGGGGGATTGAAGCTGTTATTTTGCTCATTTTGACAATCTAACTGGTGACGACACATTAGTTTAGGTTGTAAGGACTACTGCTGTTGGTAGTTGTTGGTGTAACAGGTAGTGTCTAGACATCTGTAGAATATGTTACAGTGTGACAGTGAAGGTGATCTATTGACTGTATATTAACATCATACCAACAACATTACTGTACTACAGTTTACATGTCTAGACATCTGTAGAATCTGTTACAGACAGTGAAGGTGATCTATTGACTGTATATTAACAGCATATCAGCAACATTACTACAGTTTACATGTCTAGACATCTGTAGAATATGTTACAGACAGTGAAGGTGATCTATTGACTGTATATTAACATCGTATCAGCAACATTACTAAAGTTTCAATGTCTTTATCTGTAAAAAATGTTACGGTGATGAAAAAGTAAAGACTTATTTTTAAATCAACACTTCCTGCTTTCATTTCAAAATTAAAGCTCTCAAGCGTTTTTTTCTGTGGACAGAATTCCCTCATTTGTTAACACGAGGCTTTTATTCTGAAATATGTGCAGGACAGTGTTGTAGAACATGCAGTGACTTGCACGGCTCCATGAATGAATTAAGTACGGGGTTTTAATTGTGGATTATTACTATTATTTACAAATTACCACACGTTTCTTAACCTTTCTCTGTCAAAAATAAATATAAATGACATTTATAATTAAATGAAATGGCCATTATGAAAGGCAAACTGTATGTTGAAAGAAATGGCTGACAGCAGCAGCAGCAGCAGAAACGCAGCCGGTGTGAACACTTGACGAGTGAATGACGCAGCCGCCACGCAGCCGCCACGCAGCCGCCACGCAGCCGCCACGCGCTGTTCATGCGGGGGGTCTGGTCGGGGCGATACGGCGGTAACTATTTGTTATTTCCTTTTCATTGCTCACATTATTGTGTGTCCAGGAGCGTTTTCTCCTCATGACACAAGTCTGTTTTTACAGTTTGGATCATTGTTTGCTGTCAGTCACTGCAAGGCTTAATGAGTGTATGTGTGTGTGTGTGTGTGTGTGTGTGTGTGTGTGTGTGTGTGTGTGTGTGTGTGTGTGTGTGCGCTCTTTCCCGAGCCCAGGGAATAATCATTAAAATTACATTTAACTAGGTTGCTGTTTCTAGATGTATCCTACACCTTACCCTGACCTGTCACTCAACTCTATGTGCATGTGTGTGTAGTTTATGTAGGCGTGCACCTGCATGTGTACATGTTTATTAAAGGCAGACTACTTTTTCTGATATTCAGTAAATTACATTATATTTAGTCAATTATATTTAAAAAGAAATATTTTTAACATCAAGTATTAAAAAGATTAAAAGGTACAAATATAGCAACACCTTTATTATTAAAGAAAACATGACAGTAGAACAATCAGCAATCACCTCAACAAAGTGTCATTAGGAAAGAAGAAATGATCACACAAAAGTCACTGATACATTACTGAAAATACAGACAAAACATAAATAAAACTAAATAAACCAAATGAAGACAGAGATTGAAAATGTACAGGCAATTTATTCCAGTTGAGACTGTGGGGACGATAAAAAGGAGCTGCATCAATGAGCAGTTTGAAGTATAAGCAATAAAGAACTATTTTTAACAATATGGAATTGAACAAAATAATTATTATAATAATAACTTATTCAATATATTAATTTGACCTTTATTTAACCAAACTCTTGATATAAAATATGTTAATTGGTCACTGTTTGCCATTATAATTTCAAAAATAATTATAAAAATGATTTAAAATTACTTTTAAAATGTGTCTTATTTGTGTTCATCTAAAATCAAAACAAATAGTAAACACAGTGACCTACTGTATATTCTAATACATACAAGAAATCAAACAATAAATACATAATACATACTAAATAATAAAAAGTTAGTCTAAGTGAGTTAGAAAACAATGTGACAAATGGGTTCACAGCAATTTCAAGTAGACAAATTCATTTATTTTTGTCTTTCAATTTTCAGGACAACGATGTTAAGACGTGCAGACACATAGCATTATAGTTATGCAGAGATCCTTTATTGATGCACATTTTCAACAGTGCATTTGACTAGTCTTGAATGGATGGAGCAACATTATCTCTCCATTTACAGCATCAACTGTTTGGCAACAAAAGCTGCAGATGGCCATTTATAGTGTTATTGATTGGACAGTCTAGACAGAACAGTCAGACAGTCCTGGAGCTGGCTTAATACACAACACTAAGATCTGGAAAACTTCAACCTCAACAGTAAACATTTATTCCAATAAGAGACTTTGGGTGCTTCTTTAGCCTTGTTCCTGATGGCAACCACTACACTCTTTGAAGGGGAACTCCAACGATTTTACACATCGGTCTTCTGGAGTTCTACTGGATATGTGAAAGAAGTTCAGCCTTTTTTCCTGAGGGAGCTGTGTAAAGTCTGGTAAATGTCATCAAGTGATGTCACTTAAGTCAGCGTTGGTCGGGGCTGAAGACTGCAAGTTTGAAAATGAAAAAAATTGTGGAGGTGCGGAGTTAGTTAGTTTAACTTTTAATAGCTAGACAGGATATTCATTAGAGATATCTGCAACGTCATTTTGACTATACAAAACTCTAATTCAAGATTTCCCTAATTCTATTTTGACTGGGCAAAATGACATTGCAGATATCTGTAATTGCGTCAGAAAGGGGGGGGGGGGGGGGCGATGGGATGGGAGGTGAAGCTATTCAAACATACTATGGTGCTGCACTGTAACCGTATGGGTTTATGAAGTGTGTCTGGAGACAATAAAGCTACAATAGGCTGTAAATTTCTACAACAACTCTCTAGTGAACAAAGCTCTCGTTGGCCACAGATTCCTCTATGATGAGCTCTTTTTCTGTTTCATGTCATTTTCTAACTATCTGATCCACAGCGGTCCCTGAACCACTCGTCTCACAGCCGGCTGCACATAGAGACCGATGTTATGTGTCCAGCTCGGAGGACTAAAGGCTCGTTGTGCTTAAAATGAGCTTGTAGCTCGTTGTCTACCTCACTACGGTTAGAAAGAGAACCTCGTTGGTGTTTTAACAACTTATGAGTTGTTGATCTGGGAAGTTTGAATCTGTCAATATCTTTTCCAACTTTACTGAACTATCCAAGTTAGCAAAAGCTTCTGCTGACACTGTTCAGATGCTTTGTTGGGCCGAAATCCAATGGGAAGCCTTGATGAGCAACGTCATGCACAACTCTGACTAGTCATAATGATGTTATATAGATATCTGTAACTGTTATTTAGGATAGTCAGAACTGAAGTACAGATATCTCTGACTGACTACACTCTAAGAAAAGTCCGTACAAATATGGGCCAATGTACCGCGTTAATATGAAGGAATTTTCTGTATCTAAATTTAACAGGAGTTTTTCCCGTATTTGTTAAATACGCATTGCATTGTTGGAACAAGAACCTCCGCTAGCGCGAAAGTTGGAAGAGGCAGAGACCATCTCACACGGCAAAGTTTAGTTCAAATTTCGGATGTGGAGAAACCTTTCTCACACTTCTGTGGTAAAAAAATCAGCAATTAATGTCTAAACAAAATGATTTATGTTCAGGACTTAACGTTAGCTCAATATCGTTTTAGTTGGAAAGCAGTTTTGTTGTTTAGTTCAGCTAAAGGTTGTCGAGCATTAACGTTACCAGATACGCAGGAATATTTTGCCGACTCATTTCGAGACTAACGCAAGTTTGGTATTGTAATTTACGTTTTATCAATGTTTATATTTTAGGCTTCAGTGGACGTCAGGTAGAGTTAGCCCCAGTTTTAGCCTCAGGCGGTCCACAGAGACCGATAGGTAATGCTAGCGTTAGCGTCTGTTTTCCCTCCAGAATGTAAAGGTTGGGCCTTCTATTTGGCTCGGTACGGAGGATATACTGTAAATCTACAGAATTTTCCATTTTAGGGTTGAAGAAAATGTCCGTAAACTTAACGGAAAATGTCCTGGTAATTTTCTGCCAGGACATTATCTGTTTTTCTATGGATTTTTTTCTTAGAGTGTAGTCACAATGACGTTATAGATATCTAGAATAAGAATTCTGACTAGTCACAACGTAATAACGACTAGTCAAAATGTAATTGTGGATATCTCTAACATTAATTCCGGATAGTCAAGCTCAGCTATTAAATGTTAAAACGGCTCTGCCATAGAAGTGAGCTTACCAGACCTCCGTAGGCTGCTGCTCATCTCTGCTGCAGGCTGGAGGCTACATTAGCTGCAGTATCGAGAAAGAAGCCTTCAGGATGCAAATTTGACAAAACGACTTGATATGACGGAGATGTTTTTTTCAGTCTTCTACTTTCCATGTGTGTGTGAGAAAGCAGGAGACAGTGTCTGAGCTTCACCTTTGAGTAACTGTGTGGCCACCTGCCTGTTTGATATTAGAACAACATGTGTGTTTGACAGAGGGACAGTCAGACAGTCAGGATGAGGAATACAGCTGGAGCGCCGAGCTGGAAGGTTTTTTTTTCTACTTCAGATACCTTCATTACTTGACCTCTCCCTCTCCATCTCTCTCTCTCTCTCTCTCTCTCTCTCTCTTTCTTTCAACACACACACACGCCATGCCAACACACACCACCTCCTGTCACTTTCTGGTTCCTGCAGTTCATTGCCTGCCTTATGACAGTGCTGACAACTTGCGCCGTGCCCCCTACACACCCTTCCTGCATTAGCTATGACAGGTGTTCGAGTGTGTGTGTGTGTGACTAAGGGAGAGCAGGACGTATAAAAGGCCAGACTATCTCCCACCCCAGCTAATGTGTGTTCAGGGGGACGCTCACACCCACACCCACACACTTCCATACACTCCATAAGTGTGTATATATATGCCATGTATGTTCTAATTGTGTGTCAAGTTCGGTGTAGGCCGACCCTCCTGCCACACTGTCCCTCCCTGCAGTTCTATCTCCCATCCCACCCAGTCAAATTGTCACCCAAACCCCCCCAACCCTACACACCCCCGCCCCTCACTCCGTGTCACTCTATGCTAAATAGTCCTCCCTTGGAAGCTGTGGAGGCGTCTCCTCTCAGTGGAAGTTGATATGACTGCGGCGTACGTTGGCTTAAGTCGAGTTCAGTTGGAAGTGGGGAAATGTCAGCTGTGGAGTAACTAGCTGTGAGCTGCACTGCAGCCTATTGCTGGAGTTCGGTCGGGGCAGCGGTGGCCATATCGGGTCTTTCTTTCTCTCACAAGGGCCCCGTCTACACTGCAGGGTGATGTGCATTGTGCTGCATGAAAATTCAGCCCTCTTGGGGAACAGTTGCCAGAACATCAGCTTTCAGTGTTCAGCTCCACCTCCTCAAAAACCCCAGTCTCTGCAGGGAAGTGTAGAAATGATAATAAATCAGACATTATTTTCCCACCTCCTGCCATGAGAATTTTCCAAAAGGATTTTGGCGATCAACGTATGTGCATAGACGACACATTCTCACTCCCAACTCGACAAATACTGACGCTTGGTCAGTGGAGGACGCTTCAAACTATGACACTCTAGGTACACATCTACTTTTGGTTATTTATTGATTAATTGTTTAATCAAAACTCGCACATGGCACAAATTGTGCACTTGCTGGGATCAATTTAACTCTAACTTTGAGGGGATTTTATAATTTTGTTGCAGAGAAAATATTGGTAACGCTTTAGATTACAGCCCGCAACGTACTGCGTTATTACTCCGGAGTTATGGTGTAATCTTTTGTACTTAAGGTGTACCAGTACAGTACGTGCCAATACATATATGTAGGTACTGGGGAACAAGATGTGAACTTAAGGAATAAGGGGGTAACAATTTGGGATCTTACAAAGAACTTATACTAAAGTTATTATTTAACTTCTAGGTACCTATTCTTTTATTACAGATATGACCTACTGAGAAATAACCTGCAAGTTTGGGTTGAATTTAGAGATAATTTATACTGTAGTAATAATTTAACCACTGTGTTACTATTCTTTTATAACAGGTATGACCTCTAGGTACTCTCGGTACCCATCTAGCATCATTTTTAGCATCAATCTCTCCTTGGGCTGGTTCCTGTGTACATACTGGTGTAGAAACCAAAGAAGCCAATATGTCCTCTATTCTCATGATGTTCTACACAGTTAGGATGACGAAAAACCTTTTAAATATGCTGCCTCTTCCTCCTGGAACAATGCACATTGGGAATTGAAATTGTCAGAGCTGATTACTGTTGGTGAATTAAGTACGTTTTAAAGGACCTGGGGTCTCATTTATAAAACAGTGCGTAGGATCCACACTAAAAATGTACAAAAGCGCACAAAAGCCGAAAATGGCGTGCGGCAAAAAAAAATCGGACTTATAAAACTATAAGTACGCACGCCTGCAAGCAGTGTTCCCTTTATAAATCACAGTTCACCTGGAAATGTGCGCACGTGGATCAGCCTCATATCCCGCCCTCTACACGCCCACATTCAGCCATAAATGGTCAATGCAAAGCACCTCATGAATTTTTTTCTGCATATAAATTAGTCCGCTGATGAATGGATCTTTACGTTGAATCAGGGCAACTGCTGAGAGAAAGACAAAGAAGAGAAACTTCTCTGACACCGAAATCGAGGTGCTTGTGGGTGAGGTGGAGGTTAGAAAAAATGTATTGTTTGGTGGCCACAGCAGCGATGTAACAAATGCGACCAATCGTCAGAGCGTGTCTGCTACTGGTGGGGGCAAAGGCACACCCGAGCTCATGCCGCTGGAAGCCCGTATGGCCTCCATACTCGGGGAAGCAGTGTGTCGGAGAAGGAGGGAGACACAGACATGACTGAGACCACAGATGAACCAGGTAATGCAAGGTTAAATCTTTTATTACAGTGTTTTGAAAACAATTTAGTAGAGTCGGGAGCGGTTGGTGATTCCCGGCGAGGAGGTTCCCAGCGAGGGGGTTGCAGCCTCAGAGCGTCTGGCTTTCCCCAGCACCAGTGCATCCCGTGCGCATGGCACGCCCGGACTGATGCTGTCCTGCAGACACGACGGGACACAATCAGCGCAATCAATGTAATAACAGACGAGCTGAAAGAAATAAGAGTCGTGCTGCAACATCATTAAAAGATCTTGTTAAAAAGTGAGAGAAAACCTTACTTTACACGGTCCTTACTCCCTGTGGAAAGCCTTCTTGTCGGGGGGGGAGCTGTGGGTCAGGGTCCTCATGCTGGGGAGGTGGGAGGTGTAATGGAAAATTACTATGTAGGTAGCGATGTCTCTTTATGCAACAGTGGAAAATTACTGTCTACTCTGTCTGATGTGTAATCTTTGTCTCATGTAGTGGGAAAGTACTGAATGTTGACTTTCACCGGGACACTGTGTAAAAACAACTCCTTATCTGTGTTAAAACAATTCTTTTTCCCATAGCTCCCCATTGTAATTTCCTACTTATGATATTGTAACTTTCGCCTGTGGCGCACTCTTCTGCAGACTCGATGTGACTCTGTATAACCAGTGCCTCTTCTTGCAAGAATAAAATACAACAAAGACATGTCATCTGTTTGAGATCGTTATTTTAACGTTCATCAGGACTCATCTAGGGAAATCGACAGATTTCCATTACAAACTTGGCGTCACGAACAGGATTCCATGGATGATCGTCCTGAGACGACGGAAGACCGGTGACTGATCATCCAGGAGAAACCTCCTGCCTGTACCTTGACAAGTTCAGAGACGACAGGACCGATCCCCGACGGCTCTGGATTGTCTCTACTGGGATCCAAAAGGACCTGATTGAGTCCAACAAATCAACTATAAGCGGGTGAGACGTTGAAATTCTGATTTCTTTTAATCATTGATAATAACGATATTGAAAGACAGTTCATACAAAACCAGTATGATATAAACAATGAAATAGAATGTGGAAATTGTGGTTTTGAGATTCATAATAATTTCCACTTGTCTAGTAATAACTGGGTTGTGTGTTTTAGTAATTTCCTGACGTGATTTGAGATCCTTTGACATATTTTGCCCTCCATAAAGAAATGAATAATGATGGAGACTTGGAACATAGAAATGGATCTTCAGAATTAAGTTTTGAACATTGTAACTTCTTGACCATCTTTGTAATTGTTGAAGTCGGTAGACTCAGGTAAGAGGAAGAAAAAGGGGAAAGGGACCGCGCTTGAAGCGAGGTCATTGTCCGCCTTATAGCTTATAGCTTACAGTTTTGAACATTGTAGCTTCTTTCATCAGGATTCATCTAGGGAAATCGACAGATTTCCATTACAGAGGCCAGGGGGGAGAGGAAGGCCAACTCTCTGTACCATATGGTGTAACATGCCCTGATTATCTGGCAGACTTTTTTCGGATGGTACAAAAGTCTGCCACCTGAGGCATCTAAACACCGCCATCGGCATTTGAGGAGGCTGATGGCACGCTCCACAACTGAACACGCACGAGTGTGGACATCGTTGTAGCGCACTCCCTCTTCCTGCGGGTTTGGGAACGGGGTGAGGAGCCAGCGCCTGAGGGGGTAGCCACTGTCACCTGCAGGTTAGAACGGAGAGTAATTATACATCAGGCTTGAATGGTTAGAATTCCTACAAGACGGTGTTTATTAACTTACCAAGAAGGCAGCCATCACGCACAGCGCCTGCCTGTAGTCTGTTCCCTACACTGCTATGCGTCAGGATAAAGGAGTCATGTGTTGAGCCAGGCCAACGTGCTGCCACATTTATCAGGACCATGTTGGAGTCACATATAACTTGGACATTAATTGAATGCACGTGCTTTCGATTAACGTACACATATTCGTTTTCATATGGAGCCCTTATAGAAATATGAGTGCAGTCAATTGCGCCGATTACATTTGGGAAACCGGATATTGTGATAGGAAACCTGATGTATCGACAAGTCATATTAATAATGCCGTCCAAGAAGGCAGGCATTATGGCACTCAGGGATGGCTGTGATATCCCAGACCTCAGGGTATAAATTAACAGAGTTGTATTATTACCCAAAGGGGCTTTAAGCAGAAAGGTAAACATAATATATTGATAATCATATCAAACACATACCTGTCGGCTAATTCCCGCTGGTAACAGTTGCCAGAAACCCCCGAGTGGTCAGTATCTTTATGTGTGCCAGGATGGCGCGGTTCCGCCTGGTTGGTTGGTCTAATGCTGGACCCAGTTCAGCACATATATCCAAGAGGCTTATTAGCCAGTCGTCATCACGGGCCAGGAAATCGTCATGGTCCCTGATAACTCGTTCCCTCCTAATCCTCCCATTCACTTAATCCTCTAGCAGTTAACAGCACATCCATTTTGCAAGATTACGCACGAGTGTCACCGCAGTATTTATACGTTTTTCAGCAATCAGACTGACTGCTTCACACCTTGCCAAATTGATTGTGTCAATTAGTGGTATCCCCCACCCTGGATATCGTTTGAAAATACAAATTTGATAGGCGAACACAATTTATTGATTTAACTTGTGTTATGGTGAACTTGAATTTGATGTGATCTTGGATTTCTACAACCGATGATGATCATTTGTGCGCTCCACAGCTGATCACGAGTGTCGACAGCAACCAGTCTGCCGCTCTGCACTCTGGGTTGGAGGGAACGTGATGGTGAGAAAGCACTGATGAATTACTGAGCGGGTTTTGATTAGAGATTTGGTTGGTTTATATCTTTTACAATTGAAAGGTACTTATGGAATAGTTATGGCTGATTAGAACAAACACAAATAACACTGCTGGTTTGAATGAATGTTTATGATAAAGTGGATCAATCAATAACGTTTGATATGAAGTGAAATTAAACGTGTCTCACATTTCATTTCTACAATCCGGTTTCAATTCATGTCTCCATAATGTGCCAAACATGGGTCAAAGTTTCCCTAAATGTGCGTTTTTATAGAGGACAATGTAGGCATCAACAGTTTTGAACATTTAATTTATCATTTTCTGTTGTGTATTTAAGAAAAACAGCTAATAAACCATCAAATAATTTGATCCGTCCAGCTCAGGCATCAAAGGTACACTTTTTATGAGATGTTGTATGTGTTGTGTGCTATGCTTGGCTCAACCCTGTTACCAATACTCCTGAAACTGAAAAGTATATTTTAAATTAATATTATTTAATAAATCCTTTACCATCAAGTATAAAAAGTCACATTCAAATACTCATTTAATTTCAAATAAGACTTGACTTATATCAATTTAAGCAGCTTTTGAGATCCATCCTACCCAACTTTTCAATAGTCAAGTTTTTTTTTCCTAATTTCAGTATTTATTTTCAAATATTTGCTCAAATACATTATGCATATACTCATTCAAACTGCAAAAAAATTATATGGTAACAGGGTTGCACAAAGTAACAGGGTTGAATGGATACATCACTTTTGATTGTATATCATGACATAAATGTGACTAATAAGGACATGATAATAGATTATATATCTTTTATTCTAAAGCTTGCTCCGGCCGGTGGGCGGTACTTGGTTTTGGCTCAGCTGTTTTCAACACAAACTTTCTCGTTTTAATAATAATACTATAATAATACATTTCGTTTGTAACGCACTTTACATTTGAAACAAATCTCAAAGTGCTACAAAGTAAAACCAGGTAAAAGCATCAATATAGAAAACAGATAAATCATAAAAATCATCATAAATATGGTAATATAGGTAATAAGGTTATTTCTCAGTAGGTCATACATACCCTGTAATATAAGAATAGGTACCCAGTATACGCAATAAGTTAGATACAATAGAAAGTCAGTGAGTGGGAGGAGGAGGCCGTCACACTGAGCGGAGCGCGAGGAAATAACTGATTTGAAAGCAGAAATATAATTATAAACAAAGCAACAGTATGAAATCCCTGAGGCCCTGCACAAATGATTAAACTGCCAGTGCCATTAACCACCACTTTATGTTTGACTGACATTATAAAGCCTAATTCACACACTGGACCAAAAAAAAAACATCTGGGGACTTAATGTGATTTAGAAATGTACCACCCACATCTGTGTTAGAACGAGATAAACAGAGTCGGTGTTTGACTCAGATTTACTCACTGATTTGATTTTGTTAGAAGAGTTTCCTGTTGAACAACAGTCAAGTTATGCAAACTTTGTTGATCTGATGCACCCCGACAGCCCTCTCAGATGAGCTCAAGTAACCCTTCATCAACACCACCCATCGAGTTACAAATGTGTTCATGTAAATGGATATTATATGGAAGAAAAAAGAAAATCCAACTCTAATGCTGAGGTTCCAGTTTTCTTAGGACTATTATTATTAGATTAGATGGCCTCTACTGTATTTTCGGTGACATGTGGAAGTTAATTAGTGGTTGAACCCTCAGTTTACATATTATAGACATGACAGTGTTGTGTGAATAGTAGTAGAGTAGTATTTGTACAAACATAAAAAAGAAGGAGCAGCAGTTGTAATGATAGTTTTAATAAAGAAATAATAATTTTGAATCTACATTTGCAGTAATCATGGTACATCTGATTCAGTTTGCAGAAAAGCACTGTAGAGAGCTGGGTACAAACACACACACACACACACACACACACATGCACACACACAAACACACACACACACACTACCGCTAATTATGAGCGCTCTAGCCACAGTGTGGAATATATTGCTGTGTTTGGATGCTGAGCAGAGAATAGCATTAGCATACTTTACACAGCTGACATATTTGAATTGTCAACAGCCTATCCATCACTAACAGGTCTTACCTATTCACACACACACACACACACACACACACACACACAAGCACGCACAGTTATGCATGAATATATGAAGACAGTATGTTTGCCTACACATTTTTTGTCACAGTTCATGTATATATGAACATGTCACCGTCTCCCCCACACTCACTCACTCACACGGCATGTGGCTATTTCTTTTGATTCCTCTCAGATAAGTGGGCTTTACATATTATTATTCTCATTGTTATTATTACTATATTCATATTCACAAGACTGCCAAAGTGTCTATAAAGTAAATGTGTATTGTTAAGTTTTGTGGAGCAACTTCCTCAATAGCTGTTTAAAGATTATTGTTTAGTATATTTCATGAGACCACATTAATTGGCTATCATCTTCCCTTTGAAGGGTGGTGCTCCGATTGATTATACATTAAATCATACTATTCAACATAGTTAATAATTATTTTGATGATTATTAATTACTTTTGATAACTATTTGATGCCTTTTTGAGCTTATGTACCAACATAATTTGGTGCCCCATTATTATTAATATATATTGATAATTTTATTAATATTGATTTTATTGATATTAATATTAATCTTTAATATTTGCTAAAAACTAGACCAGCTCCTGCCTGCGTCACCAACACATACATGGAATTCGACCTCTGCATTTAGCCTATCCTAAGCATTGTAGGAGCAGTGGACTTCTGTGAAGCGCCTGCGGAGCAACTTGGGGTTCAGTGTCTCGCTCAAGGACACTTCAACATGCAGACAGTAGGAGCTGGAGATCGAACCACCAACCTTGTGGTTAAAGGACGACCCGCTCAATCCACTGAGCAACAGCCGGGACGACTTGGGGAGGGGCTAGTGGAGTGTGGAGGTTCTGCGTTGCTCACGGCCGGGACTCACTGCCCGCATGAGCAGTTTGTAACGGCTACCTTGCTGCGCTGCGTGTCTCACACGTGGGGTGTCCACACTGGCAGCGATTCTGCTGCTGCTGCTGCTGCTGTCAGCCCTTTCTTTCTACATCGATTTAGCCTTTCATAATGGCCATTTCATTTCATTATACATGTCATTTATATTTATTTTAGACAGAAAAAGGTTAAGAAACGTGTGGTAATTTGTTAATAATAGTAATAATCCACAATTAAAACCCCGTACTTTATTCATTCATGGAGCCCTGCAAGTCACTGCATGTTCTACAACACTGTCCTGTAAATATTTCAGAAAAAAAGCCTTGTGTTGACAAATGAAGGAATTCTGTCCTGAGACAAAATGCTTGAGGGTTTTTATTTTGAAACGGAAGCAGGAAGTGTTGATTTAAAAAAAGATCTTTACCTTTTTTCATGTCCGTGACATATTCTACAGATACAGACATTGAAACTAATGTTGCTGATATGATGTCAATATACTCTCAAACAATAATTTTCACTGTCTGCAAAAATAAGCGAGACCTCAAATCTCTAGAAGAGATGCAGCTGACACGCAGCCGAGCTCACGCGTGGCTCAGTGTGGCTGCTCTAATCTGTTAACATGAACGCCGAAATAAAAAACAACAGGTTCCTTGATGCACACGCGGGCGGTCCGGCTTGGGTCATAGCCTGTGTGTCCGTCCTGTCAGGTGCTCATCCTCTCCCCTCTCGGGCACCCCTGGGGGGGTCAACTTTAGCTTTAATACAAAAAACTTTATGCAACAATGCTTATGTTAAATACAACTTTTTATATATAATACATATATAACATCTTGAATTGTCAAGTGAAAAGTCTAGGCCTCAAAATTCAAACACTTCTTGCTGCCATTTAGATCAGCAAAATTACATAGTATGATAATATGTGATCCAGAATTTTGTCAGAATGGAAATGATACTTTAAAACACATTTAGAAACAATTAACACATTGTTTTTTTTGTTTATATTTGTACAGTATATGTCACTTCAACAGCTTTCCACTGTACAGTAAGGTTCAATATGCGTACCGACTAAATCCAAGCTGTATTTGGAGGCATAATATATTGTGTGAGAAAGACATTTGTCTTGTTTGTGTGAGATTGCACAAATGGAAAAAAAACAAATACAACCACTTAAGCGCAGCCATTCCACTGAGTACATGGAAGAGATTTTGCTGTCCAGATGAGGAAGGCCTCAGTAATATGACAGACGTATTACCAGTAATGATACATCAGACAAATGATGCAGCAGCCGATTCAATTTAACATCTACATTAGCCATGTGATGTGATTTAGGGGATGCACGCACACTCATTTTCCACCACATACACACACAAATACACAGTCACCATAAACACAAATGCATGCACTTTTTTTACGCAATTATGCTGAGTATCCCCCCCCCCCCGCCCCCCGCCCCCCTCTTATATACCCACACGCACATCTATGCGCACACTCGGGCTCTTATCCCTTTGGGCAGAGCAATAATAATAAACGGTATTCAAGATATTGATAATAGAGAGAGTGGAGCCAACATTAGCTCCTCATCCAGCTAGCATGCTGAAAGTGTACCTCACATTAAGCAAGCCAAACACTTAATAACTACTAACTCTAAACAACACATTATTTTCTATCCTCTCTAGAAAGTCACCAAGGGGCAAATTTATAAAAGGACTGCATGGTTTTTGGGGCCACTAAACCTGCACAAATAAGACAAAAAAAAAACTGTGTAATTCTCAAAGCACCTGCAAAAGGTGAAATCAACACATTCTCACTCCTTCTGTACTTAGTTAGGTTTAGGAAAAGACTGTGGTTTTGGTTAAAATGAGAATGTTTGTTACGTAAAATAGGTTGTTATGTAACTGGCGTTAGAAAATTACAGAAGTTACGTAACAAAACTACAGTAAAATCTAAACGTTGACTTCACACGGGACACGAACAGCGCTCTCCTGGGTGAACGTGGTTGCTTGAGAGCCTGGTGCATCTCACTCAGATGCTTAAGGTTTCCTCAGTGCGTCGGTATCAGACGCCGAGGGGGAACTGACCAAGTGGTGGAAATAGTTTGTACAGTGAAGATGTGACTAGACGTTGTGAACACGGGACACGAACGAACAGCTGATAGCGACGTGAAAGTGAAACGGGACACAAACAGAGGTCTCCTAGATGAAAGGACAGAGGGTGTCCTATGCTGTACAGATTGTTAAAGTCTTTGAAGCAAATTTGTGGTTTGTGATATTTGGCTATATAAATAAAACTGACTAGGCTTTGTGACGGCCCTGAGGTCTGAACTACGAAGCAGGATTTTGCGTTAGCGAGGTAACTCCAGGGTTAACCCTTCTGGGTTTTCAGTCCTACGAAGGTGGATCACTTCTTACCAAGGTAGATCGCCATGGTAACTGATGCTGAACAGCTAACTTGCTCCAGGTTATGTTCCAGATAAGAGATCAACTCGTATAAAAGCACCGCCTACTTACCAATCAGAGCTCAGTGCGCGGATTGTATGATAATATGACACAAATACAAAGAAGTTACAGTCATAATCAGGCTAAAAACAACACAGTTTAAACTGACAAATGCTGGAAGGACAACTGGATTTATGCTGTGGGTCTTTACCGCTTTGAATTATGTTGTTATATTTATTTTTTTACTTGCTCTAAAGTCCGTTTCACACCGCCGGAGACGAGACGCAGCTGAGAGAAGGTTGAAATAGTCATACACACCACACTGTTGTTAAAGGGCATAATTAAGTGTAAACTGATCATCCTTTACACTTCTAAAAGCTATTTATATATCACTGCCCCATCTAGACGACTATATCTGACTTTTGAGTGTGCCGTTAAATTAATAAGTATGATAATTTACGCATTCACACATCGGCAATTTTTTTCTTTTGCCAGCTGTCCTTCCTGCATTTGGCAGCTTCAACTGTGTTACTATTAGTCTGGATTATGTGTTTAACTTCTTGCTCCTTGAGATGGTATAAATATGAATGAGAGCACTTTGCGGTGACATATCACGTTACTTTGGCGACGCCATTTGTTGGTTTTTATTTTATGTTTTTTTACAGCCTATTTGAACGTCTTCCAGGCTCTTGCCTTATGAGACTAGAGGACTAGAGGTAACTGTCAAAAAATCAATACACTTGTTTTTGTCAAACTTCATTAAGCAAAAAGAAGTGGTTGATGAATAAACCAGGTGTGTAATATAGTCTAACCTCTGATTTCATATGTTTTTTGTATCTACTTAAATCTTTAATGTTAATGTATCTGTGTAAATTTAAATATGCCTGGCTGAACACCCATGTGCCGTCCTACTTGTTTTTTTTACGCCTCCGGGCTTCCCCTGGTAACCGTGGTAACCCTGTGTTTAACGTCACAATGCTATGAATTGTGGGTTATTCCCTCAGGCAAAAGTCTGCTGAAATGCGGCCTTACGGAAAGCGTTTATATAGGGCTCAAAATGTCTGCGAGAGAGCCCTCAAGGACTTGACGATTTGACAGCGGGACAGCCAGAAACCCCCCACGGACTTTGTGGGAATGCGTCTCGAAGTCTGTGAGTGTGGTGTGGACTTTGAGATTAAGCCCACGTATATCCTGGCTGGTTCCAAGATGGCGGTCTCTCTTAATGTATTTGATTAATTACCTCATTAGCATAACTGGTAATATATCATGGTGGGTCATTGGACAGATCAACATTGTGTTTGTATGCAGTTTTACACAGTTTAGTCATTAGAATTAAAAATGCAATTACAAATCAAAAATACAAAAATATTTGCAACAAGTTAAGGACCTGTAATGTATACATGTGACTTTTTTCCATTGTTTCTTTTTTTTCAGATTTATTCATATAATTCTTTGTATTGTTTTACGTATTTTTAAGAGGCCCAAAGGGTATCTGCATTTTTTGTGCTTTTTTTTAATTTTTTTAACACACAACAGGTGGAAACATTGCAATACATTTTTCGCTTTTGTGTTTTCTCATCAGCCGAGGCGTGAATTGGTACTCTATCCACCCAAATTGTCAGTCTGACTCTGCTATTCTTAGTCGGTCCGTCTGCCACTGCGGTCCCCCCGGACGACTGCCTTCAGACAGACAGTTCCCAACTGACAAACCATTCTACCTCCCATCCAGACAGGACGGATTAAATTGGTCATGGTGGAATTCAGCTGCATTGTGTTTAATTAACACCAGGCGTCATTCTATAAGAGCTGCTGGGAGACATAAACATCCTGAGGTTCCCATTTGGCTCAGTTGAGTGATGTTAGGTGACAAAATGCAGTATGGAAATGGTCTGAATCATTCAACATGTGACAGAAACCCAGAGGAAGGCGGAAAAAGACTGCCACGAACAACATGTGATTACTTTAACAAACCTGTGTTTCTCTTTACAAACTGTTCCTGAACTTATACATTCTTATACAAAGTGAGAGACTGTCTTGTTAATGTGCACTTCTAATAAACTGAGTTGAAGTTAAAAAATGTGTTTGTTGGACTAAAGTTTATGAGTTGATACAAGTTAGCATCTGAGTACCTGTTAAAGGCACAATGAGTAAGATTTGTAAGATTCAACGAGGGTTACGGTGCTCGCCAGCGGGTGAAAACCAACCCCAGATTCAATCTCGTTTTGGAACGAGCTTTGTTCGCTTGGCATTTCGCCACGTTATTAGCGTTTTTTCGGCGCTGTGCCCGCGATTTTCATAGCTTCATCTCGGATGCGTGCATACGATCTGGCACCTGGTCGCTACGTTTTAGACAGGTTGACACTGTTGGGAGCTCACATCTATGAACAAAGAGCGGCCTGTAAGGCCAGGAGCCTTAAAACAGGCCTACATGGAAAAAGGAAAAGCCTGAACAAAGGGAACAAAGACTAACCGGCAATTCTCTGAAATCTCTCACCTGGGTGCGAGATTTCATTTGAATTCAAATCCTGGTCTCCCATTGGATGAGGCTCACAGGAACTTTGGGGAAGTTTCCGTTGGCACGCCCACGGTCTCACCGGAGATATAAGCAGAGCGCACAAAATAAACATTTAAAGAGCAGTTCATGTGTGTTGTAGTAACAGCTGGTTGTGAGAGTCAGTGCTCGGATTCACCCCTTCACTGTTCACCTCATAAATGTAAAGTAGTGTTTAAATACTTGTTGTAATATCAGACTCCTACCCAGTTTTCCCCAGTGTTTTCCTGTGTCCGCTGCCCTTTTGTCTCCTGTGTTGTCTCGGCCTGTCTGTCTTTCTGTGTGTATGTGCAGGTGGGCGTGGTTTCCCTTCCTCCTCCTCTTGCGGCTGGCGCACCTGATGGTGATCTTCCAATCAATTCCCAACCACTGCAGTATATCAACCCCGGGGATTCCTTCCACACTCCGCCAGATCGTTCAGTCAGCCTCCGTGGTATCAAACGTCCTCAGGCCTACTCCACTTTTGTTGCTTGTTTTTGGTGAAGCTTACCGCTCTTACTAATCCTGTTCTCCTGTGTTCAGATCCACCACGTCTGCCTGCCGCCTTCGCTCTGCTCGCCTGCCACTCTCCAGCCATTCCCTCTTCGTTGCTCTTACTGAGCTCACACACAAAACCTGTGCTCAGCTCTGGAGGATTTTGGAAATCGCCCCTCATGCCCTGCTTGCCCACCAACGACCCAATTCCCCAGGACAAAACCCAGAGCCCCTTCTGCCTGCCCACGACCCCCTCCCCGCTAGGAACAATTTATTAATTTTTATTAATAAATTCACCTTAACTTGATCTGTGTGTTCTGTGTGCTGCATTTGGGTCCACTCGTTGCCAGTTTATAACAATACTGGCATTTTGAGTGAACAATCCTTTTGAGACTGTATCAACGGTTTGGTTATTGGTCCCTGATTCCAGGGTGGTGCCCCGTAATTATATATGCGCATTCATAATTGTATTCATATCAATATTTTATTGATATTAATAATTAATATTTGCTAATAACCAAATCTGCTTTTACCAAAACCCCTACAACACCCGGAAACATCCCAAACACAACAAAATAAGAAAAGAGGCAGAGGGCAGGGTCTTTTCAGATACAGATGATTGAGAGGGATTACTTTATGAGTCTATGCACTATTTTATTTTATTATTATTTATTTTTTATTTTAGGAAAATCCAATTGTGCCTTTAAGCTTTTAATTATCATCATTTTAACAAGCTCTTCTTTCTGATTCCAGTGGTTTGTAGATTCCCCATATTCTGAATTGACACTGGGAAATTAAATTATAGGTTCAAATTTTTTCAAGTCTGTCTCAAAGCAACAGTCATTAAAATAATAAAATAAATCAAATGAAAATGTATTCACGTCTGTTTATACTGGCCATGAAAACATTCCTTCCTAATGCGCTTTCAATGCACCTGATGGAGGACAAAATCAACGGTCCTCGTTTTGTAAAAACATATGTTCAAAAGTTTATCAGAAGTTAATGTGAGGCTTCAGCAGCCTCAGTTAGATAAGTCAAGTGGATAACATTAGTATGTTTTACTGCACATTTAGTACAGCACCGATAATATCAATATAACGTTATAGATATGTAAAGAGCCATCAACCGTTTGTATCTTTCAATCCTTTTTATTGATCATGGAATGAGGAACGTAATGGAAACACTGATTGGTTTCCCCAACAAGGAGCAACTTTTATTACATTAAATTATAGTTATTTTATTTCTGTTGCAGTAACACTTTAAGCCTAATTCTAAATTAAATTGTGTTAATATTAGTGCTCTCTAAACCTTTAGTTGCAGTTTTTTCTCTCTGAACTTCATTTTAGATTACAATAAAATCACAGTTATGGTCGTTTCTTTTTTTTTTTTAATGTTTATTTAAATGGTGGGAAAAAGAAGAAATAAGCCGTTTGGTGTTCATGATAATTCTGAGATAGTTTTATGTGCTAGGATATGGAAGACTCTGCCATGCCGTTATAGCCGTCTGCACTGTCTTTCTCTACCCAAAATGTATGAAACATTTTGACAAAACAATTTTATTCAGTGCATTTATACAGTGATGTTTCCATATAGGGCCAGTCTGTTAGAGATCATTTCTTTATGTGGGCTGATTATTTTTCGTTTAAATTCTTTTTAAATCAATCGTTGATTAAAATTAACCAAAATTGTCAGATTTTTATTTTACTTCGTGTCATCATTTTAAGACAAGTTTAACAAATTAAACTACAATTAATCCTAATTATAGTTTAAATAAATTATTGTTACTTTAATGTAACATACAGTAATTATATGAGCAGAAAATGTCTATCTCTACATGCACAGAGAATTATCGAGTACATACAAGGTGTGCAAAATAAACGAAAATGAAGTGAGTGGAAATTTTGTGAACAGCTCGTAGACTGTGTATTTCATTAGGTGCTGTGGATGCAGCAGCTGCTCCTCTCCCTGTCCTCCCCTCAGGTCCTCGTCGTGGTGGACAGGTTTCCTGGGCAGGATCAGAAGACACAGAGGAGAGCAGGTGGAAGAGAGGGGAGGACATAAAAACTGTACGTCTGACCTTCTCTGACCTCGGAGATGACAAAAAGAAAAGAAGACAGCGTAAAGAGAAAAAATGGCAGAGAGTGAAGAGAAAGGCGAAGTGAAAGAAACAGGAACAGATGAGGAAAGAGAAGGAGAAAGAGACGGAAAAAAAAGTGCGGAAAAAGGGGAGAGTGACTTGACAAAGACCATCCCTGGGGTTGTCTTCGCTCTGTTTGTGTGTATGAGTGTGTGTAATGAGCATACTGTTGAAGTGCTCGTGTTGAATCCCTCAAACAGACAATAGTGTGGCTGCGAAGGGAGGAGAGAGAAGTCGTTATGGACACAATAATACATACATATGTAGGCAGGACCGTGCACGCACACACACACACACACACACACACACACACACACACTCCTAGTGAATCAGTGAGCTGAAACTGTCACAGTGAGAGAAGGTTCCAGTGGGTGCCAAGTTGTGTCCCTGTGGATTAGAAAAATGCTGGTGGCATTTGATATGCACACACACACAGACACACACACACACACACACACACACAGACACACACACACACACACACACAGCTAAAGGCTCAAACTATTGTCCATAGCAGGATTCACAAACCCCCAGCTGCTACCTCTCTCCCCTCCTCAGTATGCTTTATAATTATTTTGAAGGTTTTGCTATCATCTTAACATGTAGCAGCAATTTTTTGCTTCTTAAAATTGTGTTTACTGTTATGACATATCTCATAAAATAAAAGGAAGTTAATCCTGGTCACGCTACTAATACTCTTTTTTTTATATATAAAGCCTACCAACACGTTCTTATCCCAGCTTGTTAGGGCGTTTTCACACCTGTAGTTGGTTTGCTCTGGTCTGAAACAGAGACCAAATTGTTACCATATTGCCTCGAGTTTGGTTTGTGTTCACACGGCAGCATTTACAAGCGGACCAAAATTTTGGGGCGCAAAGAAACTGCTCTCTAATTGGTCAGAATTTCCATGCTGGAAATCTCCCGGAAGTAAACAAAGAAGAGCAGACTTCCAGAAAGCAACAATGGAGGGACAACTACGCGGCTTGATCTCGGCCCTGGTCATCTTTTTTTTTACCTCGTAGCAATTTTTCACTCAAAGCAACGATACAGTTTGAAAATGGGGCGACTGGAAAACAATGTAGTGATGCACTGGAGTAGACGTGCGGAGGACGGAGGAGGAGGCGTGCATTAGCCCTCCACAGCCTGACGTTACACCTGTTTAGTATTGATGTGAATAGCGAAGGCAAGCGTAGGCTCTTTTGTAATAATGTTGTCTGGTGTCTGGTGTTGACGTGCACAGAGCAGCTCGCTACCGGAGCTGGTTTAATCCAAAAAGGCTAAATGCTTTCTCCAGTTGGGCCGGATCGAGGTCGGACCCCCCCTTCAAGGAGGTCTCGGTTCGCTTGTTTTGGTGCTGCACCCGAGTGCGATTGCTGTGTTCACACCTGCCCAAACGAACCGCACCAAGAGTGTAAACGCTCCAGGGTTCGATTCAACCGAACTAAACAAGGCAGGTGTGAATACATCCTGAGATTCTGACACTTTGTCAGAACCCTTGGAGTCAGTTTTTGGTCGCAGTTAACATTTTGCTTATTGTTGTGAATTAAACAAAAACGCTTTCTTAGGTTTAGGCAACAGAATCACTTAGTTAGGTTTAGGAAGAAAACAACATGGTTGGGCTTAAAATTACTACATTTGTGAAAATGTGACATTACGTTGTGAACACAGGACACGCATTCATTAAAATGCAATTTAGCAAATTTTGATGACGTTTGGAGGAATCTGAAAATGTTCTGATTTGTTCTAGCTTTAACCCTGGGGGACACCAGTATGCAGAAATATTCAAATACACCATTTTTAGAATAGGCGAAAATAACACAATTGTACCGCATGCAAAAACTGCTTGGTTTTTGCTTAAAACTGGATGGGATTCTCATAAAGTGGGCAAGTCTGTGAAGATGAGACTCGTGGTTACACATAGAACCTATTTTCATTCAGATATCTCGAGGTCAGAAGTCAAGGGACCCCTTGAAAATGGCCATGCCAGTTTTTCCTCGCTAAATTTTAGTCTAAATTTGCAGCGTTATTTAGCAATGAATCGCCACCTTGACCCTAAGAGACCCTAGAGTGAAGCTATAGATGTCATATGAAACTAGAAAGCCTAAGGAATCCATTGGTACCAACCCTGTCATGCTACCATGTCAGGAAGGAGGCTAAATAACGCTCCAAAGTTGCGCTAAATTTTAGCGAGGAAAAACTGACATGGCTCTTTTCAAAGGGGTCCCTCGACCTCTGACCGCAAGATATGTGGATGAAAATGGGTTCTATGGGTACCCACGAGTCTCCCCTTTACAGACATGCCCACTTTATGATAATCAAATGCAGTTTTTTGCATGCAGTACAAATGTGTTATTTTCGCCTTTTCTAAAAATGGTGTATTTGAATATTTCTGCATACTATGTCATCATTGCATCTAGGTAACAGACTCATCATGTCATTATTAAGGCTATGGTTAATGAAGCGGTTTTATTGAGGCTCTGACTGTTAGTGATGGGGACACAGGATGTAAGCAGGATGTGAGTCCGAGCTTTTCAGGTGTACATACCCATCCACCTCCCTGACCTCCACATCCACTGGGTAAAGGGTGTAAATCATGTAATGTAGAAGACTGGGCTGCACTGGCTACAGTTTCTGAGTATTCTACCCAACATACTACCATAATATTGTGTTTTAACATTGCTAATATATAACATGTATGTAATTAAAATGGTGTTCTAGAAGAGCAGGACACAGCAAGTGTGTATGTGTGAAGCAGAGAGCGAGACTATACATGAAAGATTGGGGTGATGGAGGATGGCTTTTGTAGGGCTACAGGGAGTATGTCACACTTTGTTATCATTCCTCAACTGATCACTATCTTGCTTGAGTTAAACCTCAGAAGAATTTACTCTCAGGCTGCATACTGATATTGTTTCCTTTACTGGAATTGGCAAGCTAATCAGAACCTTAACCATCTGTGACCTAAACCTAAATGTAAGCACTTGATTGTTGTAGCTTGTTGGAAATTTGGAATGAAGTGCTGAGTAAGTAGCAGGGCAAGTAGATTCATAATATTCAAGTACTAGTGTTGGTGTGCTGGAAAATGTTGAACCTAACCTGTTTGGTTTGGTTCAAACAAACCCGGGTGTGTTTGCCCAGTTTGTTTGGGCTAGTGTGAAAGCTGTCAATCAAGCTCTGGTGTGGACTAAACACTCAAACCAAGACCACCGTGCTAGCAGAGCAGTCCAAACCACATCCTCTAAGTTCTCCGGGGGGATTCTCAAGTGCTAAGACCGCAAATCTCCAAGTGTTCCAGGTATTTCACAGAGTCTACTCCCAGTCAGTCCGGCCCAGAATTCCTCCAAAGGGAGCCATCCATGATGGTAACTCAAAACTATCTCAACTGGCTTGATTCATTCAATGCAAAGTAGTAGATACATTGGTCCTCCTGGATTGCTGAGATTCTCATACTGTCACATAGACTGAGACCATCCACCCTGCAGCGAAATCTCATCTCTGCTGTTTGTGCTCTACCTGCAATGTCATTCTTTACCCAAAAGCTGTGATCCTAGTGAGGATAGGAACAAGGTCTGGCCAGTAAATTAAAGATAGGGACGACGATGTTGGAGAGCTAGCATAATTTGAAAGTAGCATCGCCTCAGGAGCTCCGTCTAAACGCCCCCCCACACACACATGCACGAGCACCGCCGCATCGTAACTACTTCACAGCCACAGAGCGGAGAGAAGACCTCAACTCAACAACTCTTCCTCATGACAGTAACCTGTGCAGTGCTACTGCAGAGCTGAGTTTTCTCTTCCATTCTCCAGGAAACGTGCGGCGGCGACGCGCTTTGAGTTCAGGCTGGTGCACGCCAAGGTTAGAGAACGAGCAGGGAAGTATCTGATTGGCTCTTTCCAAGCGGACCTCGAGGCAGTGATTGGTAGACGTTTTGACAGGATTACAGCAGCTACAGATCACGGCTCTTTTCCGGTCCTTTTTCAGAGCTCATCAGTAATGGATCGCTGTCGGGGTGTAAAGACCATTTCAACCAATATAACCAATAGTATATACTGGAGAACATCGTCAACCCTGCCTTTAAGAGCTTTATTTTTGTAGCTCAACTCATCATGGTTTCACCATAGTTTGATGCCTGGATTACTGTAGCTCCTAACCAGCAGTCAGACTCACTCAGAGATACCTGATCAACATAACTGGAGTGAGCGGTCCACCTCGATTTTCCATGACAGTAACCGTGTTGTCAGATTTAGAGGTGCTGATCCTCAGGCCAAATGCTTCACACTTCTGACTGCACAAATAGCGTAAACTGCTCATGTACACCCTGCAGATCATACTCGGAAGTGTCAAATGCAATTGTGGCTCAGTGGTTTGGATTGTTGGCTCACAGCAAAAAGGACCTGGGTCCTTTCTACATGGAATTTGTATGTTCTCTGTCGGAGTGGGTTTCCTTTGGGTGCTCCGGTTTCCTTCAACAGGCCGAAGACATGCAGGATCTGGCAGCTCTTAATTGTCAATAGGTGTGAATGGGCGACCCGTCCAGGGTGTGCCCCACCTCTCGGATAATGTGTGTCTGGTATTGGCTCTAGCCTCCTGTGATTGGGAACAGGATGGATGGATCAATGGAAAAGTGAAATCCAGTGAAATCTCTCAAAAAGCAACAACTGAGCCTCCAGTGAAAGATGATCGACTCCATAACAAAACCAACAAATCTGCTCTAGCAATGATACCTTACAGGTTTTCTGAATAATAAAGTAAAATTTCCATCAGTTACCTCTTGCTGCTATCTAGTCTAGGGTAGCTTCAATCAAATTAGGCCTCCAAACATAAAGTTTAGAGTGAGAAGGCAAAACCTCAGCACCCAAACTATCCAGGTATCGCTCTGCTTACTGAATGAGAGGCAAACTTATTCAAGTGGGCGTCCTTCCATATAAGTATCATATTGACTGTGGGATGGGGAGAAGGAGAGCGAGAGCAAACATGGATGAAAGGAAAAAGACAGTACAACTTCCAAGAAAATATGGAGTTTGTTTTCCCAGAGGTGATGAAACACTCAGGAGGAAGCAGAGTGGAAAAATGGAAAATAAGCACTTTGCAGTTTTTTTTTTTTCATGCTGCCGAGGAACTTCAGCCCTCCTGCTTTTTAGACAGTTAGACTGTGTGTTGCTGTTGCAGTGAATACATATGCAGCCACACACCTACTGTACAATGATTCTCGGGGTGAGATTTGAGAAGGAATCATGTCTTTGGTGCTTAAGTGCTCACATACACAGACTCGATTCAAACACACGCCGTGGTGGATTGTAAGATGTCTTTTTTTTCTGCTGCTCTGCTGACAGCTTGTCAGCTAGGGTTCAGTGGTCATGGAAATTACAGATGTGTGTGTGAGTGTGTGTGGAGTAATACTGCTGATCAGTCTATCTAGTGATATGCTCCAATAACGACACATTTCCTTCCCGTATCTCACTCAAGAATAAACCTGGCTGATGTGATGTTTCTCCCTGTGTGTGTGTGTGTGTGTGTGTGTGTGTGTGTGTGTGTGTGTGTGTGTGTGTGTGTGTGTGTGTGTGTGTGTGTTCACAGTGATAAATACACTGCCCTGACCATTACAGTGTGAAGGCCAGTTCACCTTCAATTCAGCCAGTCAGGAGGATTTTTTTTTTTTTTTTTAATATAAAAAAATACTGAGCAGATATTATGAAGGACACTACAGTTAGCTACCTTGAGTCACATATTGAATATAAAATTCACATTTCCATTTGAGTTTTTCTATTACTGATTTTCATCACTTCTTATCAGTATAATCAGTCAAAGTCAAGGAAAAGCTTTGAATATATATATATATATATATATATAACTTGGAAGAGGTCTCGGTTCTGCAAAAGACAATTTGTTGAAACTTTTCTTTTAATATGTATGACATGTAGAGAAGTTAAAACTGAAAACATCCCGTATACATTTGTATATCTTTAAAATTCTTACCATATTATGTATGTTTAGTAAAAAGAAGCATTTTAAAAAAAAAAATCTGTTCAATCATTTGTATAAATTTGAGTTGTTTTCTGTATAACACACACACACACATATATACTCCAAACTTTTCATGCACATACCAGTCAGTATAAATGTTGCTCAACTCGTTGTGATAACATTTTATCATGTAATTTATACCAGACTAACGTATAAATTATATAGACTGTATATACATATATATGGATGCAGATTATTGCACAACTACACTTCAACTTCTGACCTGCTCAACAAATTAATATTCATCAACAGAAACCAGGTCTTTAAAATCTGCACATTAATATTTATCAATGTAAACAAGCTAAAAACACTCTTTCCTTCTTTGTAACTGATATTGAAATGACAACAGGTTTTTATTACCTCTGCTGCTGCGCTCTGAGATGAAAGTTCTGTGCTTTTTAAACACGCAATATTCCCGCCTCACAGCGCAGTCGACGACCAGCATTACACTGCTTTTGAAATGTGGAAATGCTTTTCATTGATGCAGTTGTACGCTCACCATAAAAAAAAAAGCCACAACACCCAAAATAGATTAATATCAGGTTAAGTAGGAGAGGATTTATTGATCCCACAATAAAGTGTCACAGCAGCAAAAGGAGGTACAGGAACAGATGCATAGAAATGAGTAACATTAAAACCTGGAATATTATGTAGATTGTGAGCATCTATTATTTACAATATAAAGCATTGACAATAAAACAAAAATAGAGGTATTATATTCACCATAATATAGTGCATGAAGAGAGCAGATAAAGAAGCTGAAATGAGATGAATAATTTGACATGAAAAGTGCAGTAAACAATTAAATAAATAAATAATAAATAATAAAATAGGTGTGGCGAGGCACTTTTTCATCCTCAGGTCATTCTCACTGACTGATGTTTATATGTATGTTTGCACAATGTCAGTATTAGAATATCTGTTTAGTGTGATCATACAAGATTGTTTGTTTATATGCTTGCTTGCCTTTTTGTTGTTTTAGTTTTTATTTAATTTTTATTTCAATGTAATTTTGTCTCAGATGGAGAACAGTATGATTTAATGCAAGACAAAGATTTTTTTCTCCCTGATGACTTCAAATTGTTGTCTCCACATTTAAACGTGCATAAGAAAAAAAATTAAAATGTATACAGGCATAAAGTATTTTCACATTATTAATAACTGGTGGCTTTCTTTCGTGGCATTATAGTCTTGAAATTTTGTCAGAGTCACTGAAAATAAAAAATAAATACAGAAGGTAATATACATAATGTAAAACAATATATGACAAAAATCAAGCATGAATTACTGTATATTACCTGAATAATAATTACCTGAATAATAATTATATCAGTATTCTAACATTTTAAGTATTGCAATACATACAACATGCACAGAAACATATACACTGTTTTGATCTAAATGTATTCTAATTTGACAAAGTGTACACATTTGTATGTATGTACTGTAAGGGAATACATAAATGCTCACAGTTACAAAATAATGCAGATAATAAAAGAAAGTCAATACAACATCAGTACATTACACATATTTATGTTACAATTGAATCAACTTCTACTCATCTGTCTCTATTTAAATTAATATTCTATATTGGCAGGAATATAAAAAAAAAAAATAATGTCTAAAGTACCAAAACGCTGAAATACTCTTAAAAATATAGGCTCTCTTTATTTTTATAGGCGTATATATAGAGCAGGGTTATTATTGTACAGTAAAACTGTAGCTAAAACGGAAATAAGCAGTGAAAACTGCTGACGTAAACTGAAACTAAATAAAAAACAATATAATTTAAGAAAAACTAAACTGAAACGATGCCTGATTAAATAAAATGAATAAAAATAAAATAAAAATGAACACGAATTAATTTCTGTTATAGTTTATTAGCTGTAATGAAACAGCTGTGTGGTAGTGAAAGTACTCAAGTTGATTCCCAAATCAAAAGTTTTAAACATTATTATCATTCCTACACAGTTCTCCAACCATGTATTGTGTATTTATATGTAGCTACATACTTCTGAGTCATTAGAGCTGGCCATAACTAAAACAAACTAAATTTTTCGTTCTGAAAAACTGAAACTAAAACTAATAAATGCACTCTCACTATTATAACCTTGATATAGATTAGTGTAACCTAAGGAAGACAGAAGAGTGTGTGTGTGTGTGTGTGTGTGTGTGTGTGTGTGTGTGTGTGTGTGTGTGTGGGTGTGTGTGTGTGTGTGTGTGTGTGTGTGTGTGTGTGTGTGGGTGTGTGGGTGTGTGTGTGTGGGTGTGGGTGTGTGTGTGTGTGTGGGTGTGGGTGCAGCTGACCCATAAATCCAGTCGCAGTCTGCTTGTTTTGGTCCGACTCTTTCTTCTACAGATGTTACGGGTGTTACAGCTTTGATGAGTGGAATTAACAACGGCAGGCAGACGTACCAACAGTGTTACATACTGTATATCAATATGTAAAGTCTATATTACAGTATATAAAAAGACTGCAGGTGATGCATAACGCTGCTGCCAGGTTGTTAACACGTACTAAGCCCTCGTCCACACCAGGAACGTCCGGAGCGCGTGGCGGCTGCCTCGCTGAACTACTGCGTGATTCACGCGTCGGGTGTTCACACCAGCTGCGTTTCTGCTGCTGCTGTCAGCCCTTTCTTTCTACATAGAGCTTACCTTTCATAATGGCCATTTCATTTCATTATAAATGTAAATTATATTTATTTTGGACAGAGAAAGGTTAAGAAACGTGTGGTAATTTGTAAATAATAGTAATAATCCACAATTAAAATCCCGTACTATATTCATTCATGGAGCCATGCAAGTCACTGCATGTTCTACAACACTGTCCTGCACATATTTCAGAATAAAAGCCTCTTGTTAACAAATGAAGGAATTCGGTCCACAGAAAAAAATCGCTTGACGGCTTTTATTTTGAAATGAAAGCAGGAAGTGTTTTAAAAATAAATCTTGTGTTTTTATTGTAAAGCACTTTGTAACCTTGTTTTGAAAGGTTCTATATAAATTAAGTTATTATTATTAGTAGTATTATTATATTCTTCTTCATTAAAAAGGAGTAGTTGTGTTCCGGTTAGTTGATATGATGGATATAATACAGTTTGATCAAATATATATTAAGGAGGTGGTCAATACTGTACTGGTTGTCTGTGGGGAACCTTTATCCTGAATTGAATGTAAAACAACATATTGGCCAGATTCAACAGAAGTAAGCGTGAACATAGAGGACTGCATATTGTACTGTGACCCTCAGTGGCTGTGAGATTACTTGAGAAGAATCCATAACCCATAAATCCATGATGAAGTCAGTTTACTACAGTATGAGCTGGAAAGGTTCAGCTGAGTAAATCCAATTAATACCGGATAGTTATTAATTTTTTTACATTCCAACAGTATTTGGATTTTTTATTACATGTGTAGAGAAGACATGCACAGCTTAATTTGGGCAAATAGGGAGTGATTAGCAGGAGTGGAATGCAGCCTTGTGATTTAGCGCTGCTCAAGCCTCATTTAGACACAATTAATGCTCTTGAATAAAGTGGTAGATCAAGTATTAGACGCATTCAAACCAACTCGGTGGCAACAAATTCCAGAAGTGGTTTTGTGGCAGACAAAAATCATTTCACAGCTCTGATTTCTCTGGATTTCAGTATAAATTGTGACGCTACAGGAATTCTATCAGTGACCTGCACTGGACTCAATTAGTTCTCATGTTGATTAGAAAGTTTATTGTTCTCTTTCTCAACTCTGAGTCTCAATGTCTCAATGTTTTTTTGAAGCTCAACCATACATTAGCCATATTGTAGATGCAGCATGCTGATATTGAGGAAGTTTCCAATTGAAATGCATTTCTATATAAACATTATGTCTGATAAAAGGTGAAAAACTGTAGTCAAGGAAGGATAATAATATAATATAATAATATAATCCTGTTTTCAACTTGTTCCAAAAGATGCTACTACTGTAAAAAAGAAAGATCAACCTATTTCAACCCGTCCTTATATTCTGGCTTCTGATTGCCTTGAGAAGTGATTTTAAAATGTGACCTAACTTCTAAAGCTCTAACGGGCCTTTACATATGTATATGTATGTGCCTATAGTTCTATTACTGAGCTGTTAACCCCCTATATGCCCCTCTTGCAATCTGCTCATGTTTCCTCCTTTTAGTAAATATTTTTTTTTAGCATCATGTGTTTTGTGATGCACTTTGTAACCTCGTCCCTAAAAGTATTTTTTTTTTACACTATGAAAAGTGATTCAGATATCCATTTAAAAGCCTCTCAGTGTGAATAAAATAACCTGCGAATTTGAAATTTGACCTCTTGTATGTTCGTCAAAGAAATGCCAATCCTTCTTAGCAAAGGAACACATGTTAAGAATCCATGTTTTTTTTTTCTGTACCAAGTTGTGCCACCACCATCCCGTCTTTCTTCTTTCTTTCTGTATTTCTTTCTGGGAAGCCAAATGTTATTGTTTACCCACAGTGGGTGACAGTCATTCTGCTCTCCCTCAGCTTAAGGCGCCTCCTCTGGGCTCTGTCTATCCTCCTCTGCCACAAATGTTTCCTCCACATGACCATCATCCCGTACCTCTTTGTCTGAGTCTCCCTCGGCAGTCTGGTTAGGAATTCTCTTTGCTTCACTCAGTGAAAAACCTCCTACAGTGTTGTGAGAAGTGCTCAGGTCCAAAGGAGTATCCACATATAGTTCCTCCTTCAATAAACGGAACAGATTCTGCAAATCCACCTTTCTACATGTACACTTACCATTAAAAAAAAACCTCTTCTCTTCTCTGCTAAAATGTGCGTGCACTGATTTCAGCCATTTTGTAAAGGCACAAAAAGAGGCTGCCATGGTTACACCCCAACTAATGGGAAACTGGGTGCAATGAAATGTAATGTAAATGTAACTGGAAAACCGTGGATGTCCTTTCAGCTTTCAACAAAGTAGCGTGCACAGCCTTTGATATCATGACTACAGACCAGTGGGCCAAAACTCCATAGTATGCATAATATACTACATGTGTCTTTTTCACAGTTGTTGTTGTTATTGTCAGTGTTTTAGTAACTGTGCATATTTTTCCATGTTTCCCTTGTGGTTTTACTGTTGCTTTGAAACAGAATAATGCGCCTTGACTATTAGAAAACAGATTTGCTACATAAATAATGTTAATTATTGCTTTTTTCGCACGATTTCTTTCCATCTCATTTCTTTTTTTCTTTTTCTTTCTTTTGGGGCATTTTTGCCATTATTCAATATACAGACTTGCAACAAATGTGCCTGGCCAGAGAAAAAAAAAAGCAAGAAAATGCTTCGCTGTGGCCTTCCATCAATACGACGGAGAATTAGGGCCACATTGAGAGAAAAAAAAAATCGGAGATTTCGAGAATAAAGTCATAATATTACGAGAATAAAGTCATAGATTTACCAGAAAAAAAAAGTCGTAATATATGAGAATAAATTCATAATATTATAAAGTAGTAATTTTACCTGTTATTTTAGAGAGAAATAGTGTGAAAATGAGGAACGTGGAGTATCTTGTGAAGTTATACATTAGTTAAGTTTCACAAATAACAAAATACTTCATCTTTTGACTCATCAGCACCACATTATCATCAGTATCAGGACCTGGAAAAGATTGTGCAAGGAACTACGTTTTTTCTGAAGAAAGAACCACACGGACCTGATGGAGGAAACTGCCTCTTTTGTAGAGGAGAAAATTACTTTATTCTTGTAATATTAAAACTTTTTTCTGGTAAAGATATGAGTTTATTCTCGAAATCTCAGATTTTTTTTTTTCCTCAATGTGACCCTGATACTCCGTCGTACATCAAACCAAGCTGGAAAGTTCCACACTCAAAAGAGTACCTTTTCAAAAACTAGAGTAGTGGATCGTATTGTAATGCAGTTGAAGGCTATGTGGTCGTAAAGTTAAGAAGAGAACTGCTGATCACTTAATATCAATAAACTGAATTTCTGTTCATTTATTTTGTCAAACTCGCAATTGTAAAATCATTTTCTAATGGTAAATGGACTTGCATTTATATAGCGCTTTTCTAGTCTACCGACCACTCAAAGCGCTTTACACTAAATGTCAGCATTCACCCATGGATGATGGCAGAGGCTGCTAAGCTGCCAACTTTGCCCATCAGGATGTAATCTAAATACTCATTCACACACCGATGGCTATGCTTTCGGGAGCAATTTGGGGTCAAGTGACTTGCTCAAGGACACATCGACAGACGGGGATCAAACCACCGACCTTCTGATTGGTGATTGGTGGACGACCTGCTCTACCCTCTGAGCCACAGCCGCCCAATAATATATTTACTTACTTTAAATATGCATTTACATTGGTATCTATGTATATGCTTGTATGTGCATATACTGTATATATATATATATATATATATATATATATTATCCTTTTTCCTCTTTCTAATATATATTTTTGTCAACTGTTTGTAAAGTTATTGTGACTGAATGAGGAATACAAATTCAACGAAATATCGTTAAAAAAGGTTTATGATAAAATAGTGATTTGATTGAATAGCATTCATAACTAACAAGTCAAATAACCGTTTTGTGATAACTAGTTTAGATGTCTGACAACAGAAAAATAAATAAATGATTAACTTGTAAATTGTGATATTTAGTTTACTATTTTATAATAATAATAATCCTGATACATTTTTATGTAGGTTTGGGTGTTCACAGAGAGCAGCAGGAGTTCAGCATGGAAGTCTAACACATGACACTCATTTAGAGTAACTCTGTAACCAGTGACCGGTTTCACACAGCATCATGTTTCATTAATTATTGTTGCTTGTAAATTGAAAATAAATTTGTTTGGATTAGTGAAACCTGTCAAAAAGATGCATGTTGCAAACTATTTTATTGTTTCCCTACTGAAAGAGGACAAAGAAGAGCATCTGTTTTTTCAAGCATTTAGGTGTGGACTGAGGTCTGAGGTTGTTTTCACACATTTTTAAAAATTAGCTGATTTAGTGTGAACATTGTTTCACTTTAATCACAACCTGATGTACATTTCAGCTCCCAGTAGTTACAACATCAGTTCATCTACAGATACTGTACATAATGATGCTTTATATCGCCTCATTTGGAGTTCTACAAATCTGCACCAGATAAAGTTGTAGTAATTTTGTTTTTTTCTCTCATTTGATCCAAATAAAGCTGTTTCCTTTGCTGCAACATCATCCCCTCCATTTGTAATCTCAATGATCATTCTCCTCCACATACTGTCGGACTAATACAGCAGACATCCCCCCTTAAAAATCCCTCATACACAATTCCCTCTCTCATTTCGTCCCGCTGATTCTCTCTAAAATAAAGCGATGAAATGCATCCATCACTCGGCTGATAATGAAAGACGACGGAGACACTGCTTCCGGGATTTCATTTTGTACATTTAGCCGGAAAATGACTCTGAACTGTCATAAAGTGAAATTCTCTGATGGAAGCATTTGTGTGCATGAAGCTGTATCTGTTAGTGTGTTAGTGTGTCTGTGTGTGTGTGTGTGTTTGTGTGCGTGTATGTGTGTGTGTGTATGGCTTCCAGCCCCAGTCATCATGAATCATTGGTTTAAATGATCCTAGCATGCTAATTCCTGCTGATTTCTTTCCATGCTGTTATTATAAAAGTCAGCATAACAGTCATTAACAGCAGAAAACAGCTTAAAACTTTACCCATCTGACTCCTGAATGAACCCAGCGCAGCACGCCATGAAACATGACCCTGTGAGGGTGTGTTTGTGTGTGTGTGTGTGTGTGTGTGTGTGTGGGAGAGATAGAGAGAGAGAGAGAGAGAGAGAGCGTGTGAGCTTCCTAATCTAGGATTTATTGGCCATTAGTACAGCCTGAAAGTCATTACAGTTCATTTTGCTGCCGGGTTGACGTTTTATTAGGACAAATACAGGCTTTTTGGATACGTGCGTGTATTTGTGTGTGTATAAGCCTGTGTGCACGCTTTAGTGTTTATGAGTACGTTTGCATGTGAGTGTGTATGAGTGACATTTTATCAGGACAAATTTCCCCACAGGGAGCGAGGCCGTGATTTCTGAGAGCAGGAAAAAGGACTAAAAAGCCTCAAGAAAGGAGGGATTGACAGATGGCTGGAGAGAGAAAAAGAAGAATTGACATGAGGTGCGATGGATGGATGATGAGAAAGACAGATGGATGGACACATGCAAAGATCATAGAAGGGGACGGACAGCATGGGGAAATAGGCAGATGATGGTGGGAAAGACACACGGAGAAAACTGTAGAGTTGAATAAATGGCAGTAATGGGTAGATTGATGGTAGGAAAGAATGGCAGTAATGGATGAGGTTGCAACAGAGCAGGGGAATTGTGAAACGAACGCACCCAGTGTCTTCTGGATCAACCCGTAAAATACTGACGTTTGGTCAGTGGCCCTTTGCCTCTGATACCGACGCACCGAGGCACCGTTTAGTATCTGTATGAGACGCACCAGGCTTTCAACTAACTCCAGTGTAAATCCATCAGCGTCAGTATTAGATTAGAACAACCGACGAAAAGGCGAGAAAGTTCTGAGAGAGGAGGTGAGGGTGAATAGCTGGGTCAAACAAACACAGACTTTCATCCAGGAGGAGCGTAACAGTCGTTATACATGACGTGCTGAAAATTTACTTTGAGAAAAAAAAATATGTAAATAAATACTTAACAGTTCTCCCGTGTGCTCGTCTTCATCACAGCCGACGGGTGCTCCCCGAATTTATGGTCACATGACAACAAATGTGCTCAGTTGCCTAGAAACACAGGGGATGAGCCAACATACCCACTGGCTCATCTTTCCCCACTCTCCCTGTAACAAATGGAAACTGTCTGTGAACACTGAAGTTTATTTTGAAAAGACACTATGCATGTAACGAGCAGAAACTGACACACCGTCGCTTCACGTCATCTTTGTCTTGGCCAAAAAGTTGCACTCGAACACACCGCAAAGACGACAGCCGACGGCCAGCTATCACGTACATCCTGCGTGAGATGAAATAACTCTCCACACCAGCAGGCGGAGCTAGTCTGTATCTGTCATTCAAAAGGGAAACAGGAAGATTGAGGACGGTGGATATACAAGCCGTTGTTATGATACGTACATGAAATAAAGCGCCGTTTGCCAACCATTTTCACACCACTCTCACTCAACACTTATAGCTTCATTCCAGATGTTCATGTCAATGAGAAAATATCCATGTATTGGAATAATCAGATGAGATGAAGATGAAAAATGACAAGAGCCTTCTGTGTTTTTCCTCTTGACTTTACTCGTTGGCTTGCTTTCCTCACGTCCGTTTCTCTTCTCATTCACTGATTCGTTTAAGCTGAACTTCCAATCAGAGTGATTTCTCTCACCGACGAGCACCGCCGCTGAAAAAACTCCTGCACGGGTGGACGGGACGGACGCTCACCGACGGCCCCAAACTGTGACCGTCGGCTGGTTGTGTCAGGACCTTAAGTCCAAAACTGACGCTAGAGGAGTCGGCCGACCTAGAGCGTCATAGTTTGAAGTGTAGGACCATAGACCAAGCATCGCTATTTGAGGAGTTGGGAGTGAGAATGTGTTATCTGGATAGTTTTAGGGTGACAAGGACAAACATGTTGCTATCTAAATCTTCTAGCAACACTACACTTGTAAAAATAGTTCAAGTAGCCAACAATAAATGTGTTTACTTTCAGAAACTAGCTAAGCTAGCTAAGCTAAGCAAGCGCTACTTTAAAAAGCAGAAAAGCACACTAAACCCACTTCATACAATCAGCTGTTCGTTTGAGTCCCGTGTTCACAACGTTCAGCGTCATTTTCACTGTACAAAGGTAGCAGTTTTAAGCCCAACCATGTTGTTCTTTCCTAAACCTGACTACAGTGGTTTTGTTGCCTAATCTAAAGTGACGCCGAGGGGATGTATGTGACGAGTTGGGAAGAGAATGAGTTGGCGTATCTTATCGACAGCCTGCAGCTGCACTCTGAGACATCATGTCCACTGCCGGAGTCGGAGATGACGGAAAAACAACAGAACTGGAAAATCAAAGTCATCGGTGTGGCGACATTTTGCCTTCCCCGTTTATCATGTAAACAACGAAAATGTCGTTGACAGAAAAACTACAGCTTTTAGGCTGCAGAAGATTTAGAGACTGCAGCAACTAAACAATAACTGTGCTCAGCAAATTCTTTGACGATTTCAGCCGCGACTTAATGATGCATTCAGGTGTACCTCGTAAACTCTGACAAACTCTAGCTGTTGTAAAGTACAATCTAGTGGATCTTCTTTTTGTTGTTTAACGTGTTCCCCAATTGACTGGTGAAATTAATTTTGCATTAGTGTGGTACATTTAAAAAAAAAATCACGCTTGAGAGCCTCTCTTTTAAAAGACGAATTTAAAAGTGTAAATGACAGCTGAAAGTGCATAAAACCAACGATCTGTTGATCTTTATGAATCAAGACTCCATAGTCTAACAATGGCAAGTTTAAATCAAATATCAAATCGAATTGTGGATTTGGAGAATCCTGACAACCCTAATCAGCAGTAAACTAAACATATTTTTTTTACTATGCTAAGCAGTGCAAATATTGTTAGAAACCCAACAATTGGTCAGTTCACATTTCCAAGGAAACTCCAGTAGTGCAGTAGTACTAAAAGTCAAAGAGATATTCAAGTGAGTAATATTGACATACGACTATTTAAACCAGAATATTATTCTTCAGAGTGTCAGAGTGGAAAAAACATTTGGACCATCAGGGACACTCACAGCTTTTCCCACAGGCAAACAGAGCAGGATTGATTCAATTTACAATGAGCATGGAATCAATCAAACTGCATTGCATCCATCACACCAGACATTCTGAATAACAGTACTGTACTGTCTAGATAAATCAGTCTAATCCACTCTGTATAACTGCAGTTAGACAGAGAAATGACATTCTGTTCGTTCAAAACTTTCCAAGTTTACGTGTGAGCCTACGTCCTGTTGTAAACGGATTTATTTCCATTCATTTTTTCCATTCTCTTTTTCATAAACGCGCCACTGATGGTATGTATTATCTGTCAGTGTATGTGTGGAAAAGAAAAATATGTACGAGTGTGAGCAGGAGAAAGAAAAAGTTACTTGAGAAAATACAATAAAGATACGTCATAACGATGTATATCAGCCTAAAAGGAGGAAATCAGCACAGCAGCCTGAACTCCACTATATTCCTGAATAATAATATAATAGATTGTAATGACTGAATCAACATCTGAGTTAAGAAACCAGCACACGTGCCACACAAAAAAAATGCCACATCACCAAAACCCAACATGTAGAAGTAGTAAAGCACAGACAAATGCTCCGAGTAATTATTAGCAGACAGCTTGCCGTAAACAGCTCCGGGGAACGCACTTATTTATTTTCAAAGCCAGGGAGGCTAATTGGCTGAAAGTCCTAATTGGCCCTAAGTAATTGTCCTAACAAATAAATAAATCGGCCTCTAATTTGAAGCTGACATTCTAACTTTCTTGGAATTCAGTAATATCCTCTCGCCGTAAACAACGTTAAAAACAAATGAGCTTTATTTGGGCTTTGTCCAAGTCCTTCCAGTGTTCTTTTATCTCCCAATTAGCACAATTAGCTTAACTTTCTAAACTCATTTCGACAATGGTGATGCTGTCAGATGTTGTAGAAGAATGTTTCCTGTTCTTTTCCAGTTGCATTGAATAGAAACTTTTACATGTGGGGAACAAAGACTACACTCCCCTTAGCTTTTCAGTTGCAGATGTACATTGGGTTTCTGCAGAACACTGACATCAGCATATAGGGAACAAATTTATTTCATTATTCTCACATGCATGAATAAACGTATATCAGAGGCCTGTACTACGAAGCGAGTTCAACAGAGTATCTTCTCGTTATCTGGCTTCACTAACACTAACAAACTAGATCACGCTAAGCCGTCCTACAACGGTGGTTATCAACTCGGTAAATCAACCCAGGGTTTCTCAGTCTGGTTCACATAAAAGGGGCGGGGTTTGCAGCATATGACCAATCACAAACATGGACATTTTACAAAGGAAGAGCAAACTACAATATTAGACATATATGAAAAAGTTAAACACGTAATGAATGCGTAAAATAACAGATTTATCAATATAACGGCCTGAAAAGTCATATGTAGTCATCTAGATGGGGCAGTGATATTATAAAAAGCTTTCAGAGTATAATTAGACTACATTTCATTACACCCTTTGACAACTATGTGGCGTGTCGGACTATTTCAGCCTTCTTTCAGCTGCGTCCCCGTCTCTGGCGATGTGAAACAGACAACAAAAAATCAATATAAAAACATAATTCAAAGCGGTAAACACCTACAGCATACAGCCAGCTGTCCTGTGAGTTTAAACTGTGTTCTTTTTAGCCTGGATTATGATTTAAACTTCATCATAATAATATCCTTTTGTAAACAATGTGACAAGGTTGACACAAGTAGGCCTACACTAGGGACGCAAAAGGATGTATCCTACATCTTGGCTATTATTTTGTTTGTTGGAATATTGATATTTAGTAACATTAGTAACATTCAGCTTGTTAAGGAGCTATTTGTTCGATCTGCCGAGTGAACTAAGTCCATGTAACATACAGTATATATATATATATATACTGTCAAAAAACACACAAATTATGCTTCACTTCATGTTGTTGTTTTTTAATGTTTGGGAGTTTTTTGGATGACATGGAAATGAAAATGACGCTGTTTATTACCTTTCACAAAGATTTGTGGTATTAAAACACTCATGTAGCAACCTTTTCAAGATTCAAGATAACTTTATTTGTCATGTTTATGCTCCACATAAATGCTCTCAATGGTGCCTCTGTAGAACATGGTCATGGCTGGGATGGGAGGTCCACCTTCTTCAGTCCGCGGAGAGAATGAAGGCGCTGTTTGGGCCCTCTTGATGACAGCTGTGGTGTTGTAACTGGAGGTCAGCTCGTCCATCAGATGGACTTTTGAGATGGGGACTCTGGCTTGGTTGAGAGAGATGTTGAATATGTCCGTGAAGACGTCCTTCAGCTGTTCTGCACATTCCCTCAGCACACGACCTGGGATGTGATCTGGACCAGCAGCCTTTCGAGGGTTGATGTTGGAGAAGACCCTCTTCACGCTGTCCGCGGTCAGCTGGAGTGCCTGCTTGGTGGGAGGCAGTGTCCGCCTTTGTGCTGCTCTGTTGTCTGTAATCTCAAACCTTGAGAAAAAGGTGTTGAGGTTATCTGGTAGGGAGGGGTCATTGTCCGTTGCCCGTACTATAGGCTTGTAGCCTGTAGCTGTCTGGAATCCCTGCCATAAGCGCCTCGTGTCCTTGGTGTCTGTGAAATTGCTGGACAATTTTTCCCCGTATACCCTTTTAGCCTCTCTGATTCCTCTGTTTAGGTTGTTCCTTGCCATGTTGTACGCTTCAGTGTCACCAGATCTGAACGCAGCATCACGAAGCCTCAGCAAGGAGCGAACCTCCCCAGTTAGCCAAGACTCATAAGTGGGACGCAGCTTGACAGTTTTTATAACAGTCACATCATCAGACTGCATTTGTTAATAAATCCCAACACAGTCTCTGTATATTCCTCTAGGTCTATACAGTCCCCAGATGTTGCTGCCTCCTTGACGATGCTCCATTGTGTACACTCAAAGCAGCCCAGTAAAGATGGAAACGCCTCCTGTGGCCACTCTCTCACTCTGCTGTATGCAGACTTCAGCTTGATAGTCAGGTGGTCAGAGCTGCCAATGTGAGGTAAAGGGGCTGCAGTGCATGCATTCTTCATATTTGTGTATAAATGATCCAGTGTATTTTCCCCTCTTGTTGCACATGTAACATGCCGGTAGAAATGAGGTAGAACAGAAATAAGGTTAGCCTTGTTAAAGTCCCCAGCAACGATATGAAGTGCATCAGGATTGACTTAGAGTGTTGTAAAGTTCTCCCATCGCCTGCTTTACATCTGCATTTGGGGGAACATACAATGCAGAGATGAAAATTGCTGTCAGTTCGCCTGGTAAATAAAAAGGTCTGCATTTCACAGTCATCAACTCGACATCAGGAGTACAGGATTTGGAAATCATCCTAGCATCACAGCACCACGAATTGTTTGTGTAGATAGCCACGCCTCCTCCTCGGAGCTTACCCGATGTTGACGTCACTCTGTCCGCTCTGTAATGGAAATCTGTCTATTTCCCTAGATGAGTACTGATGAACGTTGAAATTACGATCTCAAACAGATGACATGTCTTTGTTGTATTTTATTCTTGCAAGAAGAGGCACTGGTTATACAGAGTCACACCGAGTCTGCAGAAGAGTGCGCCCCAGGCGAAAGTTACAATATGATATATAGAAAACTACAACGGGGAGCTATGGGAAAAGGAATTGTTTTAACACAGATAAGGAGTTGTTTTTACACAGTGTCCCTGTGAAAGTCAACACTCAGTACTTTCCCACTACATGAGACAAGGAGCACACATTAGACAGAGTAGACAGTAACTTTCCACTGTTGCATAAAGAGACATCGCTACCTACATAGTAATTTTCCATTACAGCTCTGTGGAGTGTTAGCCCCGCTAGCTCAATTCCAGAGTCTGGTATCTTTTCTGTCAACCACGTCTCTGTGAAAATGAAGACGAAACAGTTGTTTCCTCCACGCTGTAGCGATCTCCACAGGCTGATGTGATCCATTTTATTGTCCAATGAGTGAACATTTGCCAACAGGACCGAGGGAACGGCCGGTTTGCTGGGGTTAGCCCTTAGCCTAGCGCTAACGCATCCTCGCTCCCCCCCGCTTAAGTGTCCTTTCGCAGCGTCAGCGGTGATGCTTCCTCACCGCGGTGGCTCCGGGCGAGTCCGGGGTCGCCTCTGTGCAGCCTTGGCGTAGCAGTCCGAGCTTGCTGAGCTGGTTTAGCTCTTCCGGTCGGCTGTTATTTGCAGGACAGTGTTGTAGAAAATGACGTACGATTACTACGTTCACAACTGCCCAAACGAACCGCCCCAGAGGTTGATTAAAACTGTCTAAATGTCGGCTTGTGAAAGCGCTCTGAGTGGTTTTGTTGCCTAAACCCAAAGAAACTGTTGTTTTATTGTCTAAACCTAAAGAATCGTAAACATAACGTTTCATTCAGTTTTCCAACGTGTTGTTTTTAAGTTTCTCTTTCACTTTTACAACGTAGCAGATGCAGTTTGTCCCATCTGACACATCAGAATCATAATGATAAACACTGATTTAATCAGCTGATAAAATTAGAAACGTGTGTGTATAAACTCCTCCCCTTATCTTACTTTCAATAGAAAGGAAAATTTCGGAAGTGCATTTACTTCTCAGTGGAGCTCCACACTGTATATTATAGGATGTCTAGATGCATGAAAGTCAGCTCAGTATGCTTATGATTATTTAATGCAGAGGGGTGTCGTTTTTTCAAAACAATGGTATATGAAAAAAAGAAGTATTTACCAACTTTGCCTATTAGGTGCACTACTGTGCAAAAGCTCCTGTTGAGTGAAAGTGCTCCCAGCATAGAGTGAATATATTCTACTTTTATATATTTAATATTTCATAGGTTATATTCCTAACTTTACCAATTAAGATCGCCCTGGGGGAAGTAGGACTCGAGCTCTGGTCCCCTCTCTCTCTCTCTCTCTTCCTCTCTCTTTGGCTCTCTCTCTCTCTCTCTCTCATTCCCTCCTCTCCTATGGCATAGTGTCAATTAAAATGACATCTGGTGTCACTGTCACTGTCGATGAAATGACATGTTTCTCCTGAAAGCCCTAATAGGATCGCCTCTCCACCACTCAACCCAAATCTCTGCCATAATTGTTTCATATTCAGTCATCAGCCAGTGCTTGAAACTTTGCCTCCGTTTCTTCACCCCACTGTGGACTTTTTCTTCTTCTCAAAGGCTTCCTCACTTTATCTATCTATCTTTTTTACACCCCAAAATCATTTCATTTTCATTTGAAACAAAGTCATCGGACGCCACAGGAAGCAGCTTTACATCACTGTGAATGACCACTAAAAATGAACAGCTGCCCAGTAAAGATCATTATAACACAAATATCTGCGCAGCAAGCCATTTAAGCACGCCAATGATCTACTGGTGGAGTCTGAAAACCAGTCAATACCCATAAAAGATGAGTAAAAACAACCAGTGCACAATGTTCAGCTATACCAGAGGTCAGCAACCTGCGGCTCCGGAGCCACATGCGGCTCTTTAGCCCGTCTCCAGTGGCTCCCTGGGGATTTTTAAAAAAAAATTGTGGAAATGAATAACTGTTTATTTGTTTACATTTCTTCATTTTTATTTATCATTGTTGTAGGTCTATGGTACGACGGTACAACGGACTATTAGGGCCACATTGAGGAAAAAAATAAATCTGAGATTTCAAGAATAAAGTCGTAATATTACGAGAATAAAGTCAAAGGTTTACGAGAAAAAAAGTCGTAGTATTGTGAGAATGAAGTCATAATATTATAAAGTAGTAATTTTACATGTTATTTTCTTTTTTCTCGTAAAGTTATGACTTTATTTTCCTAAATACGACTTTTTTTCTCGCAAAGTTATAACTTTATTTTCGTAATATTACGACTTTTTTTTCTCGTTAAGTTATGACTTTATTCTTGTAATATTACGACTTTCTTTCTCGTAAAGTTCTGACTTTATTCTCGTAATACGACTTTTTTTCTCGTAAAGTTATGACTTTATTCTCGTTATATTACGACTTTTTTTCTCGTAAAAGTTATGAATTTATTTTCGTAATACGACTTTTTTTCCCGCGAATTTATGACTTTATTTTCGTTATATTACGACTTTTTTTCTCGTAAAGTTATGACTTTATTCTCGTAATATTACGACTTTCTTTCTCGTAAAGTTATGACTTTATTCTCGTAATATTACAACTTTTTTCTCGTAAAGTTATGACTTTATTCTCGTAATATTACAACTTTTTTCTCGGAAAGTCATGATTTTATTCTCGTAATATTACAACTTTTTTTCTCGTCAAGTTATGACTTTATTCTCATAATCTCAGATGTTTTTTCCCTCAATGTGGCCCTAATACTCCGTAGTACATTTGCACTTTGGCCCTCACTGTATTAGACTTATATACTATATACTTAAACTATAAACTGTGTTACCTTCATCACAATGCTCAAATATTTTGCAGCTCCAGAAAGATTTATTTATTTATCTATTTTTTTGCCTAAAATGGCTCTTTTGAACGTAAAGGTTGCTGACTCCTGAGCTATACAAACCAGATTACACCTGAAAGCTTATCACAAAAAGTCTTTGCTGTTTATGCAGCTAATCTGGTAACTGTTTTAATATGATGAATGTATTACCTGCTATATGTTTGAAAAGATCGCTGTACTAGACATTGCTTTCTTCATTCAATTCTCCATTTGGGATGTATAAATTCAACTTTTTTTGTGTACGTGTAATACACTATGAAAAGCGATGACCCTGTTCATTGTAAAAGTATTTTATAGAATTACATATATAATTTGTTTTGTTCAAGTATGAAAATGTTTTGAATGCTTTCTTTATTGCTAAGGAAACGTATATCGGACCATACTGTATCTCTTTCAGTGAACTTGTTGATGCCACCTATTGCAGGTTCATTAAAGCTTTTTACTTTTTCCTGTTGTATTAAGACTTCCCTTCACAGGACAAGTCTTCTGTTGTACAATAAATGGTTTGGTCGTCATTTAAACAAGCAATAACACTGGTTTATTTTGAATTTACATTGTGCAATGAATGTGTTTATTCTTACAGCATGTACACACACACACACACACACAGAGACGCAGCTGTCACGCAGCCGAGCCGTAGCGTTGCTGCTCTAACCTGTTAACACGGACGCCGAAATATAAAACTACAGGTTCGCTGCTGACGTTCCCTGTGTGGCCCCGGCCGTAAGGCACAATGGTTTGCAAATACAACGGCAAAGTGTTAACATCCAAATCAAGTAAACTGTAGATGAAAAAAAATGAACGTCCCGTCCCCAAAAACGTTGGTGAAGAGAATATATGAATATGAAGAAACCAACACAGCAGGATGCAGGAGGGCGACTTGATGTGGCAGAAAAACAGCTGCTTTATAAATCACTGCTGTGATTGCTTTTAATATTCAGATACCTACCCACTGCCACGGTTAATAAAAATACATCCACAATTCCAAATTAAATATTTATAAGTTCTATCAGCATACATAGAATCATACAATGCTCCAAACCAGCAGTATTGGCATTGGAACTTTGTTTAGGAATAACCCTGAATTCAGGTTTTATTTCAATACAGATTGTGGAGCGAAATAGGCAAGATAAATATATAATAATATATATATATGTATATATATATAGGCCTTATAAATGCCTGGTGCTGTAGCCTGGTAGAAAGAAATGATGAAGACGTCGGTAGAAGGTGGACAAAACAGAATAAACTTTAAAGCTTTGAGTCTACTAAACCCTTCACAAAGAGCTTGCAGGACTTTCTTGCCTCCAACTTGTCCAACACAATACAGTTGTCCACTGCCTAATGCCTGACACCTTCTGCCTGGAGTGATGGCTGCACAGTGGACCCACCTTTCCAATTCACTTTAGCAAAATAAACAGCACATTTTATATTCATGCCTATCCATCTGAAACACTATTCTTTGCCACACTGTTTATAGCCTGGAGCACCTTAGTTCAAAATCTCCATATAGTGCTTTGAAAGAGGATTCTGCAACACATATTATTTTGATTTGACACAAATCTGAAGAGGGACCAAATGTGCGCCCATCCAGGTAAATGTTTTTTATGTGTTTATTTATTTACTCTTTTCAAGGCAACGTTTTGATCTACAAGATCTTCCTCAGGCCAACTATTTATTTGGAGCCTATAATCGTGTGCAGCTCTCTTTAGTGCCCCGCAGTCTCGGAGAATCTGAACCACCTAAAGCAGCCTGGTAAAAGTGTGTGGTTTTATAAATCTGCATTGTAAATGAAAGGATTTGACTTGACCAGTTCCCTGAAACCTTTTTTTTTTTTTAGGCACTAAGGGGAATTATTCTATCAAACACTGTTAGAGACATTACATTTACCGTGTTACAGAGATCTGACTTTGTGTTGTTTAGCATGAAAGTTTGGGCTTTTCCGAACAGTATGACCACAAATACCTTTGTGGTGTCAAAGACAGGCTAAGAACTGAGTAAATATAGTTGAAATCTGACCTGCGTTCTGTCACTATCACTATCAAATAAAGGCAAAAAATAATCTTAAAAAAGAAATAAAGAAAATCTATAATGACAGAGGAATGCACAAGTCGTAAAATGTGGCTTTGATTCTCTCCCACCGTTAACACGAGGTTTTAAATATTTGTTATTTCAATTTAACGTTTAAGTCATTAAGGGAAATTGCATATAATATATATATACATTATATTATATGCATACATTTCTGGAACAGAAATCTGAACTTTGGATGAATCCAGGTTGTATTTATGGAGTGATACAAATCCAAAATTCTCGCTGTAAAAACATTTGACTCTAATAAATCAGAAAATACTGTCAACAGCCATAAAAATAATCCATTTTTTTCCATGTCCATGTTTTTAAGAAAAAAATGTTCTATAAATCAGGCTATGAATGATATATGAACAAACCACTTTGTGAAAACCTTCAGAATATAGATCGGAATGAAACGGGAACATTTGGTTTTATTGTTAATACTTATTTTATTTATAATCATCATTATTGTGTTTATTTGAATCTATTTTGTTTAATCAACATTTTATTGCTGATCATTCTTATCTCTTTTATTTTATTAAAATTTCATTATTCTAATAAAATCTGCTTATTTTGTGTAGTTTCTTAATTTTTATTTATTTATTTATTTGTATTGTTATTTTTATTTCCTTGTATTTTATTTATCTTTTATTATCTTAAATACCCATCTTTTATTTGCTTTCTTATTTAATTAACTTTTATATTGGTTGTTTTGGTGTGCATTAGTCTCTAAATCCATTTCTTAACACTCTATATTTTTATCAGTTGTCTGTCCAGCACTTTGAATTACATTTGACTTGTTTGAAAGGTGCTATATAAATAAAGTTTGATTGATTGATTGATTGGTGTGTGTAAGTGCTACTGAAGTGGAGATTTCTGTCTCAGAGTCTGAGAAAAAAACTAATTTCGAGAAAACAGCCTTTAAAGATATGGATTGTAAAATTCCATAAATTTTGCAAGACACTAAAGGTGTATTTTTTTTTACTAATAAATATCACCATGAAACCAGTTGATTACTTCCATTAAGACAATTATTTTTTGTATTACAAGTTTTCTGAAACTGTAAGTTTAAATGTGCAAATGAGGCGTTATCTAATGCTAACTTTTGGATTAAATCTACAGACACAGATAGACGTAAATAGTGTCGTAAAATAAACATCTAAATGTGTATTCTGGATGTTTTTTTTTTCCATTTCTCTGAAAGAAGATATGTTGTGGAAGCAAAACAACACCAAAATCAAAATTGACCCGTGCATGAAAAACAATGTTTTTGGTTTGAGGTGGCTGGCCTTAATTTAGCATATATAGCATCAGAATTCTTTCATATTTGTAAGATGAAATTTCAGAAGCAACATGCTTTCATAGCCTCTGCTGTGCAGCGCCCTCTTAATACACTCACACTCACTAAGGAAACAAATGTGCATGCATAGTGTCTTTGGGACGGTCTCGTCCATTTGAAAATCAAATTACTCTTCAAATATAATTAGAAAATTTAATCTTCCTTGTATTGGACATACAATTTGTCATTGAGAAATTAATTGAAAAAATCTTATGAATTGAATGAATGAACTCCCTTGTTTTGTTTTTATAAGCAGCATATATAGAATTAATAAATGGTATGTTTGTATATAACACACTATAATGTACATTTTGACTTAGCTGTAATCATATATATATATATATATATATATAATACTCTCTTCATGCGCTTTGAACACATATATTAATAGTTTTAAACCCACGTGTGAAGGATTTGTGTGTAAACAGTTAATAAATGTTCCAGAACAAACTGTGAGATTATATGATGTTATACAGTGGTATCAAGTAATTTAGTATTGTTATGATTATTGAGTTTATACATTGTATTACATGAATTTACATTTAAAATGTCCTTATATTTGCTTACAAACTCTCAATATACTGTTGTGGTGAGAGTGGGGTGAAATAAAATATTACAGGAAAAAAAACTAAGAAATAATCGGATCAGTGTCAGATGCTTTGCATAAAGGTTTTACTAATTTTTGGTCATGTTTGTGATTTCAATGGTGATGCTTGGACACCATAAATCAAATGAGCTTATATTCTCTTTGCAGTTCTCCACCTGGGTGAACGTACATGATTATCCAACATCATAATACCTTATTTAGGTCTTAGCTTGAAACATCTGCCCATTTTTTGAGGAAAAGAAAGAAGTCCAAGTCGAAACACTGGGTACCTCCGGGCTAAAACACACGGCAGAACAGTCCATTTCAACTTGGCCAGCACAAAGCATGGCATTCAACAGCCAGAGGCAGAAACTGAGACAAACAGGCAAAAAAGAAAAATAACCATCCAACATCCACCCTCTGTTTCGTCATATGCTTCCCTCCTTTGTTGCTCTTTCCTCCCATTTTATCTCACTTTCTCACTCCTTTTAGTGGGGAGTGTTGACAGAGCAACACACACAGAGAGAGAGAGAGAGAGAGAGAGAGAGAGAGAGAGAGAGAGAGAGAGGTTAGACAGGTAGAGGAAGACAGAGAGAAACAGAGAAAGAAAGGTGGAAGTGGCAAATACAATTGGGCCGGCATCAATATCCCAGAGGCCGGCCAACAGACTGCAAACACAACCTGTCTGAAACATGGATTAGATACAGACACTTGGAAAACTGTCTGTTTGTGTGTGTGTGTGTGTGTGTGTGTGTGTGTGTGTGTGTGTGTGTGTTTACCTTGTGTGACATTGATGCTTCTGTTGACTTGTTGGGACTGAAGCCTGCTTTATTCACCCAACGGACTTCAGTCACCTCTCACACCTGCACTGCAGAACCTGAACTTATCTCGACGTTACCCAGAGGAGGATTATTCAGACCGGTCTTCACCCTGCCACAAAGTCTGCGTAATGTCCGATTGACAATGAGCAAGTCGGCGTGTCGATGATGTTTTCGGTGAAGAAGAAGGGTCATTTACAAGAAGACGACAACGAAATTGTGCACACCACGGATATTTAATTAAATTCAAACTTTATTGCAAACTCAAGGTACCAGATACAAAAGACATCACATACAATACATTACACAAGAAGCACTATAAAAAATCATGACTAAACGAGATTAAAAATATAAATACATACATATATTAATGCCTTACATATAAAGAACTGTACCAGTGCCTCCACAGCTGTGGTTGGTACCGTGTAGTAATTTTATGTTAGACAACCGCGAGATTATTTAATTTCTCAGAGTCATTTAGCCGGCATATAAATTTGTACATGAGATTTCTTAAGACTGTTTGAAAAGTATTTATGCCTGCAGACACAAACATTTCACCTGCACTGCAACATTGAGGTCTTTTTAGTAATATTCTCATTGCATCATTATATGCGACTTGAAGTCTCTGTCAGCACGCTTTTTTGTAGTTTGACCATAGATGGGTTGTATATACAGTGGAGTACAATATGCATCTGAACACATACTAAACTTCCGTGAGAGGATGTTTTGCTCGTGCATACATCTACAGCGGCATTGCTTATAAATATCATCATCATCTGTCATGTCTTCAGTAATGAAATGTCCAAGATATTTGACCTTATTACAGACACAAAGATTGTTATCAGACAATTTGAAGTCTGGAAATTTTAGACATTTGTCCTCCTTCGTTCTACAGATCAAGAATCTTACTGGCATTGTATTGGATATCGTGTTCCACACCATACATTGAATGTCGACGTTTTTGCATTAGGTCAGAAAGTATGAAAGTAATGTGGTATAATAACGAGTATAACCCCCCAGTTAACATCAGGAACGGAAGCTCTGCAGTTTTAGGAGAAGCGCCCCATGTTAAATCAATTGAGCTGTTCACACAGCACGTGTCAAGAAGCTCCGCGGCCTGCTCGCGATCCTCAGCGATAGTTTCGGCGTCTGGTCTATTTTTTCCCGCCGTGACACGAGCGAATCTTGTAAGAAATTTTAAACTCTGATTTAAATTATGAGATAAATTTGGGGTCGATGAGTAAGTGTTGATTGAGACGGGCCTTCTGCTTTTCTCTAAACAGCAGCTGTAAAAATACTGGGCTGTGATCAGAAACAGAAATAATTCCTATATCACAAGATGTCACGATGTCACCTGTATGGTCTTCTGTATCAAAAAGTGTACTGAGGAAACTACAAATTGCCCAAAACAGAGCTGCAAGACTAGTCTTCCATTGACCCCATAAGAACGAACACAGACATCATGCTTCATAAACTATCATGGTAACCAGTAGAGAAAAGACTCGCCTTAAGTACAGTCACATTCTTTAGTAACAGCATTTATTCTACTAAACCCGAGTTTTTATACAGTCAAATTACCGAATGCAGGGACGTTCACAGTCATTTCACTAGAACGGCTCCGGAGCCACATGCGTCTCTTCAGCCCGTCTCCAGTGGCTCCCTGGGGATTTTTAAAAAAAAATAGTGGAAACTATTTTTTTGTTTACATTTTCATTTTTATTTATCATTGTTGTAGGTCTATGGTACGACGGTACAACGGAGTATTAGGGCCACATTGAGGAAAAATACATAAATCTGTGATTTAGAGAATAAAGTCATAATATTATGAGAATAAAGTCATAATATTATAAAGTAGTAATTTTTACGTGTTATTTAATTTTTTTCTCGTAAAGTTATGACTTTATTCTCGTAATATTACTACTTTTTTTCTCGTAAAGTTATGACTTTATTCTCCTAATATTACGACTTTTTTTCTCGTAAAGTTATGACTTTATTCTCTTAATATTATGACTTTTTTTCTCGTGAAGTTATGACTTTGACGATGAGGGTTGGGATGAAAAGAAAGTCTCATCGACCTATAGTCTTCTTCTTGATGCTTCACTCCTTCCTTCTTGAGAGAGTTGAGGATCTTCTTTCTCTTCACTGGGTGGTGAATCATTCCAAGTACAGAGCTTATCTTAAGTTGTTGCTCCGTCTTATAATTCTTGAGATTTGTATCTTGTAGTCATGAGATTTAAATTTAGAAAATTATGACATCTGTATTGTAATTATAAAATCTGTATCTTGTGATGATGATGTTTGTTATTCTGATATTCATATCTCTTAATAAAGGTATCTGTATCAGATATTATGAGATCTGTATCACGTAGTTATGTGATTTGTATCTGCTAAGAATTAAAACTTTATCTAGTAAATATAAGATTTCTATCTCGTAATTATGAGATTTCTATCTTGTAATTATGATATATTTTTTTTTGTAATTATAAAATCTGTACCTTGTAATTATAAGAATTGTGTCTTTTAATTCTGAGAATTGTATTTTGTAGTTATGAGATTTGTATCTCATAATTACGAAATATTGGTCTCGTAATTATGAAGTTTGTATTTCATAATTGTGACATCTGTATATTGTGAAATGTCTATTATGACAGTTGAATCTTTTAATTATGGTATTTGTATCTCATAATTATTATGTCTGTATCTTATAAGATTTGTATCTTATATTTGTATATTGTCTGTCATATATTAAATTGTATTAATCTGTATTTGTATTTATCAGATTTCTATCTGTTATGAAATCTCTGTTTTGAAAGATTCCTATCTAAATATCTAAATTATCCTAAATTTGTTTCTCATAATTATCATTTTAATCATCTTTTAATTATATTTGATTTATCTCATAATTATGAAACCTGTATCTGGCAATTATGAAATCTGAATTAGATTTGAATTTTGTAATTATCAGATGTGTATTTTGTATTTACAGATTTATATATTTTAATCATGTATGTTATAATTGAAATTTGTATGCGGTGAAATCTGTTCCTTATATTTTCAAATTATGAGATCACATAATTTCAGATTTCAGCTCTCGTAATTATGAAATAGCTTTTTCATTCTAGTGCTACTCAGCATCTTCTCTGTGAATGCCTGTGTATTTACATTTCCACGTACAAGAAAACAGTTTTAAAGCTGCAACTGTGCAGCTTTAAAAAGTAAATTTAATTAGAAAACAAGGTCAGAAAGTTGCCTCGATAGAACCGTTCGCAATTTCGATCAAAATTAAGTTGGCACGAGGGTCAAACCATCGCTTTTCGTTTGGGTCAAATTCATATAATAATGACTATATCTGTCAATAATGCCTTGAGGAAATATGTCCATCATACCACGCTCACACACACACTCACCAAGTCCAAACAGGTGTCCAGGTGTGACTCTTTTCTTTAACCCTGAGGAGTTCTGCCAATCACACCGGCAGCAGGCCAAAGGACAATAGAATATCAGTTACTTTATTTTTATTTATTTTCACCTTTACCCAAAAAATAACTGTCCACTGCCCCTAAGAATGTGTCAGAGGGATCAAGAAATGTCACAACTGGCGCTGTCTCACATTTAGACAACATTTAGATACACACACACACACATACACACACATATACGTGCACACACATATTACCACTCACTCATGGATACCTCTGGTCTTTGGCCAGGGATAGTCTGACAGCTCCCTGGGAATTGACTTGTGGGATCCAGGTGTGTGTGTGTGTGTGTGTGTGTGTGTGTGTGTGTGTGTGTGTGTGTGTGTGTGTGTGTGTGTGTGGACCATTAGAGACCCATGGGAGAAATGTCAGTCGGTGACAAGGGACCGGTCCATTCCCCAAAGGGGACAGCTGGGAAGGGGGTAATAATGGTGATGATAGGTGAGCTCCACTCTGTCTTTTTTCACTCTATATGTGTGTGTGTGTGTGTGTGTGTGTGCGTGCGTGCGTGTGTGTGTGTGTGTGTGTGTGTGTGTGTGCGTACGTGCACAGGGCCTTGGCTTACCCTTGTGGGAATTAAAGGAGTGAACTATTATGTTGCTGTTGCTGATGATGATGATGATGATGATGATGATGATGATGATGGTAATAATGTAGTCCATGATGCTGATTATGAGGAGGATGAAACAGCAGCACTGGAACACCAGGTGGACAGCACCACAGAAGCTTGTCAATAATTACAAATATTATTAAATCTGTGACTTAACCAAATCGAATATTCGAGTTGACTTGACTTGGGCTTAAAACTACGTTTGTAAAGTGAAAATGACACTGAACGTTGTGAACACGGGACACGAACGAACAGCTGATTGAAACGTGACGCACGGGACACGAACAGCGGTTTCCTGGATGGAAGTTTGTTGGACCCGTCCACCTCCCCTCCCGTCCCTCCGGTGTGTCTCTTTTTGCTCTTAAAGCTACGTCGCCACGCTCCCAGCACACTTTCCCCGAGCGTTTAATATTAACGCGGATGGATTTACATTGTAGTTAATTGAAAGCCTGGTGCGTCTCATACTGAAGCTAAAGGGTGCCTTAAGCGTTGGTATATAATGCCGAGACAAAGTGTTGGTATTTGATGCCCTGGGAATGAGAACGGGCTGTGTGTACATATGGAAAGTTTGGCCAGATGGTGGTGCTTTAGGATTCATCCCCTGGTGACGGTGAATATCCACTGAATGGTTTTGTAAATCTAGCTAGTAGTTGTTGAGATATCTTAAGATGGGAAGACACTGTCCAGACTTTAACCTGGAATTTGGAAAAAAAAGTAATATTGCCTTTAACTCTTTGTCAACATTGTCGAGGATGCAGTCATCTTGTTTGAATAAACTTTATTGCAATTGTCAATGGACAAAACTAACAGCGGTTAGACTGATATGTAAAACAAAACTAATATTCCAATGTTTTCCTCCCGTGTTTGTCACCTGACACCTAATTTGACTTAATAGTCTGCTTGTATTATCAGCATTATTTAAAGTAGGCTATTGCAAAACAGTCAACAATGTTGAAACACAGAACTAAATTAGAACCGGCAGACTCTGTCTATCCACAGGATCACACTATATCCACACAACCCGTTCTCATCCCCAGGGCATCAAATATCGACGCTTTGTCGTGGCCATCGGCGTTCGATAGCGCTGCACAAGGTTCCTCTTAACGCCAGTATGAAACGTACCGGGTGTTCCATTAACTACAATGTAAACCCATCTGAGGCAACAGTAAACGCTCCAAGAAACTGCGGTGACATAGTTTAAAGAGCAAAAAGGCAGGAGGTGGATGGGTCCAAAAAACACAAGGCTTTCATCCATGAGACCGCTGTATGTGTCGCGTGCGTCACGTTACAATCAGCTGTTTGTTCGTGTCCCTTGTTCACAATGTTCAGTGTCATTTTCACAGTACAAACGTAGTAGTTTAGTTCTTTCCTAAAACTAACTATGGTGGTTTTGATGCCAAAAATAAAGTGATGCCAAGGGGCGGTATGAGACGAGTCGGGATGAGAACGTGTTGATCCACACTACATATTCACTCGAAGCACACTATATGTACAGCAAACTAAACTTACGTAAAGAACACTATATGTACAGCAAACTAAACTTACGTAAAGAACACTATATTTACAGCAAACTAAACTTATGTAAAGAACACTATATGTACAGCAAACTAAACTTATGTAAAGAACACTATATGTACAGCAAACTAAACTTACGTAAAGAACACGATATGTACAGCAAACTAAACTTACGTAAAGAACACTATATGTACAGCAAACTAAACTTACGTAAAGAACACTATATATACAGCAAACTAAACTTACGTAAAGAACACTATATGTACAGCAAACTAAACTTACGTAAAGAACACTATATGTACAGCAAACTAAACTTACGTAAAGAACACTATATGTACAGCAAACTAAACTTACGTAAAGAACACTATATTTACAGCAAACTAAACTTATGTAAAGAACACTATATTTACAGCAAACTAAACTTACGTAAAGAACACTATATGTACAGCAAACTAAACTTACGTAAAGAACACTATATGTACAGCAAACTAAACTTACGTAAATAACACTATATTTACAGCAAACTAAACTTACGTAAAGAACACTATATTTACACAATATCACACAAAGCATATTATATTCACACTACAAAGCACACATGTTTTTTATCCTCATCATCACCTGCAGACTGCTTGAATAAATCCATTATTATAGCACACAAGGTCTTTTTATATTTTTGGCACACCTTCTCTGCACCGCTGGCCGCAGGAGTCTTCTTTCGATCCGTGACGTTTCGGTAACGAGCGTTGCCGCCTGCTATTACGGATCACACAAGCTGTGTAGCTGCTGCTAAGATGACCTATTGAATATCTGTATATAGGCTCTATAATGCCGGGGTTGGGGGAAAAAAAAGACTGGCACTCATAAGACGGGCAAGTTCCTGAACTTCCCGATGGCCAGTCTGCGCTCGGCGACCTGTGAATCACTTGCTCAAGGACATCACGACATTAGGTTTGGACCGACAACCTTCCCCTCACCATCCTGCTTCTCCAACATCCAGGCTGCCAGCATGAGCTTACGGCTGGTTAGGGAGTGAATATCGTCAGGGGACTCCTCGCAAATATACTGTAACAATACCAACTCAGTGTGTGTGTGTGTGTCTGTCTGTCTGTGTGTGTCTGTGGTCCCAAAGCAGTGATTGATCATTAATATTTTATTTCTTCAGGCTCGGTGGAGCCCCTCAGGAGAAAAACACATTGTTATTATTCACACACATTCACCTATCTCACACACATACGCACACACACAAACACATGAACACACTTACCCTCAACCACACAACACCACATGGATACATGAACTATAAAATACTCACAGAAGTCACAAACAAACACGCACACATACACACACACACACACACACACACACACCGTCCAATTTGTCTCCTCGATGGTTGAGTTGTTTTGGACAAGGAGTCTCCAGGGACACAAATGTGTCCATGCCAGGACCATGTGCTGTGTTATGTGTGTTGACATATTTGTGTGTGAGTGTGTGTGTGTGTGTGTGTGTGTGTGTGTGTGTGTGTGTGTGAGTGTGTGTGTGCATCAGCTGGTCTCACTGATCAAAAACAAGACAAAAACAGAGATAAAATGAATGGAGAGAAGAAAGGTTATAGCCTTTGTTTGAATATGTGAACCTTAGGGGTTTTGACGATTCACTCAGCTCACGATACGATACACGATATTGGGTTCACGATCTCGATACGATATTATAACAATAATACATGTGTTTACAGTTAGCTGTTAGCCGCCGAGCTAACGCGCTCTGCTTGTGTAAACGTAGCGGCGGAGGATGAGAGACGGCGGACAGAGCAGATCGAAACGTTGCTTTTCTACATGTTTAACTGTTTCATCGTGTTTATGCTTGTTGAACAGGTGTAATAACGTATCTTGGCTTTACACTTGCAAAGTTTTATTTTACTTACTACAGCAACGAGCGTAGCGTCAACTCATCTCTCCACCGCAGCCTCTCTGATCAGCTGTTCACTGGCTGCGCTGTGTGTGGAGCTCCGACAAGGCCTATGAAAGGAGGCTGGGTCACGGGGTTATGACACATGCGCAGTATAACTGTAGCTGCGGCCGTGCGTTGGGATTGGTTCAATTTCATCGAGGGCGGACCAGATTTTACTGCGCATGTGTTGTACCCCAAAGATATGACTTGTACTCAGCCTCCTTCCATCGGCCTCACAGAGCAGCAGGAAGAGGCTGCAGCTTTAGCAACGGAGCCCGTATGTACGTAGTAACTATTATGCCTTCATCTCGACGATGCATATCGTCACGTTTTTATATCGCGATATTTCGTGGCACGATATTTCGTCACACCCCTAGTGAACCTACATGTCAACCTCAGCTACAGACGGGGTCTGAAATTAGCACCCGCCAAAAGTGGGTAAATTGTTGGCAGTGGTGGGTGAAATCATCAGGACATCCACCACTTTGGCAGACTGGGAAAACGCTAGTGATGGGAATAGAGAACTGTAGTTGTCTGCTTTCTTGGCATCTCATGCCTCCGTGCCTATCGATTCCTCTTATTGATGCTTTCCGACAGATACGCTGCACAATGACTCATACGCACGCTGGATCATGTTTCAGTTTGTTTTGGACCGGAGAGAAAAAAAAGCGTTCAACAGCGTGGCGCTACTAAACCTGAGAGGACGCACCCTATTTTTTCCCTGATGAATCTGTGTCAGCAGGAGGAGAGTTAGTAACGTTAGCTGTTAGCAGCCTTTAGCAGCTCAGTCCTGACTGGATAAATAACGGAGCTACTAATGCTAACGGAGGTGCCATTGAGTTATTATTATGAGGCGTTCACGGTCTGCTCAGCAAAAGGACTATTGGGTGAAGGTAAATTACAACGTTATCATGATGTGTTCAAATGTAATCTCGTAAAATTAAGTTTTTGGTGAGAAACTTGAATAAATCCAGTTGTTTGAAGAAGATTTTTTCACATCAATATAAAATAGATATTAGAGAGAGAATTATGACCTGTTGAACTTCATAACAACTTACCAAGATGTTTTTTAATCAAAGCAAATATTCAAATAATCATAATCATTTGAATTGTGTGTTTTTATGCAAATAACCACTATAGATGACAATAACAAAGTACAGTACTGTGTACACTACCCTCCCATGCTCAAAAAATAGGGCTCCCCCGGAAGCTACGGTGAAATTCCAACACTGTAATTTACCGTGTATATAATGTTTTTTATGTAAAATATTTCGAGCATTGAATGACATCAGATCTAGTGAAAAAAAAAAAAGACTTGTCTGCCACAGTGGCAGGCAGTGAAAAAAGTTAATTTCAGACCCTGCCTACAGAATACCCACTACAATAACACACACTCCTCCTCTAAGTCCAATACCATCAATTATTGATGAATTTTACATATTCATACTTTAGTTTCTGTGCCAATATGGGGAAAAACTGTGGGGAAAAAGTTAAACTCAGCACTTTATTTCTATACTTTCCAGGTATGTTTTGGCTGCAGCGACTGTACAGGTAGAAATACGCTAAAGCTGCCTTCACATGATGAGAAATTTGCTCTTCACTCACTGCGAGGTCGAGCGCAGAGTCTTGCAGAGGCAAAGTGCAGCGCAGGTATAATATGTTAGCAACAAGTGCGCAAAAAAAAACTATTCCCTGTTTCTAGGCAACAGGAGTTGCAGCTGTCACCTCATTGGTTGTGCTTTGAAAAGTCAGTGGCAACCGAGGTCAAAGTTGAAAATAGGAAAACAATAGCACAGCCAACGCAGAGCAGTTTTACTGCTGATCATGTGCAGGCAGGCGGCTTAATGCTAATCCTTTTTTGGGGTATCAGGAGTCCTAGCTTTTCTCGTTTTTCAATGTGGTATCCTCCAGCAAAACTAGCCCACTTAATCTAAACATATCAAAAAGTTTGGAAATCATGAATAGCATTGATGACTGAGAGATGTGTCACTCCCTGATAAAACTTGGCTTAGCAATATGTCATTTGACCACAAGCTTAATATATTGTAAACATATTGTGATAGGTTATTGTGGAATTTTTGCTCAATGATGCCAAAAACTTTCTGCCTACTGAAGCTTTAATTAATTGATTGATTAATTCTTGGCAGTTTATACCCATTAATACATGATCTGGGAAATGTCATCATACGGTTTGAGTAGCTTTTCAATCAGTGTTCATGTTGTCCCCCATCTTTGCTCTCATTGCCATACAGACCATGACCATTGTTGGCAGCAATTATTATTCTGAATTCAGGACAGGGTCTATGCCATCCTAATTTAGGATTCCTAACTTGGGAAATCCTTAAATTAGGACGCTTCTGTAATAGCTAAAATCTTATCCTATAAATAAGAAAGGATCTTTTTCTTAAATGTAGTCAGGAAACATGTTTCTGTAATACCAAAAATCCTAAATGTCATCCTGAACTGAGATAAGATGTAATGCGGCCCCCGGCCCGATTATGCGTTGCAGCTGGTGTGATTGATCGCAAGATGGTCTCTAGTTTTAGTTTTCTTGTAATGCTTTAAAAATTGCAGATAAAAACAAAAGTTTTAATTCCAGGTTTTTTGAGGGCCTTCTCCATGTTGGGGATTGATGTTTAATTTTGAGTTTTACCTTCAGGGTCATCAGGATTATAAGGCCATAGCCTTTAAGAGTCTACTGAGGCCTAGTTTTATCCCTGATGTCCACACTGTATCTGGCTGTATACTGCAGAGTAAAAAGAAAAACTGATTTGTTAAAGTGTTCAATATCCACCACATGCATGAGCAAATCAACTGCATCAAGCTCAGTGCCTGTTTTCTTTTTGCTGATAGGCCTCATGTCAAGGGAAAGTATATAACTGCCTATATTTAACACTATTGACATCACAATCTGATCATAAATGTATGTTGTCATGTTGTAAATGTATGTTGTATGTAATGGCATGTATAGCGTTGAGCCTCTCAATGTGCGGTATAAGCAATAAAAGTATATGCATTTGATCTCATTTTTTGTGTTTTTTTAGTTTAATATGGCATCAGTTGAAAAATGATAAATAACACATTTCCACACAACAGTGCTTGTTTTATGCACTCAAGCTGCCTTCATGTGGTGTTCCTCATCCTGTGTCCCAATGCTGTTCATTGAGTGCTTGTTGTAAACCCACTCTCTGAATTGTAGAGTTGATAGAGTGTAGAGTGCTAATTATTGACGTTGGCACATGATGATTTATTTCTGCGCTTCATTTATAGTATGACAGGGTGGTTGTGCTCTTTGTGTGTATTATGAGATGAAATTGTGCAGGCACCACTGGTTTCACAGTCATTTATTGGAGAACATTTGATTCTATACATCAGGGCAGATATACCCACAGATTAAACTCCATCATCTCCATCAATGTGTTCTGCTTTAGGAATGTGATATTGCTGAGAGGTTGACCTCACTGTGTCCTTAAGTTAAAAGTTGTGACTTTAATTATCTGATCTAGAAAATGCCATCATGTAAATGTCTTTAAATGCCACTCTCCAGCTTTGCTGTAACACCTTAAGCTCTAAATGACAAAGAGAAAAATTAAAAGACCACTCAGTCCACCACGAAAGGTCAATTACGCCCATTCTCAGTACTATGAATGCACATCCTTTAACTATAGATACCAGTGGGAGAATTTGATTTGTTTTAACAAGCTGAACGGTGGGAAATTAATCCAATTTAGATTTCATGTTTTTTGTGTTAAAAAAAACTTCTTTTGGTTTCCATTCTCTTTGATAAAATACACTTAACGGCTGTAAATCCACTAAAAAAGATTAATTTACAGCACACAGGTAAACTAAAGATGGTGCATCTGAAACTGGATGATGCATCAACTTTGAATTGCCTCATTCAAAATGAACCTCCATCAGAGGATATCATGGAAATGCTACACACACTGAAAGGTTTGTTTGCTGCTCTTCAACCAGTTTACTACACTGCTCATAATGTTGAGCCTCATCCAAGTTCTCATCCCAACTTGTCACATATTGCCCCTTGGTATCACTTTAGGTTTAGGAAAAAACTACATGGTTGGGCTTAAAAACGACTACGTTTGTAAAGTGAAAATGAAGCTGAACGTTATGAACACGGGACACAAAAGGCGGCCTCCTGGATGAAAGCCTTGTAGTACGCATCCTGACAGTAGTGCATGAGAGGTAATCTGAAAATAATCATGTTCCTCTGTGTCCTCCGGTGCTCCTAATGACATCTGCAGGATTTCACAGACTGGAGGAAAACAACCAGTCAGAGCTGATCTGGAGTCTGCCGTCCAGCTGCCGTCTATGAGAGCCAGCTGTCAATCACTCGCGAACTCTGATCAAACGGTCAAACTTGTCAGCGCTGATCAAATATGAATCAATATTCTGTTACTGTAATGATTATTTCTCTCCTCAAATGTTCTCAGAATCATCTTGTAGTTACTGTTTAGCTGTAAAATTAGTTTGTGACCCGGCAGCCATGTTGAGATCTGCTGAGGAAATACCAAGCACCGCCCACCAGCCGGAGCACAGCCAATAGGAACGCTCTCTCTCTCTGAAATGACCTGTGATTGGTGAAAGTCAGAGCCATGAGGAGGAGCACAAGTCTATTTTTCTCTCAGAACACTTGAATTACAATATACTGAGATGTTATTATGGAATTTTTGCCTACTGAAGCTTTAAGAAACAAATATCAACTCTGTTTTTCTGAAATAACAAGATTATTTTCTCTGTAATTCTGTGAAAAGTTTTCATGGAAAAAAAAATTTCTGCTCTGTTTTTCTGAATTAACGAGAGATCTCTCATTTACTTGAGAGCTCCATTTCACCTGTTTTCACTTGTTTAGTTTTAGTTTCTGATCTGCTGGACGTTGAGATGTTTCTCCAGCATCAGTTGAACTGATATGACATGCTTCACCGATATAAGATGATGCATCTGAAATGCATCCAGGCTGGCTACGTGGTGACTCAAGAGACAATCGGACAATTGCGCTTCAGTTGCACTCACGTCATTCTTTATAGGTTTCTCAGTGCTGGATCAAACTAAGCAGGCGGGACATGTTTGCTTCCATGAAGTCGAGCTCTCAAGTAAATGAGAGCTTCTTGGGACTTTGACGTATTTCGTTCATTCAGAAAAACAGGGAAAATATTTTTTTCTCTGAATGCATTACGCTTCTGTAGAATTGGTCCAGAGTGTTATTTAATAGCAGCACTACAATGAAGTAAGTGATGCAACTTCATAATGAGAAAAACTAGTAAAACAGGGCTCTTGTTGAGAAGTGGAGTTATCATGTATTTGGCATGTGAATACTTTTCATGGATCTAAACACAGCGAACTCAATATGGTGGAATATCAGTTAGTTTCCAACTGTAGTTTTTCAGAGCGCTCGGCTGTACGTAGCTGGTATGAATGAGCCAGCTTCTCCTGCTCTATTATTATGAAATGACAGCACTTATATTGTATTGTAATGTATTGTAATGTATAATTGCCATTTGTTTAACAATGTAAAACCCCCCGTGGCTTTCTTTCTCTTTGTCAAAACATCTGGGTTTTAATTGATTCTCTTTTCATGCCATTCATTGTTCCTAAGCTTCCTACTTAGACCGTGTGCACATGCCCTCAAAGGTGAAGTCATACGAATGTGTGTGTGTGTGTGTGCAGCATTGTCACAGTAATTGCTGGGCTCGTATATGTGCTTGTACTTCAGGGAGCCGAGTGACAAATTTGTTTCCTCAGTGTAAGAAAAGCTCCAGTCTATTTTTCTCCATCCTGCCTCCGAGGGGCGCTGCTCATTGTCTAAACATCTGGCTTCCTATCGCCGTGTTCAACTACTTGGCAGCATTTCTGTGTGTGTGTTTGTGTGTGTGTGTGTGTGTGTGTGTGTGTATTACAGAATGAAGGAGATGGATATATGTGGCATTGATAGAGTGAGCTATTTGTTTTCCATCTCAATAGGAAATAAAGTTGATTGCTTGACTTGGCAGGTCTCAACGGAAACAAATCCCCCCAAATACGTACACGAATGTTCACACGTGCAAGCTTACATTTCATTTTTGCCTGGCTGCCATACACAGTATACGTACCTGCTCACTCATTTATCAGTTTGTCTACTTTTCTGTTGCACAAATGTGCATCAAATCTGTGAGAGAGAGAAAAAAAGCCCATCCTGACCTGAGGGGAGGGTTGTATCTTCTGCGTAGTGTAATGGCTTACAGACCTAATTATGCCTGATCAATGAAGCTAAAAAGATCCCATTAGCAACAAGTGAAACACACTGAACTGAGTTCGACCCCTCGGCAGGGTCGAACTCAGACTCCGGTTCACTGTTATCGACTCCATCCGTGGAGATGTAGCAGTCAGTGGGAAAACAGCAAACCGGTACGCAGCGGTATTTTACAGGACAAACATTTCCAGAAGAATTAAATGTTCAGACTTAAGGCTGTGATAAATAATAAAAATAATCATTTTACTCGTAACATATAATGGTCTAAAATTATGTAAAATGCGTAGTTTTAAGTCAAAAACCTTCAAATGTTCTTGGGAGAGGACCCTCGCACCCAATAACTCCTAGTATCATTTATTCACTGTATAATGTGTCTCTTTATAATATGTAGGATCATCCTGACTGGACTCCGCTCCTAAAACCTGAATGAATAGCTCACACACCTCCGCTCTGCATCTGTACCTGTCTGTCTGCTGTTGATTCCAGCCTATAGACATCCTATAATATATTATAGAGTGATGCTGTAGGCTACAAATAACACAGAAAGCACTTTAAGTATTAACACTAAATACAAACACACCACCTTAACCCTATAATGTTCCAGTGTGAATATTATTGGAGTATTATAGGCCTACTATAGAAGATGCATAGCCCAGGTATAATAATATAACAATAAAACCACAGCTGGTTATTTAACATGCTTAAAGAAATAATGAAGAAATAGGAATAAGTCACAAGAGATTGCTGATACCGGCCGAAGGGGAGTACCGGAACTTATTTTTTTTCCACTTCAAGCACTGGCGGTAACGCACATATTCAGTAGGCACCTCCTGATTGGCTGGCTACGTTTATTTAAATCTCAGTGGGCGAATGCTTGCATGTGATTGGAGGAGAGTATTACCCACAGAGTCCAGAAGAGGGCGGAACCTGTGTGTGTATATAAATGTACTGTATATATATAGCAAAATAGCAGTGTGTAGGATCTGTCGGTATCTAGCGATGACGTTGCAGAGTGCAACCAACTGAAGCCGAGCGCGTACCACAACTACAGTGGCCGACGCGAAAATGCAAACGAGTTAAAATCAATCATTTTATTCATGCTTAATAGATACGAGATAAAATCAAATTTCAGTTCTGAACAACTATTTAATTAACAATATTAAAATGTCCTTAAATCAGACAATCATAGAACATAGAAATGTAAGAGGCAGTAGGTTCTAGTCTGCAGAGTGAAGTCTATACGAATAAATCTGGCCCGAGTATTCAGTGTCATGATTAGATGATCCAATATCGTTCTGCTGACAGGAAGTTGTGGCTTTTGATTTTTGCATCAAATTCATTTTTATATCAGCCTGAATGCTCGGAATGCATTTTATATAAAAAAAAAAAAGGTATGTAGTGAAATCTGTGTTCTGTGAGCTGTAAAAATGCCTCCTGAGATGAGAGCCGTAACCGTGGTAACCACAGTAAACAAATAAGGGAGAGAATTATTTCGTCCAATACGCTGGAGGAGGCTTAGCTTCCCCAAAATCATTTCCCTTCACTCAAAGATAAAAAATCTCCCTACCTGTGAGTTTAAACTCGTCGAGTCCTCATTCCCCTTTGTTTGCTTGCTGTGTTCGATTGCAACGGCGTTGCATAAGGCCGAGTTTCGGGTTTGAATTATTGCAGTCTGGGCTGGTTGATAGATCGTCAGCGGACGCTGTGAAGTCTAAAGAGGAACATGTCCGCACAATCCATGCTGCTACAAGAGAGGGCGTTCTCAGATGTTACACTGACAGTTTAGTAGTTGTTAATTTGTAAGTCACACAGTAGTAAGTGATGAGAGAGATAAATTAATGCTGGAGAACGGCAGTCACGGCTATTGAATTAAGTGACGTAACATTTTTAGGCATAGTCGGTGGCAGCACCCCCGACTCAAATCATCTTCCAACGGGTATGACTGAATACGAAAGGGAGTGATTAATAGATTGCATTTGTAATACCTGATGTAATATATGTTTGTAATATTTGTTTTGTTGTTTGGTTAAATGTTGCGTTTTCTTATTTATGCAAAACTATGTATATGTGAAAAAAATAACTCTCTCATCTCATGTTAAAACAAAGTATAGAGATCTGGTGTGCGCTGAGATATTAACATATATCACATATGGTGTCTCAAGACAATCTCCTCTTCTCTACTTTCTTCTAGTAAGGTTTCAGCTTAATGAGGATCTGAACTGGGCTGAACAGAAAAAAGAGCTCCCCCTACAGAAACTCAAAATGTCATCCACAGAAAAAAACAACAACAAGAAAGAGAGATACTACAAGCTAGTATGTATGCATTAGTGTGTGTGTGTGTGTGTGTGTGTGTGTGTTTGTGTGTGTGTGTGAATCCCTGTATGCACAATGTGTGAGTCCCTGTGTGTGGCCTGATTCCTATTCAAAGTGACATTTTAAGCTGTTTAGCTGTCACTCAGCAGCGCAGCAGCACATTGTTGATGACCACCCCCCCATGGGGGTTTTGGTACGACCCACTGGAGCTTTGCCTGTTAATAAGGGTCCTGCCATGTCCAGTGGGTAGGGGGGGGTGACAGGATAAGTGGCTATCCTAGCAGGAGTGACACAGCTGAATAAGTTCAGAGTCTCTGATGTGATGTCTAATAAGATTTTAAAGGAGTGAAAAAAGAAGCAGTCTGGAAGCAGAAAAGCAGTTAACTGCGAGTCATTTGAAGCTCTTTTTGAAGTTTTCTGCAGTGACAGAGAATCAATCACGCTTCTGAACTTCCTCAGCCTGAGAGTACAGCTAACAAGTTTAGTCTGTTATCTGGGGAGCTGAGGGTGACACATGAAAACATACTAACACTACTGTTGTCTGCTGTGCAGAGACCCGGCAGAACTGAGGCCATTCAGGGTCTCAGCTTAAAGCAGCAGTAGGCGAGATCGGAGCAAATATGATTAAAGAAAGTTATTTTTATAAAACGGTCGTTATATCCTGACAGTAGTGCATGATGAATGTGCCTCTGTGTCCTCCGGTGTCCTCCGGTGCTCCGAACGGCATCTGCAAGATTTTACAGACCGGAGGAAAACAACCAGTCAGAGCTGATCTGGTGAACTCCGACCGAACGCTCAAACTAGGCAGCGCTGTTCAGATATGAATCAATATTCTGTTACTGTAATGACTATTTCTCTCCTCAGATGTTCTCAGAATCATCTTGTAGTTACTGTTTAGCTGTAAAATGAGACACCATTGTAAAATCTGTTGAAGGAACGCCAAGTTCCGGTCACATGACCGGAGTACGGCCAATAGGAACGCTCTCTCTCTCTGAAATGACCTGTGATTGGTCAAAGTCTCCCGTTACGGGCTAGATTCTCTAAAGCCTGAAAACAGAGACATGAGGAGGAGCAGAAGTCTAGTTTTCTCTCAGAACACTTGAATTACAATATGCTGAAAGGTTATTATGGAAGTTTTGACCAATGATGCCAAAAACATTCTTCCTACTGCCACTTTAATGTCCACTATTATGTTTCAAGCCTCGGGAAAAAAATCGAGCTGGATTGAAGTGATTGTATTTTATTGTCAGATTTCCCTCAAATTTGTCTGGCATCCGATGCAAAATATGCAATCCATAAAGCCAATCCATATATTATTGGCATTTTCATATCCAACCATATCGGGGGACCTGTGGTTCATGTCCTACAATTTGGGCATGGACATAAATCATTTCTGGCTTCATCATCATTGTTTGGAATAGGGAATAGGGTTGAAACTTGAACAGCTGGAAGTGATGTTTAACAACATTCTGAGTTTCAAGGCAAAACTCAAAAATATAAAGACAGACTGAAGCAAGTGTTCAGAAACATGAACACAAACAAAGTAAAAAATCTGAACGGTTGTGAACTGAAACAAAACCATTCCAATAACAGACTCATCCGTTACAAACACTTACAGTCAGTTTGACACCAATAATCCCTCTGCTTCCTGTGAGGAGCTACTGAGTTATAGTGGGACAGAGAGGCTGAGAGGACTGGTTACAGTGGGACAGAGAGGCTGAGTGGACTGGTTATAGTGGGACAGAGAGGCTCAGTGAACTGGTTATAGTGGATGAAGTCTTTGAATGTCGATGTGCGTACGTATTTCTTTGAGCCAAAGTACACGAATATTCAGATTTTACAACGAGACGTCTCTTTGAGTTGGACACAGTAGCAAACAGACCAAGATCGAGCAAAAGGTAAGAAAAATGTATTATTCCTCTGTCGGGTCTTTACCATAATGTTGTCAGACACTTATAATAACACTCTGAGCCTGTCAGTGACGGCCCTTTTAGTGAACATAACGTTACGTTGACGCTGCTCACTTGCACTCGCAGCTCATTTACAGCGTTATCCCTCAATACTGGACCAATTTCAAAAATTGTAGTCTCCATTAGTCACTTTTACATAAACACATGGGAAAAAGTTACCCTTTAACCATGCTGTAATTCCAATGCACAGGTATTGTAGGAATAATTTATGAGGAAATGTTGACAGTGAAACCTTCCAAATGAACTTAATCCAAGGTTTTGACCACATGTTTAGGCCCTGCAGTTAGCAGTGCAAAATGTAAATGTAAGATGGGATGCTTAATAATATTATTAATCCATTCAAAGGGTAAATCAGCCAATCACCAGCTGTATTCAGGAGAGAAAAAAATATATGAGAGGAGGAAAATGAAATGAGAGAGTCAGGAGAGGGAGGAAGATGAGAGGAATAAAAAAAGCGAGCAGTGAAGAACAGAAGAGGAAACTGAGAAGAGAGGCTGTACAGTACCGTCTGGCTGTTTCCTCCCTCTTCTGTCAGTGTGAGGTCAGCAGCATCACTGTGATCACACTGAGGCCAGTCAGGAATCTCACTGGGTTTGTCTGAAATCTGTGGACTGATTGCCCTCAGCAAGATCTCCAGCTCGATCCCCAGCTCCTCCAGCCCACATGTCAAAGTGTCCTTGAGCAAGATACTGAACCGCAAATTGCTCCCAAAGGCTGAGCCATTGGTGTGTGAATGAGTATTTAGATCAGATCCTGATGGGGTCCTCTGGCAGCCTCTGCCATCAGTGTGTGAATGTGTGTGTGAATGGGTGAATGCTGACATACTGTATAGTGTAAAGCGCTTTGAGTGCTCGGAAGAATAGAAAGGCGCCATATAAATACAGGTCCATTTACCACAAAGACCATTTAATGAGTTTTTGGTGGTGATCTGGATCAGGAACAGCCAAAACTATCACGTTGTCTTAAACTGCTGGTGCAAACCGAGCACTGATGCTTTAGTTTTATAAAATTAGCACAACACACTGTCACATAGGCACAGCAAGATTTCCATGAGCAAGATATTGATCACATTGTATGAAGCATTTCTTTAGGTTTTCCCATGTCTCTGGGATACGAATGTTCCTTTATCCCAAGTACAATTAACTCAAACTGACACTCCCATCAGATTCACAGCAACAGCAGCCAGTCAAAGTGATCTATTGACTGTATATTGACATCATATCAGCACATTACTACAGTTTAGATGTCTGTATCTGTAGAATATGTCACGGACATGAAAAAAAGTAAAGATTTATTTTCAAATCAACACTTCCTGCTTTCATTTCAAAATAAAATCCCTCAAGCGTTTTTTTTCTGTGGACAGAATTCCTTCATTTGTTAACACAAGGCTTTTATTCTGAAATATGTGCAGGACAGTGTTGTGACTTGCACGGCTCCATGAATGAATAAAGTACGGGGTTTTAATTGTGGATTATTACTATTATCTACAAATTGCTACACGTTTCTTAACCTTTTTCTGTCTAAAATAAATATAAATGACATTTATAATGAAATGGTGTAAACAACAGACCCGTGAGATACGCAGCAGTTCAGCGAGGCAGGCAAAAAGGCATAAAAGCAGTGTTTGACTGCCCTCTCTGGTTGAAAGGTTCATTAGAAGTTGAGACCGTCATGATTTTAAAGTTACTGCAAGGAACTTTTGTCGTCTGGTCGTCTGTGTTGTTACTGGTCTTCATCCTGCCATCCTGCCTGTGTTTTATCTCAGGCTGTGCCCTCAGTTTTTGTTTCCTGTCAGCTTTGTTTTTGACACCAGCTTTGCAATTAAGACTCTCCTTTTATTAAATTAATGAATGAATTAATTTAAAATAATCTCTTGCGTTTGGGTCCACCTTTTCAACTGAAACCATAACAATTATATAAAAAACATGACAAATGGAAAGCATGTAAAAGAAAAAAGAAGCAAGAGCTCCGCCATGTTGCAGTACTCTAGCTTGTTACATCACAAGGTTGGTTGGACCGTGACAGATGGAGACGCAGGACAGGATCGCTAAGAAAATAAACGGCGAAAGCACTACTTTATTCTGAAGCCCACGTTATAGCGTTTGTTGACATGTAACTTCCGCTAGTTAACTACCGGCTCAGCATTAGCATACCAAAACCACCGTCGCAAAGTAAAACAATCACTAGACACTAGCCGACGCCCACACAGACACCACCGACTTGGTGGTCTTCTGTCAGTTGCGGTGTGTGGGGGGGGGAGCTCTGGTAGTCGCACCACCGTTGACCCCACATCTTCCGCTTTCCCGTTTATCCCCCAAAACAGAGGCGACTGGCCGCAGTATATCACCAGCACTATTTCTGTGCAGTCTTTAAGTTTTCCTGTGTTCCTCCTCCTGTTTAAGAGATTTTTTTTCCTTTGAACATTTCTGTCATTGCGTCTTGTATTAGGTTATTATAATGGTGGGATTAACACTGTTTACTGACGCTGCAATTTTTTTCCATATTAACTGCCGAAAAGACGTCTCACAATGTCTGGTGGCAAATTAAAAGAATATCATAGCCATCACTGACCAACGTAAAGCGTAAAGTGTTGACCGTCTGACCGTCCACTGCTGGAGGTTGAAATTACGAAAATAAATTTGTCATATCTGTGGTTTTAACAACTTTTTAAAATCTGATTTTATGCAAGGTGTTTTTTTCTAAAATATTTGGGCACTACATACAGGTTTCCTGTCCTCTTTAATACTGCTGAGTTTCTGAGACTCGACTGTGAACTCTGTATCTTTAAGTGTCAATGATGATGAATACCAAGTAAGCAATGATTTGGTGACTGGCAGATTAAAAGAAGCTTAAACATCTCTGTTAAAACGAGGATAAATATGGTACAGTATTTATATGACTATATTTAGTGAGAAGCAGGTCATACTGGAACTCGGTGGCGATTGTGGGATCAGACTTTTAGGGGCCCTTCCCCTCCTCTTTTGTGTCTTTTGTTCGGGGAAGTAGCCTCAATAAATGTGCATGTGGCACTTATTCAACACAGTAATATATCAATTCATTTCAATGCATTTATAAACCCCTGGACTTTAATAACTCATATGTGTTTCAGCCAGATTTCTGCTCATGTTCAAAACTTTCTGCACATTCAAAACATGTCCCACACATCTGTGTTCTCTGAGAAATTGAGAATAAAGTTGTAATATTTCGAGAGAAATTTGTAATATTATGAGAATAAAGTCATAATATTCCAAGAAAGATCCTACCTGTCCTATAGTCTGCTGTGCATTACATTATAATATATGTAATACGTTATAATAATATAATACTTAATATAATATATTATATATATATATATTAATATAATACTTTTGAATAGTTTGAGCTCCATCCACTGCTGACTGAATTTAAAATGCTTGTGTATGCTTTGTGCCTCTCTCTCTCTCTCTCTCTCTCTCTCTTTACTCAGGCTTCTCTGTGCTGGACCATCAGTCGTTCTGTGACGTCTCTCTGCCTCTCTGGTGGTGCCTCCTTCCACATGACAGATCTGGACCTCCGTCCTCCAGGAGATTTAGCCTCTCTAACAACTTACTTCAGTCCAAGGGGGCTTATTGGCATGGGTAACATACGTTTACGTTACTAAGCAACTGTGAATTAAAAACTAAAGTATGGTCCTCTCTCTAGGTTCCATGGTGAAGAGGAGGTCGTGTTGCTCTGGCTCTGACTCTATGTATTCGGCGTGGAGAGGAGGTCGTGTTGCTCTGGCTCTATCTATCTGGCGTGGAGAGGAGGTTGTGTTGCTCTGGCTCTATCTGTTTGGTGTGGAGAGGAGGTCGTGTTGCTCTGGCTCTACCGGTTTGGTGTGGAGAGGAGGTCGTGTTGCTCTGGCTCTATCTGTTAGGTGTGGAGAGGAGATTGTGTTGCTGTGGCTCTACCTGTTTGGCGTGGAGAGGAGGTCGTGCTGCTCTGGCTCTATCTGTTGTATGTGGAGAGGAGGTTGTGTTGCTCTGGCGCTATCTGTTTGGTGTGGAGAGGAGGTCGTGTTGCTCTGGCTCTATCTATCTGTCGTGGAGAGGAGGTTGTGTTGCTCTGGCTCTATCTGTTTGGTGTGGAGAGGCGGTTGTTTTGCTCTGGCTCTATCTGTTTGGTGTGGAGAGGAGGTCGTGTTGCTCTGTCTCTATCTATCTGGCGTGGAGAGGAGGTCGTGTTGTTGTGGCTCTACCTGTTTGGCGTGGAGAGGAGGTCGTGTTGCTCTGGCTCTATCTGTTTGGCGACGCCTGGAAGCTGCTTGACATCCTCCTGGATCCACCTTCTCACATATGTTCACATTACATGTATTATTTTTTGTCATATGGATTGTCTATGTTGTATTTTCATTATGTTGTTACTCTGTACACACGACATCTATTGCACGTCTGTCCATCCTGGGAGGGGGATCCCTCCTTTGTTGCTCTTCCTGAGGTTTCTTCCAGTTTTTTCCCTGTTAAAAGTTTTTTTTTGGTTAAGTTTTTCCTTATCCGATGAGAGGGTCGTACTGTAAAGGACAGAGGTTGTCGTATCCTGTACAGATTGTAAAGCCCCCTGAGGCAAATTTGTGATTTGTAAATTTGGGCTATACAAATAAAATTGACTTGACTTGACCATTCTTTCTTTTTTATTAGTTTTTAGTTTCAGACATGGTCATGGCTTTTCCATGGTTGTTTGGTTAGCTGGGGACATCTTACATCAGCGTGGCATCATGTTTTCAAAGCATGATCAGGAGGATGGTGATGAAACTAGAATTTATAAAAAAAATAAAAAAAATAAACTTGTGTTCTTGTCAAAAACCTCAAAGATTTACCACATGAGAGAAGAGAGAGACAAGGAGGGTGGGGGAGAGGAGGCTAGATGACTGAGCTTTCCTCTGTATGTGTGAGTGTGTGTGTGCAAAAGTGTGTCTGTGGGCGGCTGGTAATGTGGGGGAACTAAATATTCTTGTGGTTATTCTCCTGTAGGGAAAAGGCAAGTCTATGAAGTGTGTAAGCTGCTCAGAGTCTGTGTGTGGGGGTGGGGGTTGTGATTGACAGGCCGTGACGAGGTGCCTCTCATTCCCATCTGCACGCTGAGCTTCCGATCCGACAGCACTCGGGATCAATCAAAAACTTCCGGGATGGGAATGTTGAGGAAGCAGGAAAACACGACTCGCTTCCCTGGTTTTACACAAACCCAGACAGACGGATAGATCGATCCACGGCACCATCTCCACCATCTCCACCGTTGCTTTAAAACAACAATTGCTCAGTGCTGAATCTCAAACAGTCTCCAAAATGACTAGTAACTTTGCTATGATTCAAGTTTACTGCATTGATAACAGTTTGAACATAACAGTTTTGAAACTGTTCTTACTGCAGATATCCAATACTTAAACAGAAGGGTTGAGTCATTGATACTGAATAACCTTTCTGGTGTTTTCTGGAAGAACACCAGTCAAAACGTGCTTCAAGTAATACTTGGCTTATACTGACAAGTATACAGAAGTATATTTGGCTAAACAGACAAGTATATCTGGCTTATACGTAATGTACTTAATCTCCCTGGGTTCCTGGGAGTCGAGGTATAGCACGGTGGAGAAAGAGTGCCTGGCTATCCGGTGGGCAGTCGGGGCCCTGCGGTACTACCTGCTGGGACACCAGTTTACCCTCTGTTCGGACCATGTTCCCCTCCACTGGCTCCACTGCATGAAAGATACCAACGCCCGGATCACACGGTGGTATCTGGCTTTACAGCCGTTTAAATTCAGGGTGATCCCTTGACCGGGGACACAGGTGGCCGTGGCCGACTTCCTCTCCTGCGCCCATGGGGTGGGGGATTATATAAATATATTTTATATGTAAGCTCTGATTTTACGCTAAGGAGGACAGCTCGCAGCTGCACTGTCTAAAATCAAAAGAAAAGCATAATGCACGTTGTGTTTTGGGTTGGATTTTTCCTTTAATGCTATTCCTTTCTGAGTGCACAACAGCAAGTTACTCAAAAAATAAGATAAGCAGAAAATAAGACTTCTTGGTTGCAGAGGTTAGAGTAAATTCATTTCTTGTTCCCACTTTGAGCAGCTGGAAGCTATATCTGAGGGTTTTTGTACCTTTCAGGAGGTGTTTTTTCAGTGCTGGGTAGGTGATTAAAGCTCAGTGTACCTGTGACCTGACCATCCATTTCAGTAATGCCTCCCATCACCGTAAATCTTCCCTCAGCAAAACACTCAGTAACCTCTTCAGGAGTGAAGCATTTGGGATTGACCCTGTTGTCAGGGCTCTGGGCTCTCTGCTTGATGTAATATAGAGGAAAAAGCAGACTTGGAGCAGATGCTGTTAAGACCTTTGTGGGAAAGTATTTGGCAGTTACTTCAGTGCTTCTGTGTGACTGCCAATGTGGCCGACATTATGTGAATTTAGCTGCTTCAGTAAACCCCTCTCATGTGGCACTTATTCCCCGTAGCTTAAAAAAAAACACCCAAAAAATATTTGCAGCTGCTAATTAACCCAGTAGGTCAGCTGAAAAAGTGTTAGCCACAGAATTGAATGCTGGGATACCACCTGCTGCTTAACAGCAAATACAGTCCCAGAAGGCCGGGCCCTCCCACAGCGCATTAACTTCCATCAATCTACCACAGAAGAGGTTAATGATTACGGTCAGACGTAATGATCTCTGTCAGATCAGGCAGTCTTGCCAGGCTGATGTGGGTGGTAAGTTCTCCAAAATGTCTTTATGTCAGTGACAGCACAACATAAAAGTTCTTCACAATCTGATATTTGGGTTTATGGGCAAAGCATAGTCAATAATAGGTAATAAGATTACCAACTGGGCAAAGCAGGTAACTGACCCTTAGTTTGTCTGTGTGGCAATTACTTGTGAGAATTGGATTAATTTAACATTTTGTATAAGTACAGCAAAAACTGAAATGTCTCCTGCATTTTATCCAATCTTGTCTCGTCTGATGGAGGTCAAAATCAAATTATAATGCCTTCAGTATTTCAGGTTGATATTATGCTTGCATGGTGAGCATCCTTAAACAATTCACAAACACAACACAAACTGATCAGTTTCTGGGACTCTGGGCAAAATTAATTGGGGGCCCAATTGGCCTCCTAGCAAATTATTCCTGCCCTGTCATTGGTAGCTTACCAATATGTTTTTAATCATCGTGGATCTCCATATAAGGCATGCAAACCTTCAATGGTAGAGGAATTGTGAATGAATAATTAACGTCATGCGTCAATCAAAAGATAATCCATTTTTCCTTTTTTGTTCTTGTATAAATGAAAACATAAATGAATAAAAGATCATCAGTTGAGGTCCTTGCCACAGAGCATCATCCTGCACCATTATTATTTTTCAAGAAGGCCACAAGATGGCAGCATTTACCTGTTTTAAAAGAAGGATGATATTGTTGCATTTGCAGGCAACAGTGTAGCTCAAAGCCACTGGTGTTTTGTGAAGGTTTTCAATGTGATTCAACATCACTGTCTTTGAAAAAAACATTTGGATATGGACCATTACCGACAAGTGTAGAGGTTAAACCTCTGAGGGTGCTGTTCAGACCAGCAGGTGGCAGTATTTAGTCACGTTTGGAAGAGAGACGAACGTCAAGGGTCACTGACTACTGCTTTGTTCTGTGGATTACAACACACAAGGCACACAAATAAAATGAACAATGTCTGACCTTTGCAGGTAACTGTTAGTAACGTCACAATATGCATCTGAGCAGGAAGGTTTACTTTGACTTTTGACTCATTACCTACTCATTGGGTCAGAGGAGGCTTACATTCTTTGGGAGGACCAGTCAAACTCTTTTGGCCACAGTTTGTATGAGTAACAGTTGTGACATTGAGGTATCTGGAAGCACTTTAGGCTTCAAGCGGTTCAGTCTTTCTTGTGTGTTTCCTGGAGCTAAAGTCCTGTTGCTCTGCATTGTAAGCTACAATAATGCTTGCTGGCTGGTACAGTATGAGTGATCTGGAAACATGAAGTGATCGACCATCCCCTAAGGAAATGTCAAGGCCTGGGATCTATTCAGACAAGAGTCAAGGTCAATGATAACAGTATTTTGCAATATGACCGCAGTTTTTGTGTCATTGTTTTCTTTTTCAAAACACCAAGGACTCAACTTGACCAAAGCCAAACCACGTCTAAGGTCCAGATATTCAAGTGCCTGCTTGTTCAAGTTTGAGTCCAGCAATACTCGTCATGGCTCTTAACCTCTTTTACCCAACAGACCCGCTACCGTGTTCGGCTAAGCTGTGTGTTAAAACACTGCCTTTAAAACTTGATAAAATGCTGTGGTGGTCTATTCTTAATTTATTTTGGGTATGTCTGTCTAGGCGTACCACACCTTCCAGCACCCTATAGGGCTGAAGAGGTTAAGTCTCGATTAATGCAAGTTATTAAAGTTTTGACAGAGCGCAGCAACCTGAGAACAAAGGATATTTTATATTTAATAGATAGTTCCAGGTTATTGCAACTTGGGTCAGGCTGCATCTCTGTGGCATTTCATGTCAGTCTATAGTGAAAACGATGATCAGGCACTGGAGTTAACCATGTGCAAAAATTTAGTTGTTGGGTTTCATTCTCTGTTTCTTTTCAGAGAAGTGTTTCGGACCTCTAATTCAGCCATTCATAATGCTTAAATAAATATACAGTATGAGTTAGTGTGTCATACAGTTCTTAATTGTCTTGTTCTGCATCTGTGCTCATATGCATATTTCCTGTTCTTTGCTGAAAGCTTTAATGCTCCACTAAGCACACGGCACTTTAATAAAGTGAATCAAGATGTCAAATATTTGATACGACAACCTTCCTGAACCTGAACATCCCTCTGGACTCCAGCAGATCCCACTGAAAACATTCTCCCAACGATGTGAGAGGTGATCTGCCATAAATAAAGGTTCATGTTCATTAAATATTTTATGTCCCATGTGATTGACTGTTTCATTCCCATGTTTAGAACTCAAAATGAATGACCTTATATAGAATAATGTGTGTTTTTTAGGGATTTAATATTAGCTAGACCAAGTGTCTGCCAGTGCTGGCGGTCGCTGTGTTTTCATAACCAGAGGAGAGAAGTAGTAACTCTGCCTCTCTGTTTCTGTCTCTGTCTAACACACACACACACACACACACACACACACACACACACACTGCTTCACTGCAGCCAGCGAGTGCTTCAAAGATGTTACATAAAAAACATATTCTGGTTGATAGGCATCCCATCTGACAGGCATGTTCAGAGTTAGTAGAAGGTCAGATGGTGGAGAGGTTTGTAAAAGGGTTGGATACATCGCATACTGACATTTTATTCAAACTCATATTGACCAAACACACTCATTCAACCCTCTTTAACTTTGTCCACAACTTCTGTTGTTGCAGCTTGAACATTAAATGGTTTGCTCTGAGATTTTGTGTACACAATCTACACCAAAGATCTTTTCAATCCCTTTTTTATTTCAGGCTTTTCTTGCAGGTTATAGAATCACAAATGTAAACAAAGTTTAAACGTGACCGTATGATGATGCCATTTATTGGGTTACTTCCATATAAAATTGAACAATATAGGCCTACTTTTCTATGTGAAAACTTTGACCTTGATTAGTGGTTCTTTTAGAGCCAAAACTGATCAATGATCCTGTTTGTGAACATTTGTTTCAGAAGGCTCCCTGTACAGTAAAAGCCACCACTCTTTATTTACATCCTGTCTTTCAGGATGTAATCGTGGAGAGGAGGTTGTGTTGCTCTGGCTCTACCTGTTTGGCATGGAGAGGAGGTTGTGTTGCTCTGGCTCTATCTATCTGGTGTGGAGAGGAGGTCGTGTTGCTCTGGCTCTAACTGTTTGGCGCGGAGAGGAGGTTGTGTTGCTCTGGCTCTATCTATCTGGTGTGGAGAGGAGGTCGTTTTGCTCTGCCTCTATATGTTTTGCGCGGAGAGGAGGTCGTGTCGCTCTGGCTCTATCTTTCTGGTGTGGAGAGGAGGTTGTGTTGCTCTGGCTCTATCTTTCTGGTGTGGAGAGGAGGTTGTGTTGCTCTGGCTCTATCTATCTGGTGTGGAGAGGAGGTCGTGTTGCTCTGGCTCTAACTGTTTGGCGCGGAGAGGAGGTTGTGTTGCTCTGGCTGTATCTATCTGGTGTGGAGAGGAGGTCGTGTTGCTCTGGCTCTATCTTTCTGGTGTGGAGAGGAGGTTGTGTTGCTCTGGCTCTCTCTATCTGGTGTGGAGAGGAGGTCGTGTTGCTCTGGCTCTATCTTTCTGGTGTGGAGAGGAGGTTGTGTTGCTCTGGCTCTATCTATCTGGTGTGGAGAGGAGGTCGTGTTGCTCTGGCTCTATCTGGTTGGCGTGGAGAGGAGGTTGTGTTGCTCTGGCTCTATCTGTCTGGCGACGCCGGGAAGCTGCTTGTCATCCTCCTGGATCCAACTTCTCACATTTGTTCACATTACATGTATTATTTTTTTTCATATGGATTGTCTATGTTGTATTTTCATTATGTTGTTACTCTGTACACACGACATCTATTGCACGTCTGTCCATCCTGGAAGGGGGATCCCTCCTCTGTTGCTCTTCCTGAGGTTTTTAACATTGTTTTCCCTGTTTACAGGGTTTTTTTTGGTTAAGTTTTTCCTTATCTGATGAGAGGGACGTACTGTAAAGGACAGAGGGTGTCGTATCCTGTACAGATTGTAAAGCCCCCCGAGGCAAATTTGGGATTTGGGATTTTGGGCTACACAAATAAATTTGACTTCACTCGACTTGACTAAGAATTGTATAGCAAACACACAAACACACACACACACACACACACACACACACACACACACACACACACACACACACACACACACACACACACACACACACACACACAGCTGTTTTTAATATCTGCTGCTTTCGTTCACAATTA
>CAKAOJ020000064.1:1907500-1945000 GCA_916701645.2 Sebastolobus alascanus
AAGTGTGTGGTCCATTGTCAGGCCCACATTACATTTAATGTGTAGCTGTAGAGGGGAGAAACTTCAACCTTTAACTGAAAGGTCAGTCGATCAACCCTACCAACTTCAAGTCTCAACGTTCCTTTGAGCAAGGCGCTTAAAACTCAAGTCCTCCAGCTAAAATGCTTTACATTACAACATTACGAAAACAAAGTCATAACTTTACGAGAAAAAAAGAAAATAACACGTACAATTATTACTTTATAATATTATGACTTTACCCCATAATATTATGACTATTTTTCTCGTAAACCTTTGGCTTTATTATCATAATATAATGGCCTTATTCTCGTAATATTATGACTTTATTCTCGAAATCTCAGATTTATTTTTTTCCCTCAATTTGGCCCTAATACTCCGTCGTACCGTCGTACTATAGACCTACAACAATGATAAATAAAAATGAAAATGTAAACAAAAAAGCAGTTTTTCATTTCCACTTATTTTTTAAAAAAATCCGGGGCTAAAGAGCCGCATGTGGCTCTGGAGCCGCAGGTTGCTGACCCCTGACATATACAGATCCTAACCATATATACAGTATATATATATATATATATATATATATATATAAATACAAACACACCCAGCTGCTGACAGGATCTGACATTCAGTGAGTTTACCAGCTGCTGGGTTCTTCATCCTACTCAGTAATGACGGCAAATCTAAAGACTGAAAACATCTTAGTTCAAGTTAAAAACTGATGGATGTTTTCATATTTGCATGACGTTAACCTTCACTTGTACTCAGCCGTCTGTGTAGCCGGAGGGAGGACGACTCATTCCTGGAGAATGTCCAGGAAGGAAATGACGAGGAAACAATAATATGTTTTTTGTTTTTTTTATAACATGTCTTCAGGAGAGGCTCACAAGTCTTAACTCGACTGTCCAGGACACTCTGAATGTGGGAATTCTGCTGTGATTTTTATAATATGAAATATTTCTTAGTTTTGAATGAGTCCAGTACTATTTGAATTTTTTTTCTTCTTTTCAAGGAACAGACAGTGTTTTTTTTTATATTTTACACCTGAAAATCCCATTTTCTTTACATTACAGTAACGCACAATATATCCCAAAGCAGTAGTATATTGTTGAACGTGTCCTTCCTACCAGTCAGCCACAGGTTTGAGTTAATTTACTGTGCTATGCTATATATTACGTGAGGTAACCATCACTTTGAATATACTGTATATCCTTTTTGTCAAATATTATTAATGTGTGTGAATATTAAATTTGTTTTGTTAAGAGTTGGCTGTGAAAAGCATTGCTATGACAAAAAAGAAATCAAACCCAGAAGAGGAATGAATAAACTTGGTGAAGTTGGTGAAAAGGAAAATGTGAATTGCCTTTAATTTAAAATGCTGTTGTTGCCGAGTGTCGATATATTTCTTAACTGTAAAAAGCAACCTGATCTCATGGGAAGGCATTGATGAGAGAGAAAGCAATATACTATAAGACAAGAATAATTTCTAGTCATTTATTATTGTATTGTTTCCTTATGGCACGAGGACTTACACAAAAAGGTGGAAAAGTATTTGTTCAACTAAGTAATTGTTGTATATTGTCGTCTGGTTGGTCCCTACGTGAGGAGACTCTGGGTGTCTGGGTGAAGATAAACTGGGGACCTTGTAGATATTCCTGATTCCAACAGTCTGAACCAAGAGTTAGACACAACATTGTTTTGCTTCCTCCAAGGTAGTGTGATGACGTGATTCTACATATCTTTTTTAATTGAAGTGCTCTTTTATATTTTCCATTTTAACCACTCAGGTATAAAACTTTTCAAGTTGTCTGGGTTTGACTGTCAGTTTCAAAACATGAATAAATTGAAATCCATAGAAGGAGAACCTGGGTGTTTCTAAAAGTTCAACATCTAGTCTTCACACTGTGAGCACTGCGTATTTTACCTTTGGTTTTTATCTTACGATTTTTCCTTCTGATGCTGAGATGGCTGAAGATCAGAATAACCTCAGTATAATATGCACTAGAACAAACAAACTAAGTTTACAATATTATTTATATACTTTATTTTACACATATACTATAAATGATACAAAAATATTGATCACAGTGTATTTTCAGGGAAAAATATTGAAATTGCAATAAACAGAGGTTGAAAAATAACATTTAAATAAATTATATAATCAATATCTGACATAAGAATACTGAGACATAATTAATACAAAACCCCCCCTCCCCATATATACTGTATATTTAGACAGTATTTTAAAACAAGTGTCAGCAACTCTCTCTTTCAGTCCTTCCTTCTTTTCCTGGGCTCCGATCAGCCACTCTCCCATTAAAACGTCCTCATAAGCCGAGTCAGTGCATTTCCCACCTTCAAATCACCAGAGCTTTCCCATATCTGCACTCCAGTCACGAAGGTTTCCCCACGTTCATCAGGGTCCACAAGCTTAGCTGCCATCACAGCTGATGAGGAAACTCATGACCAGCAGCAGCAGGATGGGTGATGAATTCTACTAGTTAAAGTTTGTTATCTGCTCATTAGCATCTCGTTAGCACGATATTAGCCGGCGGTTAGTCCAGTCGTCTCCAGTGGGACGGTACGCAGCGACACACTTCCTCGCTGAAGGAGAAGCCTGGTTCACACCTTCGCCTCCTCACCTCACAGGGAGGCCTGAGACAACTGCAATGAAAGAAAAAACAGCTTCAAAACAAATGTTTATATCAGCAAAATGTCGAGAGCAGAGGTCTGTACTACGAAGCAGGATTTTGGGGTCAGCGAGGTAACTTCAGGGGTTTTCAGTCCTACGACGGTGGTTCACTTCTTACCGGGGTATATCGCCATGGTAACTGATGCTGAACAGCTAACCTGCTCCAGAGCTGGTTATGTTCCAAATAAGAGATCAACTCCTATAAAAGCACCGCCTACTGACCAATCAGAGCTCGGTGCGCAGATCATATGATATGAAGAAGTTACAGTCAGAATCCAGACTAAAAACAACACAGTTTAAACTGATAAATGCAGGAAGGTCAGCTGGATTTATGCTGGTGGGTGTTTACCGATTTGAATAATTTTTTTTTATATATTTTTTTTTTACTGAAATAACTCTCCACACCAGCAGGGAGCAGTAGTCTGTATTTGTCATTCAAAAAGGGAAACCCGAAGACCGAGGATGGTGGATATACAAGCCGTTGTTATGATACGTACATGAAACAAAGCAGCGTTTGTTGACCATTTTCACACCACTCTCACTCACCACTTAGCTTCATTCAGACGGCCGTGTGGTTGTGAAAATATCTGTGTGTGAATGTTCAGATGAGATGAAGATGAAAAATGAGAAGAGCATTCTGTGTTTTCCCTCTTCACTTTACTCGTCGGCTTGCTTTCGGCACCGCTGTTTCTCTTCTCGTGCACCGATTCGTTTAAGCTGAACAGCCAATCAGAGTGATTTCTCTCACCGACGATTCAACAATCTGAATCGGCCAAAAAAACTCGGGCAGACTAGAGCTGATGATGCGGGATACACCGCAAAAACTAGGCCGACAGACGCTCACCGGCGGCCCCAAACTGTCTGACGTTGGCTTGGTGCGTCGGGGCCTTGAAGGAGCAGTGTGCAGGATCTGGCGGTATCCAGCAGGGAGCTTGCAGATTGCAACCAACTGAAGCCTCTCCTGTGTGCCGGGCCTGTAGAAGAACTACAGCGGCCGACGCAACGCATATTTATTGTACAAACACTGAATGCAACGAGAAAAGTAACGTTCAGATCTGATTCCTCACCAGTGTGAAAGAAAAACGAAAGACTTACTTCCTTCTTTACTTAATTTGGTCACTTATAATCTACATCCATGATCCTCTGTTTTTCCAGGAGCCTGCATGTTTTCAGTACAGCCAAACAGTGCTGCTAATGATTGAGCACCACCGCTGCTGCCGTACAAAGACAAACACTAACTACTTTCTTGTGTGTTCTAAAGGTCAAAGGTTACGACCAAGGTTTAGATTTCATAGCAGTAAAAAAACGAAAGCCTTCACAACTACTATGTGATTTACAGCTCGTGCCTGAAGAACCACCAGAGCTTTCAGCAGAACAGGATGTCAAACTGTTATATACAGTTTCACTTCTGATGCAGTCGTTGTTCTTTGGCATAATGAGACAGTGTGCTTTAAACCTAACAAGAATTAAATTAAGATAAGTAACTGTGACTACTTTGGATTTTCTGGACATGGAAAAGGAAATTGTCGAGTACATGTCATATAAGTCAGTATTGACAACAAAATAACAGCTTGAATGCCAAAAACATGAAGGATTGCCCCTTCAAAGGTTCACATCTGTTAACCCAGGGGTCAGCAACCTTTACTATCAAAAGAGCCATTTTAGGCACAAAAAAAATCTGTCTGGAGCCGCAAAACATTTCATCATTGTGATGAAGGTAACACAGCTTATAGTCTAAGTATATAGTATATAAGTCTAATGCAGTGAGGGCCCAGGTGGAAATGTACCACGGAGTATTAGGGCCACATTGAGGGGAAAAAAATCTGAGATTTTGAGAAAAAGGTCAAAATATTACGAGAAACAATTCATAACCTTACGAGAAAAAAGTCGTAATATTACGAAAATAAAGTCATAACTTTACGAGAAAAAAGTTGTAATTTTACGAAAATAAAGTCATAACTTTACGACAAAAAAGTCGTAATATAACGAGAATAAAGTCATAGCTTTAGGACACAAAGTAGTAATATTACGAGAATAAAGTCATAACTTTGCGAGAAAAAATAGTCGTAATATTACGAAAATAAAGTCATAACTTTACGAGAAAAAAGTCGTAATATTACGAAAATAAAGTCATAACTTTACGACAAAAAAGTCGTAATATAACGAGAATAAAGTCATAATTTTACGAGAAAAAAAGTCGTAATATAACGAGAATAAAGTCATAACTTTACGAGAAAAAAAGTAGTAATGTAACAGAAAAGTCAAAACTTTACGAGAAAAAAAGTCATAATATAACAGGAATAAAGTCATAACTTTACGAGAAAAAAGAAAATAACACATAAAATTACTACTTTATAATATTATGACTTTATTCTCATAATTCTACGACTTTTTTCACGTGAACCTATGACTTTATTCTCGTAATATTATGACTTTATTCTCTAAATCTCAGATTTATTTTTTTTTCCCTCAATGTGGCCCTAATACTCCGTCGTTCCGTCGTACCATAGACCTACAACAATGATAAATAAAAATGAAAATTTAAACAAAAAAACAGTTATTCATTTCCACTATTTTTTTTTTAAAAATCCACAGGGAGCCACTGGAGAGGAGCTGAAGAGCCGCATGTGGCTCCGGAGCCGCAGGTTGCTGACCTCTGAGTTAACCCCAGCCCAGAGTCAAGGCCTCCCATCACATGATTACACAAAGGAGCGGATCCATGAAGTATTGGAAGGGTGAAGTCCTGTTTTACTGGTGCTGCTTCTCTGGCTGCACAGGGTGCCACAGAATATTTAGTCATGGTTACTTGTAGAAATCTATGATCCCGTGATGAAATACACAGAAGAGTTCAAATAGACACACACGCTCTCTTTCAAACAAACACACACACACACACACACACACACACAAACTGCTATGTTATACTCATAAATCACTCTCAAACAAGGTCACAAAGGGTCAAGACTGGACGAGATGGATGGATGTGTGTGTGTGTGTGTGTGTGTGCGTGTGTGTTTCCTTCTGTGCGGGGAGAGGAAATGGTTAAGTGACAGCAAGGAGAAGTCATTAGCACACTGAGGTCTTGTATTACACACCGGGTTCACTGCAATAACCACCTACCACTGCTGGACCAGTGCTTTCCTCTGGCTAAACACAGCCACGAACATTGCCAGTGTGTGTGTGTGTGTGTGTGTGTGTGTGTGTGTGTGTGTGTGTGTTAGAGCGGGGTGGACTCTACTCCACGATGATGCAACTAATGAACCACTGAAATATAACAAGGAAAGGCCAATAGTTATATGTTATATAGCTGCCAAATGTCTCGCCATGATCACAAATACTTTATGCTAATTATTATTCATTAAACTATCTGGTGCATAATTCAGCTAATGATTCAATACCTAGCCTTGTGTTAACAAATGAAGGAATTCTCTCCACAGAAAAAATGCTTGAGGGGTTTTATTTTGAAATGAAAGCAGGAAGTGTTAGTTTAAAAACAAGTCTTTACTTTTTTTCATCTCCGTAACATTTTCTACAGATAGAGACATGTAAACTGTAGTAATGTTGCTGATATGATGTTAATATACAGTCAATAGATCACTTTCACTGTCTGTTGTTGCTGTGAACCGCGCGGCTCGCATCAAAAATAGGCGAGACCTCGAACCTCTAGAAGACACGCAGCTGAGACGCAGCCGAGCCGCGGGAAGTGTGGCTGCTCTAACCTGTTAACACGGACACCCAAATAAAAAACAACATGTAACGCAGCCGCCACGCGCTGCTGACGTTCCCAGTGTGGACGAGGCTTTAGGCAAAGTACTCTCCCGCTAAAAGTGTCAGCAGGTGTTACTGAACCCTCCACATCCCTCCTTACCTGCACGTGGCTTGGTGAAACCTCCTTCCTTTTAGGAAACACTTGTTGGGCGACTCGTGACATTCACAGGAACACTTTGTTTTATTGATGGGCTGGTGCCGCGGACACGTCTTGCTACACGTGCACTGACATGTCTCCTTATTGAAGACGTGGTTCTGTGGGCAGGAGGGAGCAGGCGGGACGTTGCAAACACACTGGCAGGTGTTGCGGTCGAGGTGTCGGTTTGGGCCGCAGTCTTGACTTTGATCCCCACGCCGACACACACACTGACAGGTTTCCACGTCCAGTTCCTTATCTATGCCACACACATCTGCTGAGAATATGTCTGTAGAGACAGAAGGAGAGGGACACACACAGATGGGGTTTGTTTTAAATGAGTGGAGACAGAGAGTGTACTGATATACACTCCTATGTGTCCAGTGTCTGAAAGTGGGGTCAGCATTCCCCCCAGTATAGTCAGTCCATTGTATTGTAATTAAATCTCAATAAGATGATATAAATAAACTAGAACTACCACCTCGAGGTTGTATGCCTCCGCCAACCAGTCAAGGTAACGTTTACCATGTCTGTCCAAGATGTCATCACTTCATCATTTTACCCATTTGTGTGAAATTAGCAAATTAATTCTTGAGTTATGGCCAAAAACATATTTTGTGAGGTCCCAGTGACCTCTGACCACCAAAATCTAATCAGTTAATCCTTTTGGTCGAAGTGAACGTTAGTGCCGAATTTGAAGAAATTCCCTCCAGGCGTTCCTGAGGTATTGCTTTCACGAGAATGGGACGGACGGATGTTAATTGCTGTAAATTTAAAGAAAACAAATGACAGCCTATTCAAAACACTGTTGTTAACGTCGGCTATTAATGAAAACACAACTACATATAAAAACTGTGTGTGACAGTTGTTTGATGACACTAATAAACTATAAAACTGAGACATTGTTGAAATGAACTAGCTGATGTTCTCTCTTTCCTCGGGGAGAGCACAGATGGCTCTCTTTCAGTACTGGTTTGTGTGTCAACAGATGAACGAATACAGATAATAAAGACACAAGGTTTACTGCTGACAAGCTGTGTCTACTCCAGCATAGCAGCATGTAACACAGACTTTAGCAACGTAAAATCAATGTATTGAGCTTCAATGGAACTTTCATTTCCCCCTGAGGACGACTGTTTTCAAGCTGAGAACAAGGCTTAGCCTCCTCAACACTTTTGATAGAATAGCTCCCTCATATGAATCATTTTTGCCCTGAAATTACTTCTTAATAATTCATACCCTTAAATTACATAATTCAGGATCAACACACATTGGCCGCACACTGGACTTCCTCGGGATAAAACCACCAAAACACTGACAATGTCTCTCTCCCTCTGGCTGAATGGTGAGGTTGTCTGTCTCCCTCTTTGTGAACTAGGCCGGCACGATATGAGGAAAATCTGCGATGTGCGAAAACATTATTCAATATTCGCGATGACGATATGACTTGCGATAAATAAACAAATATTGAAGTGTGCATATTAGCTATACTTAAGTCAGCCATGGTTGTCTTTAAATTCAGAACCGGATTAAAATTCAATGTATTAAATATATCTAGGCTAAATGTAGAGCTAGAGCAGCAACAAAGTGTACAATCATTTTAAGATATGTGTCAAACTAAACTCAACAGTTAGACTACATACAGACAGCTTTTGTTTTAGCGTGTGTAGCCGAGCATTATGTTGCGCATATACTTAATGATAATAACACGGAGGCTTCGAAGTCTGCACCACGACGGCGTCCAACCTCATCAGTAACAGCACAAATTGTGGTCCTCTCTCTGGGTTCCATGGTGGAGAGGAGGTTGTGTTGCTCTGGCTCTATCTATCTGGCATGGAGAGGAGGTCGTGTTGCTCTGGCTCTATCTGTCTGGTGTGGAGAGGAGGTCGTGTTGCTCTGGCTCTATCTGTCTGGTGTGGAGAGAAGGTCGTGTTGCTCTGGTTCTATCTGTTCGGCAATGCCGGGAAGCTGATTGACATCCTCCTGGATCCACCTTCTCACATATGTTCACATTATATTTATCATTTTTTGTCATATGGATTGTCTATGTTGTATTTTCGTTATGTTGTTACTCTGTACACACGACATCTATTGCACGTCTGTCCATCCTGGAAGGGGGATCCCTTCTCTGTTGCTCTTTCTGAGGTTTCTAACATTGTTTTCCTTGTTAAAAGTTTTTTTTTTGTTAAGTTTTTCCTTATCTGATGAGAGGGTCGTACTGTAAAGGACAGAGGGTGTCGTGTCCTGTACAGATTGTAAAGCCCCCTAAGGCAAACTTGTGATTTGTGATTTTGGGCTATACAAATAAATTTGACTTGACTTGAATTGACTTCACTGAGAGGCAACTCAACAAAATAACTTACACTTTGTTTGTTTGTAACAATCCGCTACCAGCCGAGCTAGCAGACTGTGCTCGTGTAAACATAGCGGCGGTGGATGAGAGACTGCGGACAGAGCAAGTTTTTAGTTTCAAAGTGACTCTCCCATAGCCTGGATTCCTCACATTTTTTCCATAACAATATGATCATCCATCTTCATCTCTACCTCCTTATTCAAAAACAATCCTGTCGTTCTCACTCTGAATGTTAGTTTCTAGCCTTTTCAGACATATCCACACGTTTTAGGGAGCTCTGTCACACAGAGTTATTTGTGTAATATGTGTGTTCTACTGGACTAACGCCATAGACATACTTGCCAAATTTTGGCTTTATGTCCTCATCTTTAAGGGATGACTTCGGGGTCTCTCTCCATCATGAGAATCGTCTGCATTGTGAAGACTGCTGCTCCGTACAGTTATGGTTACAAATATGGCCCAGCAGATCCAGAGTGATTTAGGAGGAGTCAGTCCACACATCAATTGAGTAACACAGATTAAGATATAGTGCACAGCACCGTCCAACTAACATAAAATGTCTTCAAATGTGAATGATATTTCTAAATATAATGAACGTGCTTAACACACAAAAACCATTAACTTACCTTAAAGCTTTAGAAGGCAGCAATTTTTTGGTATCATTGGACAAAAATCCCATAATAACATTTCAGCATATTGTAATTCAAGTGTTCTGAGAGAAAACTAGACTTCTGCTCCTCATTATGGCTCTGTTTTCAGGCTTTGGAAAATCTAGACCGTCTGTCAGGATATAGTGACCGTTTTACAAAAAATAATTTTTTTTAATCGTATTTGCTCCATTTCTACCCACTGCAGTTTTAAATAAGAGCTAATTTTAATTTAGAAGAAAATGATAGAAATACAATAAACATATTAGCATATTTAATGGTGTTCATTGTTCATTTTAAATTAAACATTTATCTGTAAATCTGCAGAGCAACTTTTGGTTCAGAGTGATTAAGAATGGGCCTTAATATTGATATAATATAATATAATATAATATCCTGATTCCTGCGATTTCAACATAATCCTTTGACCATGGAGATAAGTTGTGGTGTTGGCATGTACCAGTAAGTGTCTGGTTTTTCAGAATATTCCTTGTAAAAAATGCTTAAAAAGTGCTTTAAAATAGTGGCGGACTTGCGGCTGTCTGAGGGGCAGGAGCGAAAAAAACATAAATATGGCACCAGTTTTCTAGCATGTAGGGCAGCCTGTACGGCCTGCATCACGTTCTCTCTGCTGTAAGGGCACTCGGGAGGGAACTTTATCATGTTTTCTGGCAGGTTGGGCCACCGTAGAGGGCATGTTTGCTTTTGCAGAGTTAAGGACACCCACTTAGTCGAACAGTGTTTTAAAATAAAGTTAGAGGGGCATAATATGTATATTTAAGTAGTCATCATGTGCTGTAAGCTAGTGGAAAGCCTGCTTGCTTTCCATTAATCTATGCAGTAAATGTCCTGCTATCTTTCACAGATAATCTGCCTTGGCCCTGTAATACATCCTGTGTAAGTGTGTGTTTGTATGTGTGAGTTGCTGTGGAGTCTGTGGTGTCCACATTCTGCTGTTTCTGCTCTGTTTACACAGAGTCCAGAGTTTTATCATAGCCAAACACACACAGAGGAACTCTCTCACACACACACACACACACACACACACAGTATGGGGGGTACAAAGGGACACAGACGATATGATGCAAGCACGCATGCGTGTGATTATTTACTAAAACTCCCACCTGTGTGTGTGTATGTGTGTCTGAGTGAGATTAGCACAACTCACCCATGCAGACGCACGTGCGTTCGCATGCGTGATGCTTTTAACCCTCCGAACTGACTTTACCGTCTCTCAGAGGTTGTAGCAGGCTCAGTTTTACAGCTAGAGTGAAGCGACAGATATCATATGAAACTAGAGAATGTGAATAATGCTCCGAAAATACGCTAAATTTTGGTAGGGAAAAACTGGCATAGCAATTTTTACAGGGGTCCCTTGACCTCTGACCTGTGGTGACCTCTAGGATAATCACAACTTCATGAAACTTGATATCAACAAACTAGAGACCTTTTTTGATTTTCTTCCTCTTTTTTTCATTTTTTTCTAGGCTACTGCAGGAAAAACAAGCAAACACAATTTCCTCTACAATATTTCCTCTACAAATGACCAGAGATACAATATACATTTGCTGTGTGCGCAAATGTGCAAACACTCACCAAGGTGCTGTTGGGAGGGCCTCGGAGGGGGCAGCGGTGGAGGGGGGGGGTTGTGGTGCACATTGGCGGTCATGCTGACACACCGACACTGCCTGCTGCTCCAAGACTGACCAGGAGGACACGTCCTGTTGGCTATTGGACACCTTCAACAGAGAGAAAGATTAAAATAGACACGAGACGTTATTGCTTGTTAACATCCCCCACAATGGTGTCTTGCTGCATTCACTTGCACTCGGACATTGGAGTTTCGCTCTTGTGAATATCCGACCAGCCACAACTTTTCATGTATATACACCGATCAGCCATAACATTATGACCACCTGCCTAATATTCAGTAGGTACTCCTGACCCGTCGAGGCATGGACTCCACTAGACCTCTGAAGGTCTGCTGTGGTATCTGGCACCAAGCCGTCAGTAGCAGATCCTTTAAGTCCTGTAAGTTGTGAGGTGGGGCCTCCGTGGATCGGACTTGTTTGTCCAGCACATCCCACAGATGCTCCATTGGATTGAGATCTGGAGAATTTGGAGGCCGAGTCAACACCTCCAACTCGTTGCCATCCACATGATGTAAAGAAAACATGATTCATCAGACCAGGCCACCTTCTTCCATCGCTCCGTGGTCCAGTTCTGATACTCACGGGACCATTGTAGGCGCTTTTGGCGGTGGACACGGGTCAGCACGGGCACCCTGACCGGTCCCCATACGCAACAAACTGAGATGCTCTGTGTGTTCTGACACCTTTCTATCAGAACCAGCATTAACTTTTTCAGCAGTTTGAGCTCCAGTAGCTCTTCCATTGGATCGGACAACACGGGCCAGCCTTCGCTCCCCACGTGCATCAATGAGCCTCGGGTCTGACGCTGTCGCCGGTTCACCGGTTTTCCTTCCTTGGACCACTTTTGGTCGGTCCTGACCACTGCAGACCGGGAACATCCCACAAGAGCTGCAGTTCTGGAGATGCTCTGATCCAACCAATGTATAGCTCCATTAAACAATGTTTGAATATGAACACAATCAGATGCCTCCATCTAAAGTAAAAGTCTCTAGTACTGCCATTCCCACTGAGAATCAACACAATTCATTGGCCCACTTGGCCGATTTGAGCACAATTAGCCTGTTTAATTCCCATTGTTGGCTGGCCAAGCTGCACATGAGAATACATTCAGCTTTGATTGTCTATTTAGTTCCATCGTTCAAGACTACTGAATCCCTCCAGCTCTCTCCAATCCTCCATGTTAAACTGTTGGAAACTGCTGCCAATGTACACCACCAGTGCCAAATGGCAAACGGCCAAACTAAAATGAGTCTGATATTTTTTGGACTGAGATTCAGCAGATGGGCAGCACTCCAGAGGGATCCCCAAGTTGTGGGAAACTGTTTGCTAACAGGTTACCCATAAGAGCTTGATAAGTTGATACACTACAAGGCTTGTTGCTGTGTTTTGAAGTCCAATAAATCCAGTCTAATCTCATTTGAGAGACTCATTTTCATCTTCAAAAGGTTGATAGCAAAGTCTATATAACACTAAAACCAGTATCAACGATGCCAAACAAGGCATCATCTTTCTATCTGATCTTCAGGAGTTGCCTGGGTCAGAAACTGGGCACATAACTCGGTTCAAGAAATGGGACTCCTCAGATCTGTATGCGTGTGAATGTTAACTCTCTTAACCCACTGCCCATGATAAGCACATTTGAGGGATTGTAGACAAATAAACACCTTGATCAAAGAAAGATTTCTTGGATCAGCCTCAATCAGATGGTCAGGAGGGAGAGGGAAGTATCAGAGCATCTTTGATGAGACATCTCTGGGATTTCTACCGCTTCATGTCACTGTTTGGAATCAGAAATGCTTACGTACAGTGGCGGGCCTTCTAATGCCCCGTTTATCCAGCTTTAGAGATGTATACTTCAGTGTTGAATATTATGCAGCAGAACCAAATGATGGGATTGTGGTTGTACTTCTCTCACCTGTTGAACAGCTAAAACAATGTGTCATTTTCTCAAACACTTATTGTTGAAGGGCAACAAGCTAAGCTAAGATCATGACATGGTAAACATTATACCTATAACATGATAACATGACCTATAACAGCTCACTGCACCACTGTGCCTAAGTACAGTCTCAGAGCCACTAGGAGACTGGAAGGAAGCAGATTGTAGGCAAATAAACATCTTCATCAAAGACAGGCCTCTTGGGTCAACTTCAGATAAGTGGAGGAGAGTTAGTGAGAATGCAGACTGGAGACGGAGAGAGAGAGAGTCGGGGATATGACATGCAAAAGAGATCCTGAGGCGAACCTGGAACGTTGCGTTTATATGGCATATAACTAGGCTACCAAGGTGCTCCGACACAAAGTGTGTTTACATGGACATGAGTATCCTGGTAATAAGGCTTATTTTGGTTTTGATCATATTCAGGATATGATGTTTACATGCGACAGAGAAATTGGGTTATTCATATCCCCATATACATGATAACGACTCTTTCTCTCTCTCTCTCTCTCGACCACACACTCGCTATACACTGAGCTATCGCGTAGGAAGGTTCCTAACGGAGTGAAATGACCCGGAAGTATCTCAGTAGCAGCCATGATAAGAGATGTTTGAATCCTCTAAATCTTAAGGAAAGGTGCTTCAATGCGTCCTTTCTTATCTCCTTTAGAAGAGGATACACTGGAGCATCCTTTACCAAAGGAAAGGATGACCTGCGTCACTAACATCCGCCGCCGTCGCATCATCATTACTGAGCCTAGTGTTAGTGCAGTCGGATTCTCTCAACACCACGGTTGTCTTTTCCTAAGTCCTTATGAATTTTCCTTCACATCTTTCCTTGATCTCATGACGTTTTCCATCAAGTTCAAGGAAAAGTGGTTAGGAAAAGACGTTAGGACGTCACTTTTCGACCGCAGCCTCAGTTTCATCGTGGGTCATTGTTTGTGTTTGTGTTTGTGACGTTACTGTGCCTGCTCAGATAGTCGGCGGCGCTCAATAACCGGGAAGTGTATGCATGCAACAGTACCACAGTTTCTTTCGGAGTACTCCAGCTAGCATATTTGGGTTTCTCTCTTACTCGGGATATGTTGTTTATATGTTCAAACACAGACGGGAGTCTTCAAAAACCTGATCATAAACTCATGTCCATGTGAACGCGCTCACAGATGTTTTTCTGAGGCTGCAGCAGCTCTGCTGTTTGCTATGCTTAGACCACATGACCTAGGTATTTGTTTTCTAGTTACATTTTTCCTGCTTTCTCTTCCCCATTCCTCTTTAATAATTGTTCATCCTTTCACATCTTTTTTCAACCTTTCTTTCACCTCATTTCTTTCCCACTGACTGCTCCATACAATGACAGGAACACCATTTCTTATGGCCTGTGAATGTTGCCGTTGTTGAAGCTTCTAAAAATCATAGAGACTGTCATGATCGTCTACCTACCTACCTGTCTACCTGCCTGTCTACCTACCTACCTGTCTACCTGCCTGTCTACCTACCTACCTGTCTACATGCGCACACTCTGCCTGTTCACTCAGTGTGCGTCACCGGAGTCCTTCACAAGCTGCTAGCTTGACAGCTGTGAGTTCTAACAGTAGGCTTGTTCGTCGTTTACATTCATAATGATAATTGTGGGGGAGCGGCTTTAGAGGGAGGCCTGAAGCGATGGACTGTCAGTGTTGCAGACTTTCTCACTAGGTTTATGCGGGGCACACACTACACGAGAATCAAGACGATTTTGGGGCCCGGTTCCCCCCTCCCGACAATCGTCAGCAAAGCCCCGATTGCTTGATGGTTCTAAAGATGATCTTTCCAGATGTTCCAGTGGTGTGAGGTATGTAAAGCGTGTTTTTTCATCCCCCGATCAGCTCAGAAGTCCATCCTGACCGCACCGATCTGAAATCGTAAATATTAAACATGTTCATATTTATGATGGGATATCCTGTTGTGTGTGTGGGAACCCCGAGGCCAGACGATGACGCAGTCACGTGGGAAAGAACGACAGCCAATAGAGAACCAAGCTGAATGAAGAAGGAAGGACAACCACCGTCGTCATGGCGGCCGCGGCTAATGCATGAGCTAATGCTAAACGTGAAGCATAAAGTAGTAGTAAGATGGAGCTCAGAAGTGGAGGAGCAGCTTGTTGATTAGTGTTGATTTAACGTGTCTCCATGACTTCATCCATCCATCCTTCATGAATTTTCAGTACAAAGTAAAAACTAACATCACTAACTCCTCCTGCCAGTCGTCCGCCATGTTTGTTTACACTAAAGTCACGTTTGATCGCGAGAGATTTTGCGAGACTTTCTGTTTTTTTTTGTCGGAATCTTGTTGTTGATGAATGAATCTGTTGGTGTGTGGTGGCTGTTTTGGCCAAATCGTTGCTCTCCACACACTACAGGAACAAAACTGTTAAATGTAAAATAACATGTTGTTACGTGTGGAGTCTCTCACATTGTCAACATCTGTTAAGATTTGAAAAATCTGTTAGTGTGGGCCATCCTTTAGGGACTTTTGGAGCAAGTCAGCAGCTAGTGCTGCTAGGTACTTTCAATGGAAAAGAGTTGGCAACACTGGACTCGGTTTATCTCCTGGATCATTTTGAAGATCTAGTGTATTCTTGCTGGTTTCTCAAGATCCCTCGACCTGCCTTTAATGATTAAAGAAAATCACTTTGTTGAGCTCTGGAACAAAGCGTCATCGCTACAATAAAGTCTAAAAGGGCAGAAACAGGTTGTAAACAAACCTCTTTTTTATCTAAACCACTTCTGTGGAGGTGAAATGAAATGTTACCAACACCTGAATAATATAGGTTATACGGGTCCCTCACTGCATAAAGAAACTAAGTTGGGCAGGTCAATGTTGGATCAAGAAGTCGTTCTAACAGATTTGGGCAATGACTTTAACATTTGTCTTTTTGTTTTCTCCTCCAAATAAGTTTGGTGAAACCGTTTTTATGACTACAACAAAATGGTGAAATCATCATCATCAGCAATCAAATGCTTGAACAACCAAATGTGAAAATGGTCTGGCTAAAAAGCAACATTTAAGGAACCGTTGACTTGGACACGGAGACAGACAGCAGGCGGTGTGTCTGCAGACGAACAAATTGTTTGAAGATGTGAAAGTGAGTCTGGCGATGACAAGAGACACGGTGTGGTTTCAATTAGAGCTGCAGCGGTGTAGACGCATAAACGGACGTGCTCACAAATGGGGGGGGGGGGGCTGAGAGGAAAAAGAGCAAAGTGAAAGAAAAAGATGGAGAGAGGAAAAGAGAGAGATTTTTAGGGGAGAAGGCTGGTGTGTTTCTTTCACTTCACCTAATGTGAAACATACGCCTGCTTCACGCTCGTGTGTGCGTATTCTTACATGTTGGATGATTTGTAGGTGTGAAAATCTCTACAATGCGTTTCCTTTTTCAGCCACAATGTGTGTGTGTGTGTGTGTGTGTTTGTGTGTGTGTGTGTGTGTGTGTGTGTGTGTGTGTGTGCAGATATCCACAACCGAATTATGACTAGTCGTAATTCCAGTTACAGATATCTACAGTTTAATTATGACTAGTCAGAATTCCAGTTCAAGATATCTTTAATTCCCCTCAATTGTAGATATCTACATCGTCCTTTTTAGATATCTAAAATTAAATGTTGACTAGTCAGAATGACGTTGTAGATATTTCTAACTTGAGTTAGGGATAGTCAAAATATCATTACAGATATCTAGGGTGGTACGGGAGGTGGAAGCTATTCAAACATACTACTACCACAGACACACACACACACACACACACACACACACACACACAGAGAGAGAGAGAGAGAGAAAGCTCTGAGGAGATAGGCACCAGACAGAGGTCTCCTTCTGGGTCTGAATACTGTGTGCAAAGCTGGCAAAACTGTCTGCAAGTTGTGTGTGTGTGTGTGTGTGTGTGTGTGTGTGTGTGTGTGTGTGTGTGTTTGTGTGTGTGTGTGTGTGTGTGTGTGTGTGTGTGTGTGTGTGTGTGTGTGTGTGTGAGTATGAGCACTTACTCAGGCAGGGATCTCCTGATGATGCTGTGAACTTGTTTGTAGACGTCCAGTTTGGACAGACAGCTGCACTGGGTGTGGTTGGCCACACTGATGGTCACTGGTTTGGTGCCTTGGGTGATCGGCACCGTGATCTCAAACAGCTGCAGAGAGATCGAACAAGAGAAGAGTCAGGGGGAGACGAGGTGAATCGAGACGAGGTGCAAAAAAGGATAGTGACCGAGAGGAACGGCGGTGCACTTTTTGTGTTTGTCAAGGCGAGCAGCACAGGTGAAAATGACTGCAATGGCATAAATTATTATAAATAACACTCAATGTCCCTACTAACAAACTGGGAAGAAGATGTAACAGGAGAGACTTTAGGTCCAAAGCACACTGGAGCACACAGATTTAAAGCAATCAACTTCATTAGAAGACTAACCTTTCGACGCCAACTGCGTCTTAATCAGAGTCAGAGTGGGAAGAAGTTGTCTTTGGGGCTCTACAAGTTCCTATAATAATCCAGTTCACCATCCACAACTTTTTTTTTTATAAGAAAGTCTTGTTTTCTGTCCCACCATTGTACATCAGACATTAATCTTGTTGCCATAATCTGAACAAAACGTAAATTAATGTTGTGAAAGTCCTGGGGCCCACTTCATCCCATTCAACTGGCCTAGACTTTGAATTCACTCAATAAAGGTAGTCTCAATCACAAGAAGCCACTATTTCACACATTCTTTTAACAAGGACCCTTCAACAGGGAACCCTCAACTTGGACTTCAACCTGAAGCTTGAATCGCTCGGGAAATGAGCTCATTTTTAACTGAAAACAATGAGTGACGATGTGAAGGATTACCACTTGAAGAACAAAAAGAGTATGAGGAGCTGGGCTTGTTTTTTTCACATGGCACTGATGAAAATACTTACACAAGACTGCTGCACAGAACAGAACAGAAACCCTGACAGCCACTTCATTCTTTCAATCACAGAGTTGAACAGCATGAATAGAAACAAATTAGTCTCAATGACTCCTATTCAAGACCCTTGAACAGTTTAAACTGTCTTGTTCCCTCTCATCCTAATGAGGATATCATTAAGGCTGACCTCAGACCTGGTAAAGAGATCACCATGGTTACAGAACACACACACATAAAGAGAGCTCTTTGAGATCACAGTGACCACCACTGGGTTGAAAAGTTCACCTGTACACATTTCTTAAATTTGTGGTGATGTTTTGGCTTGTAAAACTGCTGAGGCTTAGGCTTTCTGTCAGTTACTATAACCAAAGCCCTGGTGTTTCAAAAGACTAATTTCCAGCAGACCACGGGGCTCCTCAACACTGCTCAAGTGTTGTTTAATAAAATACTGGGTCCCTACACAAACTGCAGTGTTGCTGTTGTTTTGTCCTCTAAACTGAGGACTAATACACTGGGACAAGTTAAAAATAGACTGAGATCCACAATGGTCCAAAACAGACTGAATCACCCGTCTCTGATGTCCACTGAAAGTGATATTCTGCACAACTTGGCTTTTACCAGCCTCATTAAGGACTTCTCTGTCAAAAAAACAAGGAAGAAAAACGTCTAAAGGTAAGAATATGCACTTGTGATTGTGCTGCTATTGCTGTGCTGTGTTTGTTGTATTTTTATGACTTGAGTATTGCACAGCAGTAAGACAAGGTGTTCTGTACTGCTGCAGATGTTGTACCTGTTGCTTTAAACAGCTAAAAGCTGTTAACAGCTTACACATGCACTGAATGCCTATTTTCTGTAGTAAAGACTGTGTGTGTGGGCGTGGGCATGTAATATTCCTAGTACACTTTTACACGTGGTACTAAATTACTTTATTTCTGGTAAAGTGTGATGAGTAAGGGCACACAAAGTCAAGTCAAGTCAATTTTATTTGTATAGCCCAAAATCACAAATCACAAATTTGCCTTGGGGGGCTTTACAATCTGTACAGGATACGACACCCTCTGTCCTTTACAGTACGACCCTCTCATCGGATAAGGAAAAACTTAACCAAAAGAAGCCCTTTTAACAGGGAAAAAAGAAAAAATGTTAGAAACCTCAGAGAGAGCAACAGAGGAGGGATCCTCCTTCCAGGATGGACAGACGTGCAATAGATGTCGTTTGTACAGAATAACAACATGATGAAAACACAACATAGACAATCAATATGACAAAAAATAATACATGTAATGTGAACATATGTGAGAAGGTGGATCTAGGAGGATGTCAAGCAGCTTCCCGGCATCGCCGAACAGATAGAGCCAGAGCAACACGACCTCCTCTCCACTCCAAACAGGTACAGCCGGAGCAACACAACCTCCTCTCCATGCCAAATAGATAGAGCCAGAGCAACACGACCTCCTCTCCATGCCAAACAGATAGAGCCAGAGCAACACGACCTCCTCTCCACTCCAAACAGGTACAGCCGGAGCAACACAACCTCCTCTCCATGCCAAATAGATAGAGCCAGAGCAACACGACCTCCTCTCCATGCCAAACAGATAGAGCCAGAGCGACACTACCTCCTCTCCATGCCAAACAGATAGAGCCAGAGCAACAAGACCTCCTCTCCGCGCCAGATAGATAGAGCCAGAGCAACACGACCTCCTCTCCACGCCAGATAGATAGAGCCAGGGCAACACGACCTCCTCTCCACACCAAACAGATAGAGCCCAAGTAACACAACCTCCTCTCCGCGGCAGATAGGTAGGGCCCATGACCACCTTAATCCGCCACTGGCTGCCAGTTAAGCTGATCATGTTTTCTTGTAGGTTAATCTTCCAGGTTAGATTTGTTTTGTTTGTTGTGTATCTAATGTGTAAAGGTACATTTTGGCTGCGGGTGGTTTCATAAAGTGCCAAAAATGGAGAGGGTTATTCCTCTGAGGTGTATGAATGTGCTCACTAAATTTCATGCCAGGCTGCCTGATATTTTTAGTGTTCAAATGGAAATCTTGGCCTGATGATGGTGCTGAAGGAATGGCTAGAAGGTCATCGAAAACATTAGGATTCATCTAGGGACCATTAATATTCACAGCAAATTTCTTGGCCAGCTGGCAATTAGTTGTCAATATATCTCGGTCTGGACCGGAAAGTTGGAAGGAGGGACAGGCCAGCTGACGTTACCATTCTGGGCCTCGCTGCTAGTGGAGCAAAAAAAATTATATTTCTAATACAGCATATGTGAGGTATTAAAGGTAACACAGCCAACTATGACAAAACCAGAACACATTAGTCAAATATAGAAGAGTGAAAGATGGAATAAACCAAGGTGTTGAAGAAAAAGTGGTACACACTGCAGAGTGAAACTACGTGACAGCACAGGTGTGGAGAGAAGCACTAGACAGGCGAAAATGCTTAAAGATACTTACAGTCAGTCAAGTCGTAAATTATACAGTTTAGCACAACTTCTATTACCTGAGAAGTGTCAAAACCTCTCAACGATTGCCAGCTGCTTCAAGGCACTGCCAAAGCAAATCAGCACAACGAAACTTTAAGGATAACGAAACGAACCACAGAAAGCTCTTTAAAAGAAACAGTCACATTTGACTCCTCACCTTTCCATACATCCCTTTTTGACACAAATGATTTACAGTCACATTCAAAAAGTCATTAGAATTCAGTTGAACTGTAAATTGTCTATCTAGTCTGCCATCATTTGAATGACGTACCACGTCGCCAATGTAAATCTCCAAACTCTGGCCAGTAGTCTGAGATTGTAGCCAAAAACAACAGTTAGGAAAAACCAGCGGAGTGAAAGAATGTGTTGTGAAACCTCAATGAGACTGTGGCCTTGTTACTGCTGCCAGGTGAAAGCCTCGCAGCTTCAACCTTGGCCTCTTTTTTTCTTACCTCAACTTAAGGGTTGCATGCGTCATGCTTGATCTGTAGTCCAATAATCACTCAAACACCTTTGTCCAAAAAAATTCAAAATGTGCAACAAAGGCTGACTTTTTAGTCTGTTAGATATTTGCTTTTCCAACAACAATGGTATGCTCTTTCTGTTGGAGGACAAAACAGCAATACAAAAGAATTTTCAGACACCAATGTACCAGTCAAACACCCTAACCATCTAAATCTGATCTGATCTGATGTAAAGTGCCAACAGCTCATAGCTCATCAACAGTCATCTCAGTCCTCAGAGTGAAAAGACAAAACTACTTTGATAGTTAGCCACCACTTGGTACAGTCAATTTATGCTGTTAATATGATTTTCATTTATCGTAGCATACGTCAGTGTTAGTACGTCTTACTCATAATGTGTGTGCTAGCATATATCGATGGTTACTGCAAATGTTTAAACAAGAATAGGCCTGTAAAGCTTCATTAATCAATGTCTGGGCAGAAAATCACAAACCAGAAACCAAGAAGCCAAATCATTGCCAACCGTCCCGTAAAATAAGGAATCATCCCGTAATTGGAAACTAAAAGATGTGTTCCGTATTGAACTGATAAGGGACGTACTTTGTTTTGTATTTTTGAGAATCAACTCAGAAACATATTACAGTTCCCATTTCTTATTTCTATTTCAGGACATTGTTAACATGTTAGCAAACACGTTGGCATTCACTTGGAATTGTGTTTGTGTACACATGATGAAGCTCAGTCCATCATTTTAGCTCTGTTTTTGTCTCAACCTGTGTCTGTCTGCCATTTGGTGCAGTGTAGGTAGTGTAGAGTGGGTTTGGCCTTTACCTTATGATATACTGTTGATGATCTCTACAGCAGTTGATAATAATTATTTGATTCAGTGTTAATGTCAGATTAACACAGGTTTAATGTGCCAGTATTGTACCTATCACTCAGCTCAGTGCATATTGTACCACGCACGTATTGTTGACACATGCACACTCACACACAAGCACTCATACATGCACATGAGTATAAACACAAAAATGTATTTGCACACGTAGTTCTACAAACACACATACACGGACAAACACTTCTGGGCAGTAGACTTCCTGCTCTGATTGAAATCAGTTTGAACAGATCATCAAACAAAAGAGCTATCAGCCCAGAGCGCCACCGCCAGTTCATTAAGTTAACACTTATGGGAAATGAATAAAGCAGCTGGGCTGAAACAATAAGCCATCAACACACTGCGGGAGCCAGTCCATTAACAACAGCTACCTGGAAATGAACTAACCAGCTGAGTGGTGATTGAGTTGTACTGAAATACCTCAAGAATACATGTTTCACAAGGAGCTGGTGTTTACACTGGCAACAGGCAGGCATGATGCCATTTTCATCAGGTGTAAGTCCATTTTTAGCACTTTTTTGGGCCAAACAAACCCACCCCACCCACCCTGCCATGGTTGAGGTTGTGTTCATTGTTGTGTGCAATTTTGGCATGAAGAGCAACGTAAGATTCAGAACCCTACAGGGCAGCCATTGAATCTACTATTCGTTATGGCATCACAACATGGTTTGGTAACCTGTCTGTTAAACTCAAATCACAGCTCCAAAACCTGATCAGAAGAGCTGGAAAAATAATTGCTGTGCTGCCCCCATCTTCTCTGACGACTGTGAGGAAGGGTAGGGAATGAGTCCTTACCCCAAGTGAAGGAGTTCAAGTACCTCGGGGTCTTGTTCACGAGTGAGGGGACAATGGAACATGAGATTGGCCGGAGAATCGGAGCAGCGGGGGGGCGGTATTGCATTCGCTTTACCGCACCGTTGTGACGAAAAGAGAGCTGAGCCGGAAGACAAAGCTCTCGATCTACCGGTTAATCTTCGTTCCTACTCTCACCTATGGTCATGAGTGTTGGGTCGTGACCGAAAGAACTAGATCGCGGGTACAAGCGGCCGAAATGTGTTTCCTCAGGAGGGCGGCTGGCGTCTCCCTTAGAGATAGGGTGAGAAGCTCAGTCATGAGGGACTCGGAGTAGAGACGCTGCTCCTTTGCGTTGAAAGGAGCCAGCTGAGGTGGTTCGGGCATCTAGTAAGGATGCCCCCCCCCCCTGGGCGCCTCCCTAGGGAGGTGTTCCAGGCACGACCAGCTGGGAGGAGGCCCCGGGGAAGACCCAGGACTAGGTGGAGAGATTATATCTCCACACTGGCCTGGGAACGCCTCGGGATCCCCCAGTCAGAGCTGGTTAATGTGGCCCGGGAAAGGGAGGTTTGGGGTCTCCTGCTGCAGCTGTTGACCCCGTGACCCGACCCCGGATAAGAGGTTGAAGATGAGTGAGTGTCAGTGGTGAGGAAGCCGGGCCTTAAGATCACCTGTGACCCAAACCAAATCCTTCACAAAGAATATGAGTTGATGCCTTCAGGCAGAAGGTACAGGTTACCAAACTTTAGGTTGAACAGGAATACAAATTTCCTTTGTTTCATTATCAATCAAACTACTACTGAAAAAACGCCTCCAACGCACGGGCACTGCACACCTGATTGTGATCTGTGTTGCGTTGAAAGAGGTCATGGAATCATGAAATTAAAAACAGAATGAACTCTCGGGAGCATCAGCCCATTAAATCAAACACAATGTTGTGTGCAGGTGAAATTTGGCTCAGTTGTCCTGTTACATAATGACACACGCTGTGTGATGCATCTTCATCATGTGCATAGCAGTGTTTGGAGGGATTATCTACAATGTTATTGAGGCATGTCCTCAATGTGTACTTATGTTCTGCACTCCTCATCCAGCTGCAGGAAGACGTCATACCATGTGATCTTCTTCAGGAAATGTTTACAGAAGACGTGCTCTGATATCTACAACATCCAAGATTTTGTGAAGCGCTGCTCTGGGTCAACAGCAAGCAGCGGCACTTACTGTACACCAAAGTAAACATTAGCATCTCATCCAAGACATCAACACCAAACAACTGCTGGCTTGCCTCAGCTATTTCATGCAGGACGGCATCAACTTCTGTTGGAGGTTTGTGCTCTACTGAGAAACTTATAGACTCCATAATAGTGATGTTGAACCCTGAAACAAAATCCTTTTTGTGCAAATATCTGAGCAATTTTTGTCTATTTTCTGTTCCCCTGAACAAGCTTATATTTGGCCTTCCTTCAACGATTTAAAAAACATAATTTTTCATTTCATAGTGTGTTTAAATGCCCATAAATGTATGTTTTTATGAAGTTTGTATTAAATGAAAAGCCTTCTCTTACATATGAGTAAGATGACCTGGCCCTGAGCAACACTTTGCGTATGTTTTTTTCAGCACCAAACATCACAGATGCAAACAGGATGCTACGATGGAGCCAGGTCTCTGCAAGATGTGGGTACATCAGTCTCAGATCTCCCGTTGCTGGGCCAGCCCGAGTCCTATTTCATCTACCAGACATCAGCCAGGAGCAGGCCAGCCAAGCTCTTATCCTAGCTCTCTTCCCTCTCTTCCTGGGGCGCTCAGATCGCCCTCGCTGGTGATTGGTCCGTCTGGTCTGGCTGCGTGGTCGGAAGATGCTGGGCAGTGATTGTCTCAAGGTCCACTGTATTATATCCAATCCCTGCGATTCCTTGCCCGATGTTGATGAGTGTATTTCTGTCATACTGTGCGTGCCGCAGTAACAATGGCGAAAAGATAACAAATTAATACAAGTTCATGGGAGCTACTGCCCGCTGCATCATCAGCATGGTAAAGCGGTGTTGTATTGAAGCTACATTAAAATCTCGAAATGAACTTAAATTGATTTATTAACACATGAAGCATCTTTTATGGGCAGTTTAAACAAGTTCAGTCAAATCAAATTCAGCAGTGATTTATGGCCCCACACTGAACAGGGCAGCCTCAGGAAGAGACGCTAACTGAGAGAGAAAATATGCTGTAAAACTCAATCTGACCACACACACTCCAGACTGGAGGACAGGACAGACAGAGAGCGGAGCCTCACAGAGTAAATGTGTCTGAATTTAAAAGATAGTGTAATGTTCAGCAGTGGAAACCAACTTATTCTCACCCCTAGACGCTACTTTGTCTTAGTTTCAGTTTAATTTTTAAAATAAGATAAGATATTCCTTTATTATTCCCACAGTGGGAACATTTGCAGTAATATTCAAAGGTATCACCATCTATTATCACAGAGAACAACTAAACTCTTTTAGCCATGTTTGTGGCGCGGCTCCAGCTGACCAGTCTCACGGCCTGTCGGTCCAACACTTTGGTCTGGTGTGAAATATCTCAATGTGACATGGTATTCGCAATAAGTTGGTTAAGTTTTATTAAAAATTTGAACTACTGTTGGAATAAGGGAAAACTGGAATTACCAGAATTGCCAACCAGTGAAGTGTCTGTCCAAACTGTCATTACTTCATCATTTTATCCTATTAGACATTTGTGGGAAATCGCCATATCTAGCATATGAATTCTTGAGTTATGGCCATAAGTGTTTTGCAAGGTTGCAGTGACCTTGACCTTTGACCTCCAAGATCTATTCAGTTCATCCTTGAGTCCAGGTGGATGTTTGTGCCAAATTTGAAGAAATTTCCTGCAGGCGTTATTGAGATGTCTCATTCACGAGAATGGTACGGACGGACAACGTGAAAACATAATGTCTCCGGCCACGGCTTAATATTACATTACATAAGCATGTTACAGTAGCTGAGCCTGACAAGCTGAGTCTGAGATTTCTTCAAATGGCCTCTCTACAGAGAAAAACAACCTACACTCTATCACCACCTAAAGCCAAACATTACACTTCTGATTTTCTGATTTTCTGACAGGCCGACTGCAGACAGTAAGAGCAGGAAACAGATACTCATCTACCACACTTATGAATACCGGTGCTCCACAAGGTCAGTCCCTTACTGTATAGTCTGTACACATATGACTGTGTGGCTAAACTTCACACAAACAGCATTGTGAAATTTGCAGATGATACAACAGTGATGGGGCTCATTATTAATAACAGTGAGATGGAATATACAGGGACGAAGTGAGGAACCTGACCATGTGGTGTCACAACAACAATCTGTTCCTTAATGTGGAGAAAACTAAGGATCTTATAACTGACTTCAGGAGAATTAAAACTGTTCAATCACCTGTTGATATAAATAACACTCCTGTCCAAATGGTCAACAGCTTCTAGTTCCTATAGGCATCCATATCTCTGACTCCCTCTCCTGGTCCCTGCACATCGGATAGCCATAAAAAGGGCTCTACAGAGACTTTATTTTCTGAGGTGTTTAAAGAAACATGGTATGTCCACAACAGAAAGCATCTTAACTGGATGCATACTGGTACGGTTTGGCAGCATTACATCATATGACCATAAACTCCTGATGAGGACAGTGATCACCATTACCACAGTTACAGGACATTCACACAACTCGCTGCAGGAAGAAAGCACTTCATGCAGGACAGAAGTCATCCAGCATTTAGTCTTTTCTCTTATCTCCCTTCAGGGAGGCGCCGACTGAGCATCAGAGCTCGGACCTCTCGCCTCCTCAGAGACAGTATTTACTCTCAGGAGGTCAGACTACTGAACAGTAGCGCTAAATGAATGCAGAGCTGTGGATTGTTTTTATGGTTTTTAGGTTGTTTTATCATTTTTATTCTCGGGTATTGTCGTATTTCTCTCTCTGCTGCCACACATCCTCAGTATGGTGGCTATTGTATTGTATTCATATCCATATTCATATTTATTCATATTTGTTATTGTTGGTGTAGTTGACATTGTTTACATACCCACCTGAGTACTTGACTGCTTTTAAGTTATTATACCATTACATTGCACTACTGTACCGTACACCATAGTATACACTGCTATATTCAGTACTGCGCAAGAGTACTCAGTACTCTTGCACTATTTGCACTATTTGCACTATTTGTACTATTTGCACTACTACAAATGGCACAATGACACTTCACTGCTGTACTTATGTTATCTTATTTTTATTTTATTTCACTTTATATTCGATTGTATCTCTTTTTAAGGTGTATTGGTGTTGGACTTGTTGTTTAAGCTACTGGATGCCTAAATTTCCTTCGGGATCAATAAAGTATCTATCTATCTATCTATCTATCTATCTATCTATCTATCTATTTATTCTAGTATTTATCTAGTGTACTATTTATAGATTTTAAGGGCTGAGAGAGAGCCAGGGTAAAATGCATTTCATTGCATTTCACTTTCCACTGTACTTTTAAATGCATAAGACAAATAAACTTGAATCGTGAAACATAACAGAGAAAAGATTAGTGTTCATTTTAAACCTAGTCAATAAGTTGAGTACATGCAGAGTCACACTGTTAACTAACTAAACAGTGGTCAAGCGAGCTGTCATGTGCTCGTAACATTAGCTACCTAACAGGAGAAGTAGAGTAAAACCAAAACAAATAGCTCCAAGGTGTGAACCTGGTAACAGTGGTAATAACTGGATATTATTAGTTAATAATTACACCACTGCTAGTTTTGGTAACAGTGGCTCTCTTATTCATTCATGCGCATAATAAAAAGAAGAGAAGAAGAAGAAGAATGTGCTCACAGTTTTGCTGACGTAACCAGTGGAGATATTCCTGCACTGTTTGTCTTCAGAGTGGCAGCATCCTCCACATCTGTAGACGGACACACAGGGTGGTTTATAGAAGATGTTGGTAGGAGCCCCGAACTCCCTGCCCACGTCGACACACACTTCCCTGGGCATGCACTGAGTCTTCCTCCACTCTGACTCTATACCTGCATACACACAGAAAATCAGACCACCACCACAGCCATGCAACAGGTGTTTTCTTTTCTTTTTCTCAGCTGCTGTACACATGGATGGCAAGAAAGGCAAAAAGACACACATACTGTACATCACATATCATAACATGTGCTCTCTAAGTTTGTATATTGAAATGTTGCCAAGTCAGAACTGTGGTCAACAGGGATTTCACATTTTTAACCCCCAAGTGTACAACTTGGGTCAGGTCTGCGGTCATTACCAAACTGTCAGTACAACAAGGTGGAGCCAATGTGATCGCTCACGGCTGATGTTAGTGTAGTATGATAAATGGATTCTTCCTATTATAACATGTTTCCATGTAATCCCTGCATGTGGAGGCAGAAAAATACCCTCCCAGCACACTGTGAATAGAAGATATGATTACACTTTGTGGAGAGCAAAACAGAGCTAACGAGAATTGGGTCACATTTTGCCGCTTATTACCAGCAATGTTGTCAAATGTCCAGCATCTCAATAATAGATGCTCTTTACTGGTATTATGGGGTCATCTCAGTTCTGACATTAATTCAGCAAATTAGTTATCAGGGCACTAGTTGTTTATTAGGTAATTGTTTGCTTAATGCATTCATGTCATGGGTGTCAGTTGCCAGTCGGGGACGTCTTCATGCGTGCAGCTGGAGAAATCTGTTGACAAGATTTGACATGAGGATAAGCAAGCATAAAAGTAGTCTAAGTTGGGATCAGAGCATGAGCTCCTTTAGGTCGAATCTGTAAAACTACACAACCATGACCTTTTAACCTTCTTGAATCCATTTAGTAATTTCCTGAAAATTAATGCACCTTTTCTTAGAAAATTGCAAATATGCCCACGACCTTTGACATGCATTTAAAGGGGAACTATTTCCACAATGCAAAGAAGTGAATACTTTGTATGTAGGCGATTACAATGGTGCAAAATGGGCAATAGCTGCAGTTGTACAGTATCCTATATTAATGCTCTTGTTTTAGAAAATTCAGTGTGTTATTTCATGGTGAAACATGTTCCTTTTATTTCGAAACAGGAACAGATTATGTGAGTTAACTACAACCACATTTCACAAATCAGTCCGACATCAAAATGGAAAATAAAGCTCAAGTCCACTATCAAATTAAATGCAGTCATTATAGCCTGCCTACTATGACGCTCTAACTCAGGTCAGCAACCTGCGGCTCTTTAGCCCGTCTCCAGCGGCTAGTACTATTAGTGGAAATGAATAACTGTTTTTTTGTTTATATTTTCATTTTTATTTTTCATTGTTGTAGGTCTGTGGTAGGACAGTACGACGGAGTATTAGGGCCACATTGAGGAAAAAAAAAAAATCTGAGATTTCGAGAATAAAGTCATAATATTATAAAGTAGTAATTTTACGTGTTATTTTCTTTTTTCTCGTAAAGTTATGACTTTATTCTTGCAATATTACAACATTTTTTCTCGTAAAGTTATGACTTTATACTTGTCATATTATGACTTTTTTTCTCGTAAAGTTATGACTTTATTCTTGTAATATTACGACATTTTTTTCTCGTAAAGTTATGACTTTATTCTCGTAACATTACGACTTTTTCCTCGTAAAGTTATGACTTTATTCTGGAAATCTCAGATTTTTTTCCCCTCAATGTGACCCTAATACTCCGTAGTACATTTGCACTTTGGCCCTCACTGCATTAGACTTATATAATATGTACTTAGACTATAAACTGTGTTACCTTCATCACAATGATCAAATGTTTTGCGGCTCCAGAACGATTTTTTTTTTTGATAGTAACGGTTGCTGACCCTTGGACTAATGATGCAGAAACAAACATTTTTTCAGCAAACTTTAATATCTCAAAGGCCACTCTTTATGAGTTAATTCTATAAAGAGCCTTCAAAAGGACAAGAACTGCCCTTGAAGCAGCACTTTCTTTGAGGCAAGCTGCTGTGATGACCATGTCTGAAAAATAAAAATATCAAAACAAAGTGAAAACATACTTTTCAGGAGGTCCAAGTTGAGGTAGGCAGCAGCGAATGTTGGCTCTTCTGTATCAGCCAGCGGCCTCAGCCGGCGGAGCTGGAGCTTGGAGGCTGAAGAGGCGGCAGCAGCAGAAAGTTTGGATCTGCACTTCAGAGCGGCCCAGTACGACGGATAGATGAGACTCATCAGTTCATCGACACTGGAGGCCGAACGCAGCTTATGCTCCATGTCTGGCTTTGGTGAAGAGTCCTGAAAGAGACAAGAGACACCTTCACTGAGAAAACTGGTTACTATTAATCATTACACAACTGACTGACCAAGAAACACACTCTGTTGGACCTGAGGAACTCATCACACTCCTGATTGTCACTCATTTATGGTCTAAAAGCAACTGGAGCTAAACTGCTATTACGATCTGTATAGGCAATGCACATATTCATGCAAATCAGTTGGCAACCATAGCAACATGTACGTTTACTGTCCATCCAGAGAGAGTCCATGTAAATGAGTATAAAAAAGAAACAAGTCATTTGGCAGAGGACATTTATTAACTGCATTACTGTCCAATGTTTAGACTTGGCTCACAATTCACCTAATTCTTCTCCTGTGACATATGTATGGCTAATGTAGGTGAATGTTATCTCACTTCCTGTCCTTCAATACCATAAATGCCATTGTACTATTTATGATAAACAGCAATTTAACATCCACACAATCACTCTGACAGAAACAATATGTTCGCTACAAGCAAGGCCACACATTGGGTCAAAGAAGCAGAAACAAACAATTGAGAATACAGCAGCTCTAAATCGGACTGTTGTGCCAGCTGACAGAGAAACCACAGCTTCCTGCTTTAAAGACCAGCCCAGGCATTGCAAAGCTGACTGGGGACTGGCATGAGATCAGTGTTATGAGCACTTTACAACTGGAGTGACCACATTCACCATTTTGGTGCTTCCTGCTGTTGATGTTTCCATAAAAAGGTTTGAAACCGTTTCGGAACATCAACACTGCTGAGACCGCCAGACTAATCAAAACATTTTATATGGTTGACAAAATATTAAAGCCACCCTATTGAGGGTTTTTACGTGTTTTAGCCTATTAACTTCAAACATGTGTGCATGTGTTAAATTGATGCAATTTTCAAAAACATGTTGGAATCTTTTGGATCGACGTCCAAACTTAGAGGCAGCTATTCGTAATTCATTCAGTAAACCATGTAAATCAACTTTCCAGGGGCTTGGACCTTGAAATCAGACATCAAAACACAGCAGACAAGTCACAACATATACTTCTGTTCTATGTTACGGTCGTGGAGTATTTCAGCTGTGAACGTGGAGCATCTTCAAAACTTCTATGACGTTAGAACAAATATGCATCGGCAGAAAAGCACAGTTCAGTAAGTTGACGTAAAACCTAATCCTCATCTGAAAACATTGGTTTAATTGTTCAAACCACTTTTAAAGCCTTGCATTTACATACAATATGTATCTTAATGCACTTTCACAAAGAGCGCTTGGGATTTTTCTAATCAACAATTGCAAACAACAAGGCAAAAGTGAGCATGGCTCACATACCCCCGCTCACTGCTTGACCCCTACTAAAGTAGGGCCAAAGGTTTTGCCCTTTTGGAACTAATGGAACGAGTTCTACTCCGAAATTGAAGTGGAAAAAATCACAGTTTTTGGCCAAAATTTCAAAAGTTTTAGGGCACCCTGGACTTCTATCCCCCAAAAGGCACAACGAGACCACACCGTCAACCAGCATACCAAATTTGAAGTTCCTAAGTGAAATGGTTTTCGAGTTGTACTCGCTGAGAAGGGTCCAGCTGCAGAGCTGCAGAGCTGCAGGCTCTGCAGCTCTGCTAAATTGTACTAACCTTATCTATCTATCTCTTGCTATCTATGCTAATGTCTTTAGCAAACTAACATTAACATTCGCTGAAATTATTAATTATCATAATTGTGCTAACATTAACATTAGTTTGCTAATGGCATTATAACGTTAGATAATGTTAGCAAACTCATAAGGTTAGTACAAGTTATTTGCTGCTTAGTGTTATGTTACCTAACTTTATAAGTTACAGTTATATCGAAATATCATGGTTGTATTGTTTGATTGGTAATGGTAATAGTGTCCTGATACAAGCTTGTGACACTTTGTTTTGTGATCATTTGCAGAAGAAAAGAGTGAAGGAAGAGAGGATACGAGTAATATGATCAGAAAGGAAATAACTACTGCTGACACACAGTGTTAAGTTATTTGTTTCTGAGTATTAAGCTCAGTGGTGCCGGTCTCTTTCCCTCGTTCCCTCTCTCTTTGTGTTTGTGTTTCTCAGACTGCACTCAGAGACAGACCATCTTGGCTCGGGTTTTATCAACATTCAACTACAATATACATATATAGATGACAGTCCTTGTGTGTTCAACGGCAATACCAAGAAAAAGAGGAGCAGGAGGGAGAAAAGACCTCCGTACAGCTCATCATTTGGATCAGGCTTCATGTATAATTGACACTACATGGCAAATTTTAGGTAAGAGATAAGAGCTTCAATTTAAACATATCACACATTCATTGGACAGTTTTGGCGATGTCATCCTGCATCATCAGTGCAACATGGACCCAGGTGACAGGTGACTGTCTTGCTGCATTGTAATGAACCTTTGTCACCAAGAGGTCACAAAGAAACAACTGGAAGTTAGTATTATTAGCCAAGACTGCAAATGGACCTGAGCACCAGCGATGCAGTCAGCTGTGTCTGTTCTAGACTGCAAGTGTCGTCTCAAACAACAGATGCGCTCTTATATCGTTCTGTGCAGGCGCACGTCTCAGCACCGTCTCAAGTGTTTATTTAGGCTTCGAGTCTATTTTTCCGCCAATACGTGTGAGGTCGATGCCCAATAAAACAGCACTGAATAACTGTGTCTCTGGGTGCAGGACGATGCAGTCAGCTGTGTGTGTAGTTCACAAAGCTATTACCTGTTAGCCAAACACACCGTCCAAAACAATAAAACTGAGCAAACTGTTTTCCCCCCACTGTGTCTTGCCTGTGGACTGTAGTGAGTAAGCAGTCAGCAGTCGATCACTGGCAGTATCAAACAGGCAATAAAAGGTGTTTTGAGAAAGTGTGAGTAACTGCAACCACGAGAGGTCCTCGAGTATGCAGCTATAAATGAGCAACAAAAATAGTATGCAATTTGGCGCAGCAGTATGCCAGATTAGCTGTGGATTCTGTCAGACGTAACCTCTATTTTAATTTATAGAAAACACACTGCGCAATTTTTTTAAGCATTTATTATAATGAAAATCACTCCAAACAGCATATTATTCAGAAAATGACATTATATGCAGGAGTTTTTGACTGTGTTGGGTAGTAATGGTTCTTATATTGATGTGAAAACATCTCCTACAAACAACTGGATTTATTCAAGTTTCTCGCCAAAACTACATTTTTCGAGATTACATTTGAACACATCATGATAACGTTGTAATTTACCTTCACCCAATAGTCCTTTTTCCTGAGCCGACTTTGAACGCCTCATAACAATAACTCAATGGCACCTCCGTTAACGTTCGTATCTCTGGTATTTATCCAGTCAGGACTGAGCTGCTAACGGCTGCTAACAGCTAACGTTACTAACTCTCCTCCTGCTGATTTCAACACAGGTTTGTTGTTCACAGTGTCGCTTTGTCAGGGAAAAATACAGTGCGTCCCCTCAGGTTTAGTAGCGTCATGCTGTTGAGCGCTTTTTTTTCTCTTCACCGTGTCTCCGGTCCCAAACAAACTGAAACATGATACAGCGTGCGTATGCGTCATTGTGCAGCGTAACTGTAGGAAAGCATCAATACAGAGGAATCGATAGTACCACTAGAGAGAGTACGCGTACTACCAGTGGTACGTGTACCATAGTTTGAGAACCACAAGCATAAACAAATCAAACCTGCCAACCAAACAAATGGGCAAACACACCAGAGTTAATTTGACCCACACCAAAACAGGTTAGGTGTGACAGCACACTTGGACATTTAAAATATTACACTTAGAATAATAACAATTTACAGATGACGAACTGGAAAAAAAAAAAAAACAGCACACAGCAACAGGCTTGAGACAAATGTAAACACTAAAGTGCCAGATGAAAAGTCAGACAGCTGTCAGAGAGCTTGGGTGATATTTGTGATTGTGAGACCCCCACGAAGCTTGAAACCAGAAAAAGGATTTTCTACTGCCTGATGTCAGCAGCTGACACTCATCTACTCTGTCTGGGGGGGGCTCCTCTACGTCTGAGGTTTGCCTGAGCTTTTTATCCACACGCACTCTCTCTGCTGTCTAGTTTTTTAGAACATTTCTTGCTGCTCCCAAATCCAAACTGAACTGTTTAGCCGTCTGCAATCAAAAAGAGACTATACATCAGTGGTGTAATTTGCAGGTTTGAAATGCACCTCACAGTCTTAATAAGAAGATGGAAGTTGCAATTTTCCATCTGCTGATGAAGTCCATCAGATATCAAAATCTCTGGGAAAAACTACTAAGTGGACCTTGAGTTGTGTTTTTTGTCAAACTACAATTTCCAAGTATGAACTCTTATGCCCATATTTACAGTTGTTTCCTCCCCAGTTCCTCTGTTTCTGTCATATTTCTGGAATAATGAGTGACAGTTTCAAAAAAACAAGAAGCAAAAACTCCGACTGGTGCAGTCATTTCAAGAAAATGATGCGTATTTCTCAAAGACACTTGCAGGTTTCTTCACTTGTTTGTAGAGAAAAAAAAGAGATTTTATCTGACATTGTCTCACACATCTAGAAAGGGTTTCCTGATTTGGGACCACCACGCCTACACTGGCAGCATGTGCAGAAAACATATATATTTTTAGCAGCAAAATTCAGAACTAACACAAACAGCCAACTAACAGAATTTTCCAAGGAAGCAGAGCCAGCAAAACATTGCTAGAGGGGAACTCTGAACACAGGTGGTAAAACGCTCAGACACAGCAGACATGGAAAAGATCTGTCAGACACTCAAACACACAGTACATCAAAGAAAAGGAATCCTACATGCTTCCTAAGACATTATATTAACCATATAGGACACTGTAATAAAATATATGTAATGTTTTATGATTCTGCCTACTGGTGTCGTTATTGTAATCACGATCACATTTAATTGTTGACTATTTATTTGACATATATTATATTATATTATACACTAGCTTGTCCAAAGTAGACAGGGTAACTTATGAGGCAGATGCCATGGTAAGATATTAACTGATGACATGATCAAATCATGTGAAAAACAATAAACATAACATAAATATGATATGACATGCTATTATTTTCTTACACGTTCCCTCATTTTCATCTGTTCCAGACTCCAATTCAAATTCAGCCAGCACAAGCCCCAGCATCGGAGGTTTGATCCCGGACTGCTCCAACTTCCCGCTGGATCAGCAAATTTTCTGTTGCAGCCATTACACAGGTTGGACCTGGCATTAGCCCGCTGTGACTCCCGGTCACACACACACATGCTCAGTGCATCCCACTTTTGTTGTACAAACATCAGTGTTGTTGAGAAGCAGGGTTTTTAACTGGGTTTTCCTGTGTTCCTCCAGATGAGACTCCTAGATTGCCTTTTGGAATAAGTCTGAGTCTTACAAAGTGGTCAGGGTAGGGAACAGTGCTCAATGGAGCTTCCACTGAAAAGAAAGCAACATGGTTGCTAGTCTCCCCCTCCCTAAGCAGAGAGGACTCTGCACTGAAGAAAAAGCTTTTCCTTCTCATTTTCCCAGAACCATTACGATCCTCCTACAACATCAATCAGCATAATATCTCTGTATGATGATGTGTTAATCGCCAGTTGAGGTTTGCTGCGAACTGATACCTCAGAAAACCAAATTGCTTGTTCAGGGTTTGATGTAACTGTTGAAAGCATTGCTCATAAGCTGTAGTGACATCCTTTAACACTATAGGACCATCATAGCCCACGCCATTATCTTTGTGGTTCCAAAATTTTAATTATTCTGTCATTGCTGACTTTTCCTAAATACCTATTCTGCACATGCCCGTATTGTCATATTGATCGAATAACATTTAGAAAACCAAATAGATGGGTTTCTGGTGTTCTTCTTTCACAACAAATGCCCCCTTTCGTCACCAGGAGTAGCACCGATTAGCGTTGGTCCTCTCCTTCGACTGCATAATGGCCGTATAAGCGCATTGAAACAATGAATGGGACATAGAAACTAATTTGCATGCCAATATTCACTCACATGAACTTATAATCACACTAAGGTATGTAGTCCCACAGTATTCATCATATCATATATGTGTAAAAAATCAGAAATGAAAGCAAATATAATCACACTTTTTGTCTAACTATAAAAGTTGTGTCCTGTGTGTGCGCTATTTAGGGCTGTACCGAATAGTTTGATGCTCCATTCATAACATTGACATTCAAATTATTATTATTATTATTATTATTATTATTATTATTAATAACTTACAGAAACATTGCGTGCAATAGTCCACCTTCTCTCCCTCTCTCTCTCACAGCGAGCGATGTGGCGCTCCTCGTCTCTGTAATAGTCTCAGTCTTCAGTCCAAAAGTCTAAATTTACATAAAAAGATAGATGTAATTATTTCTCAACATGTTTTTATCTAACAAAATAGTCTGCTTCATTCCATATTTGTTGGCATTTAGCCTTTTAAAAACGTTTAGTTCCATATGCTACGGTACTTTTGCTTCGCCATGGACTATTACTGCATCAGGTGGCAGTCTGAAAATACTTTTTCTAAAAAAAGATATCATATGAAAATAGCACTCTATCCCGCAGCCGCCAAGCAGCCTCCAAACACAGCTCCACTGTGCTCTGCTCCTCCGCCAGAGAACCAGAGGGAGGTCGGCGGTCGCGGTCTCGTAGAGCTTCTAAACTCTGAAAACGTTGGAGTTAATTTTCAATTTGCCATCAATTTTTGCAAATGCCAATATTTGAAATCTACACAGTTGATTTATCGCCTCAAAAATTCCCAGAAGTGAATTTATACTTATATATTCGTTATACTGAGGAGTGTGTGTGTGTGTGTGTGTGTGTGTGTGTGTGTGTGTGTGTGTGTGTGTGTGCGTGTGTGTGTGTGTGTTGCAAAAGCATGTGAAGTCAGTAACCACAGTTTTTCTTTGCCAAACAAACCACTAGCTTGGTGGTCCCATCAAGAGTCAGTAGTTTGTGTTTTCCTTGCTTTTCTGTGTGTGTGTGTGTTAGAGTTAAAAATTCATCATGGCTGTGTGTTTGTTTAACAATCGAGTGTTTGATCGTGTGTCTTCCCTGACACACAAACACACACACAGACACAGTTTACACCGGGACTGCCAATGTGTAACCGCAGCATGCTATCTCCAACAACAACCGCTGATGTCATTCACTGCTGCATGAAATGTTTACGGCACGAAAACAGCTTCAGGCTTTAAATGTCTCACGACAAGTAAACAGTTAGTGAATCACATGGACACAAGCAATCAGTCAGAAGTGATCACGGGACCTGGAAATAGCTCTCTCCCCTCTTCCGTCTCATCTCTTACATAACAAGAAAGTCAATGGCTGGATTTCTAGGAAGTTTGTGTGGATGAGCATTGAGACCAGATGTTTTTGAGTATCATTGATCTGACCTTTCCTACAGCACT